>CM042016.1:7648558-8248558 GCA_023525715.1 Cichorium intybus
TTCTGATTTTACAGATTCGAAATGAGAAACTGTCATCCCATTTAATCCAATCGGGATGCCCTGTACCTGACATGTTTCTTGGTAGGAGTAACATGAAGCTCAGAATTAGGGATGTATTCAAGACGCTCCCCAAAAAGGGAATTGATCTATGGTCGATTTCATAAGAATTTATAGTTAGACCTCGTAAAAAAAAATACTTTTTTTTTGTGGAATTAAGCAGTTCCTTTTTTAGAAAGAAATTATGTTTAAGTAAGCAAATAGAAAAGATGTCATGGTTACAAGAGTCTATCTATCGCATATAGACTTTAAGGGGCTAAGTATGAATTGAGACGAAAGCTTTAAAAATTTGTAAAGATACCGATCGATCTAGTGATATGCGGGACAAACATCGTTATAAGAACTTTGAACAAACGATCAACCTCACAACTATCTCGACTAGAGAGAAATACGAAGAATTAACTGATAAACACAAGGATATAAAGTGGTTCACTTGACAATGAGTTAAGTTACGTCCGCTGTAAGAACCGAGAGAATTTCATTGAAAAACTTCAATGTTTTACAATAGAGAAACTAAGACTATCTTCACAATGTTCACAACTTGAACATTGAATATATGTCACTCTTAATATTTTGACATGTTATCCGAGTGAAGGATAATGATACGTATATAAGCAAGATATGGAAGGTTGAGCACGCAAGGTCCTGGCGGGAAATGCCAAACTAGGCCTGAGCACCCAGTCGCTTTAGTTTGAGAAGCGACCAAACCATGTTTCCCATCCTGCCCTGACACTTTGATATTGTGCCCTCGCATATTCCCAAGGTATTCTAATAGTCGATGTGACAACACCAAGCTAGGGTACAACCAAGGACTCTTCCTCCTGTTGTGCGACCCCTCCTTGGACTGCGGTCGAGTAACATGCCCCCGGACGAGACTGTGTAATTGTCTGGCTATGCTTTTGCACGGTAGACAAACTATACTTCGGTCAGAGGTAATTGTCTCTAGTTCTAACCCAATTTTGTTGATCAACTAAAGAAGCATTGCTGTCATACTAGGTCAGATGCACCCGACTCGTGGTGTCTTCTTCCACTGTCAATCCACTTCAGTTGGTCCAAACAGAGCGAAAACCTTCCTTGACCGAGGACTGAGGATTCGTCTGAGGCACAGACCTCAAAAATACTGGCTTTACTTCGCCTCTGTTTCTGGTTGCTACAAACATTTAATTTTCTTCGGTCATCTGGACTTCTTCGGTTCAGATTTAGGCTTCACAATTTGCTCAATAGTTATGTTCTTAACATAGATGGCAAACATATTTATTATTCTCAAATGATAATAATATGGGCTTTTTTACCAGTCACAATAATCCATCTATCATTTTCATCCCTTGAATAAGAAGTAGCATTGTTGCCTATAAGATTAAGCAATATTGTTAACAATACCACCGCTACTTACTTCTCAATTAAACCAATTGTGAGGTCATGTGCATACATTAAAGATATTGTTAAATGACATAGAATCACACCATGCTAGTAAATAATAAGTGGTAAACAAAATTTTTTGAATCAATATTTTCCCTTGGGTGTTGTTAGCAGATATTTCTATTTGTCATAGTCACAACAATCCACTCGATCACCTTATTCAACATTGTCAGTAGAATTTGAAATAGCACATATGGAGATCAAACAACACACTATTGTTAGCAACACTAGCTTGGATTGTATTTCCCAATTTAAACATTAGTGAGGTTGCTTGTGTAACATGAAGATCCCATTACCGGCGACATAAGTTGAGGACCTTCGACAATCAGTCACTTGGTGTATGGCATAAGTCTTGATTATTGCGTCTGATGATATAAGAGAGTTCCTGAATTTAATGGCCAGAATTGGTCGTGTGTGTGTTGCCTCCATCACTAGAGGTGCAAATTATATAGAAGGACAATGTCATAAAGTCAACTAGAAGTCGCATTGAACTGTTGGAATTTATTTGCAAAAAGTTTATGATTTAGGGTTAAATTAGAAGATAAGAGACTAGAAATTATGTTTAGAAAGTCCATTTGAAGTTAAATCAAATCTTAGAATGTAGAGAGCTTAAATATTGTCAATTATGAAAATTAATGTATAACTTTCACTTAACCTAGCTAACTAGAATTTTGACCTAAATGTTTAATATATTAATTATCTAGGCTTAAAGTTGTAATTGTTAAGTTGGAAATGTTGACTGGTTATCCCTTTGGAGCAAAGTCTAAAATTAGGATATTGGAGGGAAATTTTGCTAAGTGTGGAAAGATGAGATATAAGATCCCCAACTACTCTTCTTTATTTATTTTGGAAGCATGAGAGTTGGAGAAGAGAGAAGAAATTAGTTCTAGAGAGAAATTACGAATTGGAAGGTGAAATTGAAGCTCTAACTGAATCCTAGCACCAAATCATCTCAGAGAAACTTGTAAAGTGTTCATGAATCCTTTTTACACTTTGAGGAACTTGTTGGATGTTAGCCTAAAAATTCATGATGTGAAAAATCAAAAGTATCAAATAGATATATTTTTATTAAAGGTATCAATCGAAAATATTTTTTTTAAAACAACAAAATTTATTCATAGCTCCAAAACTGATAGCTACGGATTATCAACAACAAATACAAAGGAACAATTGTAGTTTTAGGTTCAACCAACCAATACAAACCAGTTCCAACTATAATTGCACATCTACCTTTTAACCAATAATATACATCATTATGAATATTACAAAGCAAAACCTCTAAATAAAGTTTCCTATTGAAGGTGAAACTATTTCTAGCCTTCCAAATCTATGAGATTATGCATCTGATGACTACATCCAATGTTGTTGTAACACACCTATTATCCCTCAAATCATCTACCATTTATTCAAGTCTCCCACCATGACTACTCCAATCAATGCAACATTCAGCTGCCACTACCCATCAATCATATTTCATACATCCACATCAAGAGGACAACCAAAAATTAAACGGTCCCTATTTTTGTCAACTTCCATATAAAAGTGACAACAATAATTATCAATGTTAATACCCATATACATGAGGTTATCCTTTATCGACAGTTAATTTAAAATTTGTTCTCTATCTAAGAATATTCACCCTACTAGGAACCCATTTATTCTATGTGATACTTTTATCGTTGTTGTGAATTTTTTTCTATTGATAAACTCTCATAGTGATGCTACTATATAATGCCAATATAATCCAATTTCCACAACCAATTATCTTACTTGGTTTCGTAGATCTCTAACTTCCCTAATTTAACACCTCTCTTACAGTAGTGCTGACCTGCATCTCTAAATCAAAGAGTCGAGGGAATAAAATGTTTAATGGCATATTAGAAACACCATAAATCATTCAAGAAACATGTAGTCAATCCATTCCCACCAACTTGATCATGAAGGAAAAGAAGTTAATATTATTAGCATTAAGATTGAACGAGGTTATGACAAAATCTTTCTAAGTGTAAGCATAAGAATCCCTAGTCGTCTCAATTTCTAACAACCCCCCATTACCATGGATGCCCTTCATAAATCGACTTCATAAAGCATTAGGATCCATACTAAACCTCAATAACCACTTAAACAAGAGTGCTCGATTAAGAAAAAATGTCTGCATATACTAAGGCCTATTTTGTCCTTATCCATCCATGTGTCCCATTTGAGGAAAACGTTGTTTGATAAGTCTCAACATATACCTCTTGCTGAAATTGAAGTGAATGAAAAGCTGAGATATCCAGAACGACCCGAGCGGGTGTTAGACCGCAAGACAAGACAGCTGCGAAATAAGAAGATCAGCATGGTGAAAGTCCTTTGGCGCCATCACAAAGGTTCCGACATGACGTGGGAGACCGAAAGTGAAATGAGGGAAAAATATCCTCAACTTTTTGTATGATTTCGAGGACGAAATCTCTTAAAGGAGGGGAGAATTTGTAACGCCAAAAACATGTTTATTATATAATTATAATAAAAAGGGCAAAATGGTCATTTTACCTCAAAAGGGTAATTTGGTCTTTTTGACAGAAAAGGACTTGTTTTGTAATAATATTTTAAGTCTTGGACTTAAAATGTTATAATAAACTGAATTTGTGTCATAAATTGTGTAAATGGTGGCAAGAGTTTAAGACTTAGAACTTCAAGGACCAAAAATGAAAACTTTGGAGGTATAAAAGATAACACTTGTGCAGAATTTTGGGAGTTACGGGAGTGTTCTAGGAGCTGATTTCTGCAGAGGATTGAAGGTTCTTGAAGGCTTGGAACTTGCAAGTTGGATTATAGCATTTACAAGGGTATAATTGGAAGTTTAGAGGTAAGTTTCCAAACTCTTGACTAGTTGTTCTTGATGAGTTTTGTAGAACTCAAAAACTGCAATTACAGTTATGATTGGGTGTTAAGATTGATGTAATACTTCCATTAAGTCATTCTAATAAAGACTTAACCAAAGAAAATGGAAGTAGATTGTTATTTTGGATGGATTTGAAGATTTGGGGTTGTTAGAACTAAGAACCCTAATTCTTCATATGATTGATTGAGGGTGTTTTGGGGGTTAAAAACCTTGTTAAAATGTAAGGTTTTAGCCTAGGAACAAACCCCAAACGATTAAGAACAGAAATAAGGACTTAATGGACCAAAACTGCAAGCTACAGTGCATAAATCGCGACTGGCCAGGGGACCTGCACTGGCGCCAGGCGCGGTGCGCCCAGGAGCCAGGCGGGGTGCGCCCAGGCGTAGTGCGCCCTCCCCTAGGCGCAGTGCGCCTCCGAGCAGAGGCCAGGCAGGGGATCAAAAACGCTAACTTTTGCTTGGCTTGTCCGATTTAGCTCAAATTTGAACCATAGGCTCGTTATGGTCTAAAAAGTTTGGGAAAATTTTCATATTGAGTTTTCGACCCCTCGGGGGCACTGTAGACCGATCCGAATGCCTCGGTGAATAGTAAAATTCATATAAAGTTAGTAAACGGAAAGTTTATTAACTAGGCATTGTTTATAACAATATTATATTGAACTCATTGTATTAGAGTTAATTTGAATGGCTATTAACCTATAATCATTTTGATAATGAATGGAATTATAGGCACGGGACAAAATCCTACGGATTTCATTTCACGGCAAGGAACAACAAACGCTAGTTGTAGCAAACCTTCAGGTGAGTAATCTCACTATTATCCGATGTAATATGTGTTATATGAGCAGCTGCAAATGGAAATGATTTTGGGGGACAAAAACGATAAATTACATGATTCGATATATGACAATACCAGATAAGCCGTGAGTCTATTTTAGACAAGAACGGAGCTGTGAGTCAACAATAATGACACGACAAGACCAGATAAGCCGTGAGTCTGCTATAGACAAGAACGGAGCTGTGAGTCAGTCCATATTAATGGTACAACAAGACTAGATAAGCCGTGAGTCATTGCGATGACAAGAACGGAGCTGTGAGTCGAACCTATATAGACAAGATCGGATAAGCCGTGAGTCATTTCGATGGCAAGAACGGAGCCGTGAGTCTAGGCAACAGCGGGATAACCCGTGAGCCATATATGATTTTTATATTGCATGATATTGCTTATTTGATTTTGTATAGAGAATTTTATTCTTATACATGTTATACTTGATTTGATTACTCATTGGGCTTTATAGCTCACAGTTTTATTGACATGTCCCTGCAGGTGAGCGTGACCCTGCCAAGGGAAAAGACAAAGTCCGTGACTGAGGACTTAGCATTTGAAGTAACGACCCGGCTTGAAGAATGTATAATATTCTATGTATTGTACATCGTGATACTCTTGTACTCGTATTGTATTAACTAATACCCCTACTTATGTTTTATTTGTAAAATATTTGGTTTGAAAAATGAAATATTTTGGGGTGTTTTTGGTTAATAAGTCGGGTGTTACAAGTTGGTATCAGAGCCATGGTTTAAGTGAACTAGGTGTCTTAGATTAGATTACTGGACTTAAACCTTGAGAGAAAAACCGACAAATGGACTGTTAGATATATAAGTTTGTTATTATATATGTAATCTAACGGTTTGCTGAAATTTTGAAGTATGAGAAATACACGAAGCAATCCCACTGGTGCGAATTCGCGTGGAACTGCAAGAAGTGGACCAGCTAGGTCACGCGGCTCTGTTGGGCGAAGAGCACCAGCACGGGAACCGGTGGGACAAAATCCACCTGATATTCGGGCGATAGTGGAAGAAGTGGTTAGGCAAATGATGCCAGCATTATCGAACAACCCTAACCTGAGTGGCAATCCTAATCCGAGCGCCAATCCAAATCCTACTGAAGAGGCTGCAAAAAGTGTTCATGACAGGCAGCCGGAAGATGAAAGCCAGGGAGAAAGTCGGGCCCGGGCAGTAAAGGAAACTCAAGGTGGGGAAGCCTCGATAAAGAAAGTTGGGTGTACGTATAAATCCTTCCTTGGTTGTAAACCAAAGGAATTCTCGGGGACAGATGATCCAGTTAAAGCTATGGAATGGATCATGCATATTGAGAAGGTGTTCCGAGTAAGCAAGTGTGCGGATGATGATAAAGTGGAATTTGCCACGAACCAACTTACAAGCGGTGCACAACATTGGTGGCAAACCTACTACAAATCACTGGATCTTGATTCATCCCAATCGGTACCTTGGGAGCAATTCAAGACAAAGTTCAATGAAGAATACTGCTCAGAAGTAGCTATTCAGAAGTTGGAGGATGAATTCCTGCATCTAGAATAGGGTTCCCGATCTGTTCAGGAATATACTCTTAGCTTCCTGGAGAAAGCTAGGTTTGCGGAACACCATATCTACACTGAAAAGAGAAAGATCGACAAGTATGTCCGGGGGTTGACAACCCGAATTAGAGAAATAGTGCAACCGTTGAAACTAACTACTTTCCGGCAAGTGGTGGATCGAGCCACAGAAAGGGAGACCGAATTAAAGCGACAAGAAGATGAAAAGAAGGCCGTTGAAACAAAAAGAAAGGCGGAAGACCAAGGTTGGACGCCTCAGAAAAAGTCGCAACAATCCGGGTCTAGGGGAAAAAGCCAGAAGGACGAAGGAAAGTGGTGTGAAAAATGCAGAAAAAGGCACACGGGCAGTTGTCGCAGTGATACTGGGTCAGTTAGCTGCCGAAATTGTGGAAGAACGGGTCATCTTACACGGGAGTGTCGGGCGGACAGAAGATGTTACCAATGTGGAGCTACAGATCACATTCGTTCGAGCTGTCCCCAACTAAAATCTGGGGTATACAGTGAAAGGCCCAGGGATGATCAAGTGGGAAAGAAAGAAGAGCCGAAGAACAGGGGACGACCAGTGGCCTCGCGAGCTTTCCAGATGACTGTGGAGGAAGCCCGTGAGAAAACAGATGTGGTGACAGGTATCTTCACTCTTAATTCCATACCTATATATGTTATTTTTGATCCGGGGGCTACTCACTGTTTCGTATCGGAGTCTTTGTTGTCTCGCCTGAACGTACCGTTAACTCCAATGGATGAAAGCTTGGAAGTAGCTATAGCAGACGGCAGATATGTTTGGGTTTCCGAACACCTGGAAGGTTGTCAGCTTAAAATCTACGGGACCGTTTTCCCTATAGATTTGAAGCCGATGACTACCAATGAATTTGGTGTGATTGTGGGAATGGATGGGTTAGCAACGAATTATGCTAACATGGATTGCAGAAATAAAAACATCACAGTGTTAACACCGGATGGAGAATGGATAAAGATTCAGGGTGAACGACCTCGATTGCGAATGCCAGTCATCTCCTTTGCTCAAGCCCGAAGCTGTATCAGTAAAGGAGGGATGTCCTATCTAGCTTATGTATCGGTGGCTCAACCGATTAAAGTAGGGGTAGCGAATGTGAACGTGGTGAACGAGTTCCCAGATGTGTTTCCAGATGAACTTCCAGGGTTGCCACCAGATCGACAGGTTGAGTTCACGATTGAATTAGTTCCGGGAGCTGCACCTGTTGCCCGAGCTCCATACCGTTTAGCACCTTCAGAGATGGTGGAACTGCGGAAGCAACTGGAGGAACTACTAGACAGAGGTTTTATCAGACCGAGTACATCGCCTTGGGGAGCCCCTATCTTGTTTGTTAAGAAGAAAGATGGGTCAATACGCATGTGTATTGACTATCGGGAGTTAAACAATATCACGGTGAAGAACAAGTACCCGCTACCCAGAATAGACGACTTGTTTGATCAGCTGCAAGGCGCGTCCTATTTTTCCAAGATTGACCTGAGGTCGGGTTATCACCAGTTGAAGATAAGGGAGTCAGACATCCCGAAGACAGCTTTTCGAATGAGATACGGTCATTATGAGTTTTTGGTGATGCCTTTTGGGTTAACCAATGCTCCAGCCGTATTCATGGATCTTATGAACCGGGTGTGTCGACCGTTCCTTGATACCTCGGTGATAGTGTTTATTGATGACATCTTAGTGTATTCTCGGAGCCAAGCTGAACATGAGGTACACCTGCGACAGATGTTAGAGCTGCTTCGTCAAGAAAAGCTGTATGCGAAATTTTCTAAGTGTGATTTATGGCTAAGGGAAGTTCAATTTCTTGGCCATGTAATCAATGCCGACGGGGTGAAAGTAGATCCAGCGAAGGTCGAAGCCGTTATGAAATGGGAACCGCCTAGAAGTCCCACTAAGATACGAAGTTTTTTTGGTTTGGCAGGTTATTACAGAAGATTTGTTGAGAATTTCTCCTCGATAGCTGCTCCGTTGACCAAGTTGACCAAGAAAGGTGAAAAGTTCACGTGGGCCGAAAAACAACAAGAAGCATTCCAGAAGTTGAAACAAGCTTTATGTGAAGCACCGGTGTTGGCTTTACCACAAAGCGGAGAAGAGTATGTGATCTACAGCGATGCTTCTAGAATTGGTCTTGGTTGTGTGCTAATGCAGAAAGGTCGGGTCATAGCCTATGCGTCCCGCCAATTGAAAGATGCCGAGAAGAAGTATCCAGTTCATGATCTGGAATTAGCTGCTGTGGTTCTAGCATTGGAGTTATGGAGGCACTATTTATACGGTGTGAAGTTTGTCATTTATACGGATCACAAGAGCCTGAAGTACCTCTTTGATCAAAAAGAGCTTAGCATGAGACAGCAAAGGTGGATGAATCTGCTGAAAGATTTTGATTGTTAAATTCAGTACCACCCTGGCAAGGGGAATGCGGTGGCAGATGCACTAAGCAGAAAAGAAGCTCCTCTGAAAGTTACATCCGCATGCATGGGTGTAGTAAGCCGGTTACCAGAATTGATTCGTTCAGCACAAGAAGAAGCGTGTAAGCCGGAGAATATAAAAAGTGAAAGAATGGTTGGATACTTGAAGCATCTGGAAGAAAATGCTCAGAAATTGAAGACCTTCAGAGGTCGAATATGGGTCCCAAAACAAGGAGAAGCGCGGAATTTGCTTCTAGAAGATGCACACTATAGCCGTTATGCAGTTCATCCGGGCAGTACCAAGATGTATCGGACGTTAAAACCGATGTATTGGTGGCCTGGAATGAAGAGGGACATCGGAAGATTTGTGGAAAGATGTTTGACTTGTCTGCAAGTTAAGTCAAACCATCAGAAACCGTACGGGGAAATACAACCATTGCCGGTTCCAGAGAAGAAGTGGGACCATATTACCATGGATTTTGTAACAAAGTTGCCGCGGACACCTCGAGGTTATGATTCTATATGGGTGATTGTTGATCGATTGACTAAATCGGCACAGTTCATACCATATAAAGAAAAGTACAGAGTAGATCAACTGGCGAAAATCTACATTGATGAGGTGATTTGTCGACATGGATTACCAGCATCGATTGTATCGGACCGAGATAGTAGGTTTACTTCTCATTTTTGGCAGAGTCTTCAAAAGCAATTGGGTACAAAACTACTTATGAGTACTGCATACCACCCGCAGACCGATGGCCAAAGTGAAAGAACTATTCAAACTTTGGAAGATATGTTGAGAACTTGTGTCATTGACTTCGGTGGAAGCTGGGAAGATCATTTGCCTTTGGTGGAATTCGCGTACAATAACAGCTATCATTCCAGCATTCAGATGGCCCCGTATGAAGCCTTGTATGGAGCACCGTGCCGTACTCCGACCTGCTGGACTGAAGTTAGGGAAAAGCCGTTGGCTGGACCCGAAATTGTAGCACAGACTGAAGAAAAGATCAAACTGATACGCGAAAATTTGAAGGTAGCTCAGAATAGACAGAAACAGTATGCGGACAAACGGGTGAAACCGATAGAATTCCAAGTAGGAGATATGGTAATGCTCAAAGTATCCCCTTGGAAAGGCTTAATTCGTTTTGGGAAGAAAGGGAAGTTAAGTCCTCGCTTTATTGGACCTTTCCGTATATCCCAAAGAGTTGGAGCTGTGGCGTATATATTGGAGTTACCTGATGAACTTCATGGTATACATGATGTATTCCATGTGTCCCATTTGAGGAAAACGTTGTTTGATAAGTCTCAACATATACCTCTTGCTGAAATTGAAGTGAATGAAAAGCTGAGATATCCAGAACGACCCGAGCGGGTGTTAGACCGCAAGACAAGACAGCTGCGAAATAAGAAGATCAGCATGGTGAAAGTCCTTTGGCGCCATCACAAAGGTTCCGACATTACGTGGGAGACCGAAAGTGAAATGAGGGAAAAATATCCTCAACTTTTTGTATGATTTCGAGGACGAAATCTCTTAAAGGAGGGGAGAATTTGTAACGCCAAAAACATGTTTATTATATAATTATAATAAAAAGGGCAAAATGGTCATTTTACCTCAAAAGGGTAATTTGGTCTTTTTGACAGAAAAGGACTTGTTTTGTAATAATATTTTAAGTCTTGGACTTAAAATGTTATAATAAACTGAATTTGTGTCATAAATTGTGTAAATGGTGGCAAGAGTTTAAGACTTAGAACTTCAAGGACCAAAAATGCAAACTTTGGAGGTATAAAAGAAAACACTTGTGCAGAATTTTGGGAGTTACGGGAGTGTTCTAGGAGCTGATTTCTGCAGAGGATTGAAGGTTCTTGAAGGCTTGAAACTTGCAAGTTGGATTATAGCATTTACAAGGGTATAATTGGAAGTTTAGAGGTAAGTTTCCAAACTCTTGACTAGTTGTTCTTGATGAGTTTTGTAGAACTCAAAAACTGCAATTACAGTTATGATTGGGTGTTAAGATTGATGTAATACTTCCATTAAGTCATTCTAATAAAGACTTAACCAAAGAAAATGGAAGTAGATTGTTATTTTGGATGGATTTGAAGATTTGGGGTTGTTAGAACTAAAAACCCTAATTCTTCATATGATTGATTGAGGGTGTTTTGGGGGTTAAAAACCTTGTTAAAATGTAAGGTTTTAGCCTAGGAACAAACCCCAAACGATTAAGAACAGAAATAAGGACTTAATGGACCAAAACTGCAAGCTACAGTGCATAAATCGCGACTGGCCAGGGGACCTGCACTGGCGCCAGGCGCGGTGCGCCCAGGAGCCAGGCGGGGTGCGCCCAGGCGCAGTGCGCCCTCCCCTAGGCGCAGTGCGCCTCCGAGCAGATGTAACACCCCTTTTCTTTTACCATATTTAAATACAAATACAGTTTATTTTACAAACATATGTTACAACTCGTGACTATAAAATAGCCGCTTAATTTTTTTTTTTTTTTTATTTTACAAACTTAAACTCAAGGGGGTATTACAGACTCAATACAGATACCATAATTTAAACTTACAGTATATAACTCGGTCCCAATTGCAACCCATGCTCCTTTCACCTAAGTACATAGCATTTCAAAAATAGTATACGTGAGACATAAAGCCTCGTGAGTAATATGGGTTTAGACCCAAAACTTTTCTTTTCAACTTGAAATATCAAAAGTACATTGTTAAAACTGATTTTGTTGAAAAAACTTTGACGGTCCTTGGATTAACGTTTAAATTATGTCAATTATATTTGGGGAGATGGGAAAGGGATTTAAAAAGAAACTAAAAATAAAGCACAAAAATAATTAAACTAGACAAAAATTAAATAGACAGAAAGCAGTAAATAAAATAAATGTTAGAAGTTAGAAGTTAGATGTAATAAACGCCATTATCAACGATAAAGGGTTTTTACAATAAATAAAAAGTTAGACGTTAGATGTAATAAACACCATTATCAACGATAAAGGGTTTTTACAATAAATAAAAAGTTAGAAATTAGTAATGTCTTAGTTAAATATAGTCCACATTTGTTTTCCTTGTCACGGTTTAATTTGGATGTCTTGGAATTTTAGTATAACGGCACAAATAAATTTAGTCGAAATAATAACGAAAAGTGATCGTTAAATAAATAGCACAAGAAATTAATCATTCATTTTATATTTAAACATTCGAAATATTTAAAATGAAATTGAAATGAAAATTAAAAAAAGAACTTATCGACAACGGAAGAAGATGGTGTTTTTCTTGAAGCGTCGATTCTTGTTCTTTGCGGCAAGATGAGGCTTGATGGTTTTTTGGTGTTGGGTGTAATGGGTTTTTGGTGTTGGATATTTGGTATATGTTTTGGTAGGTTTTTTGGTGTAAGATGGTTTTGGTATGTATTGGTGTAGAAAATGGTGTAGAATGGTGTAGAATTGTATGTAATGGTGTGTTTAAAATGAGAAGTTTGGGTTGGTATTTATAGTGAAAAATGGATGAATTAAATAACAAAAGATGTGATGTAAAGCAAGGAATATTAATCTTTTCAGATTAGATCTAAGATCTAAATCAAAAGAAATGAAAAGAATTAATTTTGTGGAAGATTTGGTTGGAAAAAGTTGGAAAAATTGGTTAAAAATTGGAAAAGTTGGAATATTTTCGTGTTCTTGGCTGAAAAGTTGGTTTTTGGGTGATTTTTGATAGTTTTCAGAAGTTTAGGGGCTGAAATGTAAGTATTTCCATCCAGAAACACGCGGGTCGTCAGTTCGGGTCGGTGGGTCGGTATTCCGGGTCGAGGCGCGGGTTTCTTGTGGGCGTAAATGGAGCTGGGGCGTGGGCGGTTCGGATCCGGATCTGGTACGCTGGATCTTGGGCTTAGATCGGAAATGGGCTTCTGGCGCATTGGGCTTCCGCTGATTTGTTGGGCTGGAACAGGTGGGCCGATCAGACTTGGGCCGGACAAAGTGAGCTGGGCCGATGCTGTTGGGTTGCTGCTGATTTCTTTTTCCTTAATTTTCTTTTTAATTTTAAATCATTTTAAATCCGAATTAAATTCAAATAAATTAGGAAAAATTATTTTTAATTTATAAAATTAATTAAGTATAATAAAATAAATTATTTAGAAATTATATTTCCAAAAATTCATTTTAAATAGGTTTAATTTAATTTTCTTTTATATTTTTCTTTGTTTTGGCTTTAAAACTCATTTTCTAATTAAATTGCATCTTTTATTAAAATCAATTATCTAGAAAATAATTAAAATAACTATTCCTCAATAATCAAGTTTAATAAATGATAAATTTAACTCCAATCTTTTTGTTTAAAAATTATTTTCTTATTTTCTCGTTCAATCTCGAATCTACGCAACCTGAAATAAACTGATAATATTTGTCAGACAAAATAAAAACAATTTATCTTATTTCAATGATGGTCACATACAAAAAACATTTTTCAACAATTTCCCCCTATGTGATCATTACTGAAATAAGGACAGATTAAAAGGTAAGATTGAAAATTTTTGAAATTTGGATAAGACATTTATAAAACCATATCACTTGTTTTGAAAAAGTGTGACTAGATTTTACTTATGTTTTGAAAAATATTTGTCAAGAATATTTGTTTCCGAATCAAGGTTTCATGTTCGATTATCAAAGGGTTTTTGTAGATGCATTTTCATAATATTCCTTAAGATTTTATAGCATTTATAAAGACGACAAGTGATCTTAATAGGTCGATTCAGATGAACGCTCATAGATATAGCTCACACTTGACTGAGGTGTTTGTTTGTTCTGGGTGCAGAACTGGTGTATAATCACTAAAGATGAGTGATATCTCTCAGTTTGAAGGTGTTGACTTATGCTTAATGTGGATTTATACCTATATACGTTAGTCACTTGGTCTTCATATTAGATAATCAATCACATAAGACTGGTTTCAGCATTACTCAGAGGGTTTCTTCATTCATGCCATTGATGTTCACTCTCTCTCCGTCGGAAAATACATGTAGATGGGTTTAGAAATATTCATAGTGCAGTTTGCAACTAAGAATATTCAATTATGAAGGCTACAGTATCCCGGTAAATCTTTGGTTTTGACAGCTATATTTGATAAAGTATTTTGAGAATCCGTTGCTTGGAAAATTTTGAGAGATGTCTGTCTTGATGGATTGTTGTTGTAAATCTTCCTTTTCTTTGGTGAAGTGTTCACCTTTGTTTTTATCTTTTCTTGATTTGTGCGAATACACATTGTGTAAAAGATATCTGATGTGGTTACCAATTGTGATTTGTTGACAGCATTTGTTAGATATGACTTTGTCGTTTCTTCATTTGTCAGATTCGTTATGCCAGATGATGAAGCTTTTTCTTTGAACTGGTTTGATTGAGGATAGGGATAGGTGATATAATAGACAGTTTGTCTAATATATATAAGAAAATGAAAGTATCGTCCCTGGTCATTTTGATATCTAAGCAAAAATGAGACTAGCATCACGGTATAAGAGTATAAATCCTATAAGTCATAATGAAAACACCTTTGCTCACAGAAATGAATTCCACTTAGCAGTTAAAGACAAGGCGCAATTTCTCACATGGGTTTGGTTTTCATCTGAATCTCCTGATCTTATGTCCCTTTACAGATAAAATCGTTATAATTGAAATAAATTCAAAGGGAATAGGAGAATGTACATAACAAAAATGTTTGAAATTTGAACCTTCTCTTTAATTAAGAATCAATATAACTGAGAACATTCATCGAGCATAAGTATCTGAAGATTTAGTCAAGAAGATGTTAATCACATGGTTCTATAAATGCTTATTATGACAAGTCTTTTATTGTATTTTTGAAGATTTGTTTTTCTGAATGTTTTTGGAAATTTTGGTTATTTGAATGTTTTTGGAAAATTTTGGTTATTTGAATGTTTTTCGAAAATTTTGTTTATGAAAGTAAACACTCTTTTGTACAAACAAAAAGTAAGAGATTAGGGATGGATGTTATCTGGATTCAACATTCCTAGACGGCCTAGGAAGTATTGAAACTTGGTTTCGTCTAGAGCCTTAGTAAAGACATCGGCAATTTGATCTTCTGTGTTTATGAAGTGCAATTCGATATGACCTTTTTGAATATTATCTTTGAGGAAATGATATCGAATGTCGATGTGCTTTGTCATGGAATGGTGCACGGGATTGTGAGAAATGGCAATAGCGCTGGTTGAGTCACAAAATATTGGAATTTGTGAGACTTTGTAGCCATAGTCACGTAATTGAGTTTGCATCCACATGACTTGTGAACAGCAGCTTGCGGCAGCTACATATTCAGCTTCTGCGGTTGAAGTGGACACGCATGATTGTTTCTTTGAAGTCCAACTTACCAGTCTGCCTCCTAGAAATTGGCAAGAACCAGATGTGCTTTTTCTGTCTAGTCTGCATCCTCCATAGTCGGAGTCGGTGAAGGCATTAAGCTGAAAATCAGAGTTAGCTGGATACCAAAGGCCAAGAGATGGAGTTCCTTTAAGATATTTGAAAATTCTTTTTACAGCTATAGCATGAGATTCCATAGGATTGGCTTGGTATCTGGCACAGACACATGTAGAAAACATGATGTCGGGTCTGCTGGCTGTGAGGTATAGGAGTGATCCTATCATTCCTCGATATTTCTTTTGATCAACAGGCTTGCCATTTAAGTCTGCATCTAATTTGTAACCAAGAGCCATTGGGGTTTTTGCTGTATTTGATTTGTCAAGAGAAAAACGAGTTAGAAGATTTTTGACATAATTTTCTTGATTGATGAAAATTCCATCTGATGATTGTTTGACTTGTAGTCCAAGAAAAGTAGTCATTTCTCCTATCATGCTCATCTCAAATTTGCTCTTCATCAAATCTGCAAACTTGATACTCAAGGATTCATCAGTAGAACCGAAAATAATGTCATCGACATATATTTGAACGATTAACAGATGTTTATTAAAAATTTTACGAAAGAGAGTTTGATCAATTGAACCTCTTTTGAATCCTGATTCTTCTAAAAATGTTGACAATGTTGAATACCAGGCACGAGGTGCTTGTTTTAAGCCATAAACTGCTTTTTGTAACTTAAAACTGTGATTTGGGAACTGTGGATCTTCAAAACCTGGAGGTTGTTGAATATACACATCACGATCAATCTCTCCATGTAAAAATGCACATTTTACATCCATTTGGTAAACTTTGAAGTTCTTGTGTGCTGCATATGCTAGAAAGATACGAATGGCTTCGAGTCTTGCAACTGGAGCATAAGTTTCATCGTAATCGATTCCTTCTTGTTGAGAATAGCCCTTGACAACAAGTCTTGCTTTGTTTCGACAAACTATGCCTTGATCATCAGTTTTGTTTCTGAAAACCCATCTTGAACCTACTACAGTAACATCGGGAGGAGTAGGAACAAGATCCCATACTTGGTTTCTTTCGAATTCAGCTAGTTCTTCTTGCATGGCTTTGACCCAGTCTGGATCTTTGAGAGCTGAATGGATGGTTTTGGGTTCAGTCATGGATAAGAATGCTCCGTATAAACATTCATTTGAGGTAGCGGCTCTTGTTTGAATACCAGAATTGGGATCTCCTATAATTTGTTCTGCAGGATGATTTCTGGTCCATTTGTTTAGGCGAGTTTTTTCAGGTATTTCGATTGGTGTTTCTATGTCCCATTGTTCTTCTTGGTCAGGTGATTCTGTTGGGAATAGATTTTGGTTGTTGTCAGATATGTCTTTTTGGATTATAGGGTGAGAATGAGGTAAAGAAGGTTCCCCCATAGATGATGCATTGGGATCATTTTGGACAGGTGGATTGGGAGTGTTCAAAGAGGAATTTAGTGTTGGTAATTCCCCCTCAACTTGATCTGCATTTTCTTGGTTTGATTGTGAAGTTTCTGCATCGGAGTTTCCT
Source organism: Cichorium intybus (assembly GCA_023525715.1). Classification (NCBI taxonomy): domain Eukaryota; kingdom Viridiplantae; phylum Streptophyta; class Magnoliopsida; order Asterales; family Asteraceae; genus Cichorium; species Cichorium intybus. Next base: position 7,665,648 of record CM042016.1, read on the forward strand.
GTAGGAATAGTAGAAGATGTTAGAAACTCAGAATTATAAGCTGTTTTGGGTTGTTCAAAAAGTAAATCAAGATCAATTTCTATGTCCGTAGAAGGCTTTTGTTGAATTGGATTTTGAAAAATATTATCGATCATTTTAGAACCAAAATGTTTACGATCCAATTTCCTGACATAAAATTCATCGAAATGAATATCGGTACTTTCTTCAATTACTCTAGTACGTTTGTTCAGTACTCGATAAGCAGCTGAGGTAAAAGAGTAACCAAGGAAAATTCCTTCGTCTGATCTTGATTCAAATTTTGAGAGGTGATCTTTGTTATTCTTTATGAAGCATCGACAACCAAAAATATGAAAGAATTTGATGTTTGGTTTTCGGTTGTTAATGACTTCATATGGTGTTTTATGAAGTTGTTTATGGATTAAAGAACGATTTTGAGTGTAGCAAGCTGTGGCTATTGCTTCTGCCCAGAAGTATTGTGGTAGATCAGCAAAGATGAGCATTGATCTTGCAGCTTCGCACAGAGTTCGGTTCTTTCTTTCAACAACGCCGTTTTGTTGAGGAGTGTAAGGGGCTGAGAAGTTGTGTTCGATGCCTTTGTTTTTGAGAAATGAGTCTAGAGTTATGTTTTTGAACTCTAAACCATTATCACTTCGGATTCTTCGAACTGGTCGTTTGAGCTTTAATTCAATCTGTTTGATGAAGTTGATCATTTCTTCAGGTGCTTCTGACTTTAGCCTTAAAAAGAAAACCCAAGTAAAGCGTGAATAATCATCAATAATAACAAGGATGTATTTCTTCCCTTTTATGCTTTGGGTTTTTGCAGGGCCGCAAAGATCAATGTGCAGTAATTCTAGTGGTTCGGATACACTAGATTCAGGAATGCTTTTATGAGAGGATTTGGACAGTTTTCCTCCTTCACAAGCTGCACAAAGAGTTTCATTATCAAGTTTCAGAAGTGGCAGTCCGCGAACAAGATCATTTGCAATCAACTTGTTGATGTAGCCGAAATTGAGATGGGAAAGACGACGATGCCACAACCAACTAATATCAGCAGAGGCTTTGGACAAGAGACAGATGTCTGGTTTTCCATAGATAAGGTCCATATCTAGTGGATACATGTTGCCTAGACGATCAGAATTAACTAGAATGGCTTTGGTCTTGGCATCTGTGATTATGCTTCGCTGTTTGGTGAAAAGAACTTCATGATTGTTGTCACAAAGTTGTGATACGCTGATTAAGTTGTGTTTCAGGCCGTCAACGTAGGCTACTTTCTTGATGGTGAAGTGACCATTTGTTATGTTTCCATAACCTTTGATTCTTGCAGTCATGTTATTTCCAAAAGTCACATCTTGTTTGGATTCTGTGGGTTTGAAGTCTCGTAGAAAGCTTTGGTTTCCTGTCATATGCTTGGAGCAGCCACTATCGATATACCATGTGCCATCCTTGGGCTCTCCAGCACAAAGTGCCTGCAATTAGACAGAAATTTTAGGTACCCAAACCATGGTGGGTCCTGATTTGTTAATGGTTTTTGATAATTTGGAATCATTGTAGTATTTGTTGATTGGACGAAATGGTTGAGGCTTAAGTTGATTTATTAGGTTTTCCCAAAGTGAGATCTGTTTTTGAAAACCTGTCATTTGAAATGATTTCTGATTTTGTGAAAAATATCCTATATGTGAAGATCTGTTTGATAACCTTTCTTTGTATCTGGAATCTGAATGGTTTTGGAAAACACTTTGATGATGGAATGGAATTTGGTGAAATGATGGTTTCTGAAAGTTCCTTGAGAGATTTATCTCTTGAAAGCGATTTTGAATTGGTTTTTGAAACGGTTTTTGTTTTGGATTAAAGGTTTGTTTTTGTGGCACAGCGCTTGGTTTCAAAGGTTTTTCTTTGAAAACAATGGGCCTGCTTTGTTCTTTTGGTTTACAGACAGCTTGAATGGTTTGTTTATTTGTCTGTTGTTTCTTTGAATACTTTTGTCCCAGATTATTCTTTCCAATAAAGGTTGAGTTTAAAGAGGGAAAGACAGTTGGAACAGAAGTACTGCCATTTTGATGATCAGAATTTTCTCCATTTAAGAAATTTTCAAGTTTGATTGTGCCATCATTCATTGTTAGTTTAGTAGATCTCAATTGATGAGTTACTAAACTAGCAGAGTCTGATTCAGATTTTAAGACTCTTTTGAAAGACTTTTTGGAAACAGTGAAAGCAGTATCATCTGGGCTACAGTTGATAACTGTTTCGTCATCTGAATCGTCCTCATTAGCAGATAAGAAAAAATCTGGTAGAGGCAATTTAGAGTTTTCACAAATTTTCCCATTTTTCTTTTCAGTCTCTTCATTTTCAAAAGATTCTCTTCCAATTCCCGGTTTATAATTCGTATCAATTTTGCCAGTTCCTAAGTTATTTGCTTTAGTGAAAACATCATCACTCAATTTTCTGGCAATATTGATAGAATCCAGTTTTCCTTGAAATCTTTGATTTTCGGATTCAAGAAATTTGATTTGCTTTGAAGAATCATCTAGTTTTAGAATTAAACTAGTGTTGTTGTCAGTTAAATCTTGAACTTTTTGTTTTAACTGAAGGACTTCCTTTTCTAAGGTATCTTTTATTTCAGATGAAATAACAGATTGATTTTTTATTTCTAAGTCCCTTTTTTGTTTTAGAGCTTCATTTAATTGATCTAGGATGTGATTATTTTCTTCAGATTTTCGTTCAATGTCTCTTTCAAGTTTGTCTCTAGTCCTTGTAGATTCTCCAAATCTGAGTTGCAAGGTTTGTAATTCAGATTTGTAGATATCAGATTTGACTATTGTGTCATGATACAGTCTGAGATCAGCTTTTAGACTGTTCTCAATCTTAGTCATGTGGGACTCAAATGGTGTTCTAGAAAGACCGATATCTGAGATCATAGACCATACCTGATCGATGACATATGGAGCTCTTGTGGTTGGTTCATTGTCAGCCATGAAGCAGAAGTTTGACTGAGCTGGTTCAGTATCTGTTTCATCATCAGAAGTTGGCCAGTATTCCACGCTAGGTTCGTGGAATGCCATCAAAGCTTTTTGCTTTGCTTTCTGTTCTTGTTTCTTCAGCTCTTCGGCTTTTTGAGCATAATAGGCTGAGTCTTTGACTTTGACTTTGGCTCGACAATCTCGGGCATAATGATTTAGTCCTTTGCATTTGTGACAAATGATTACTTCATCATCATCATCGTTATTGTCAGCCTTTTGGCTCTTAATGGGTGGTCTTTCAGATGTTTGAGTTTGTTTCTGTTGAGATGGTTTAGAATGATTTTGCTGAAATCCAGAACTTTGGTTATTATAAGAGTTGTGATTATTTTGAAAACCGCGATTCTGAAAGTTTTGTCCAAAAGTGGATCTTTGTTGAAAATTTGGTCTGAAGTTTGATTGATTATGATGTGGCAAAAATCTTTCGAGATTAGTGTTTGCTACCAAAGCGCACAATTGTTGGTAATCAGCTTCATTATTTGGATCAGACAAGTCACAAGAATTACTTGAAAAAGCTTGGTTTTGATTTAAATCAATTTGACTTTGATCATGAAAATGTGTTTGGTTTTGAGAGGATGTTGTCAACAAAGCAAGTGGTCCTCCAAAAGAAGTAGACGTTGGTGGGTCAATCGAGGATTCATACGATTGTAATTCTCCGTACAGATTGTACAAAGATTCAGTATGAATTGCCGGATTTCCCTGAATGATGAGTTTGACCATTTTCCAGCTTTCATAAAGGTTGTTTAAAAATTTGAGGTTTATCTCATGCTGTGACTTTTTGATGCCCAAATTATTCATTTTGATGGTAATGAGATTGAACCTGTCATGAGCATCATGGATGGTCTCATGTGAAAACATTTTGAAGTTGTCAAATTCGTTTAAAACAGATGTTTTCTTGTTTCCAATGATTCTCTCATTTCCTTCAAAACGATTTTTCAAAGTTTGCCAAATTTGGTTTGCAGTTAAAAGGATTATATCATTCATTTGGCTTAGAATACTGTGAGGTATTCCAGACACAAGCTCCTTTTTGGCTTGAAGTTCAAGTTTCTTCCTTTCATTCAGTATATCCAAGTTACTCGTAAGAGAGGTCATGTTATCTGGTAGAGATCCGTCTACACATTTCCACACATCTTCACTTATAGAGTTGAGATGAAGATTCATACGACCTACCCATGATTTATATTCTTCGGGAATAAGAATGGGTGCTCGAGTACCTGAACCTATACTGTTAGCAATAGATACAGAATTTATGTTTGAGTAGTTTGCGGAAGACATTTTTTGGTTTTTTTTTTTTGTTAACGAGAATGTGATGTTAAAATGAAATTTTTAAAGAAAACTTATTGGTGGTTTATAAAAACGCTACACAAAAGTTTTCGACAAAAATTTTCAAAATAAATCACACAAGTAATTTTTTTTTATATATAACCTTTTTTTTTTTTTTGAACAAGTGATATTAAGATGAAATTTTTAAAGGAAACTTATTGGTGGTTTATAAAAACACTACACAAAAGTTCTCGACAAAAATTTCAGATTAAATCACACGAGCTCTGATACCAATTGTTGAAAAAACTTTGACGGTCCTTGGATTAACGTTTAAATTATGTCAATTATATTTGGGGAGATGGGAAAGGGATTTAAAAAGAAACTAAAAATAAAGCACAAAAATAATTAAACTAGACAAAAATTAAATAGACAGAAAGCAGTAAATAAAATAAATGTTAGAAGTTAGAAGTTAGATGTAATAAACGCCATTATCAACGATAAAGGGTTTTTACAATAAATAAAAAGTTAGACGTTAGATGTAATAAACACCATTATCAACGATAAAGGGTTTTTACAATAAATAAAAAGTTAGAAATTAGTAATGTCTTAGTTAAATATAGTCCACATTTGTTTTCCTTGTCACGGTTTAATTTGGATGTCTTGGAATTTTAGTATAACGGCACAAATAAATTTAGTCGAAATAATAACGAAAAGTGATCGTTAAATAAATAGCACAAGAAATTAATCATTCATTTTATATTTAAACATTCGAAATATTTAAAATGAAATTGAAATGAAAATTAAAAAAAGAACTTATCGACAACGGAAGAAGATGGTGTTTTTCTTGAAGCGTCGATTCTTGTTCTTTGCGGCAAGATGAGGCTTGATGGTTTTTTGGTGTTGGGTGTAATGGGTTTTTGGTGTTGGATATTTGGTATATGTTTTGGTAGGTTTTTTGGTGTAAGATGGTTTTGGTATGTATTGGTGTAGAAAATGGTGTAGAATGGTGTAGAATTGTATGTAATGGTGTGTTTAAAATGAGAAGTTTGGGTTGGTATTTATAGTGAAAAATGGATGAATTAAATAACAAAAGATGTGATGTAAAGCAAGGAATATTAATCTTTTCAGATTAGATCTAAGATCTAAATCAAAAGAAATGAAAAGAATTAATTTTGTGGAAGATTTGGTTGGAAAAAGTTGGAAAAATTGGTTAAAAATTGGAAAAGTTGGAATATTTTCGTGTTCTTGGCTGAAAAGTTGGTTTTTGGGTGATTTTTGATAGTTTTCAGAAGTTTAGGGGCTGAAATGTAAGTATTTCCATCCAGAAACACGCGGGTCGTCAGTTCGGGTCGGTGGGTCGGTATTCCGGGTCGAGGCGCGGGTTTCTTGTGGGCGTAAATGGAGCTGGGGCGTGGGCGGTTCGGATCCGGATCTGGTACGCTGGATCTTGGGCTTAGATCGGAAATGGGCTTCTGGCGCATTGGGCTTCCGCTGATTTGTTGGGCTGGAACAGGTGGGCCGATCAGACTTGGGCCGGACAAAGTGAGCTGGGCCGATGCTGTTGGGTTGCTGCTGATTTCTTTTTCCTTAATTTTCTTTTTAATTTTAAATCATTTTAAATCCGAATTAAATTCAAATAAATTAGGAAAAATTATTTTTAATTTATAAAATTAATTAAGTATAATAAAATAAATTATTTAGAAATTATATTTCCAAAAATTCATTTTAAATAGGTTTAATTTAATTTTCTTTTATATTTTTCTTTGTTTTGGCTTTAAAACTCATTTTCTAATTAAATTGCATCTTTTATTAAAATCAATTATCTAGAAAATAATTAAAATAACTATTCCTCAATAATCAAGTTTAATAAATGATAAATTTAACTCCAATCTTTTTGTTTAAAAATTATTTTCTTATTTTCTCGTTCAATCTCGAATCTACGCAACCTGAAATAAACTGATAATATTTGTCAGACAAAATAAAAACAATTTATCTTATTTCAATGATGGTCACATACAAAAAACATTTTTCAACAATTTCCCCCTATGTGATCATTACTGAAATAAGGACAGATTAAAAGGTAAGATTGAAAATTTTTGAAATTGTTTTCACCCATTAAGCACTTATTTCAGTGCTTAATCGTATGGGGTTTGTTCTAGGAATAAAACACTTGACTAATACCACATTTTAAGCTATTGAAAACACCTCAATAGCTCAATTGCAGAAATTAAAGTTCTTGGCTAAACTTGAAAATTCTCAAGAATAGCATTCTACTTTCATGTTTTTAAGTTAAGTTCTTAACTAATAGCTTATTGGAAGCATTAGTTACTTAACCCACATGATTTCTAACTGCAATTACAGTTTCAATTCCATCCAAAAACCCAAATGAAGAACATACCCAAAAACTAGGTTAAAACTAGGAATTCTTACCTTGGAATCACTAATTCCAACCTTTGTTCTTGATTCCCTTGACCAATTCTTGTTCCCTTCTTCTTCTTCTCGTGATCTTGCTGCACACTTCTAGTTCTCTCCCGTGCTCTCTGGATGCTTCTAGCTTATGAGAGAATAACTCTCATATTTCATATATATATTTAATGTTTATAATTTAGTTACAATTTAGTCCCCAATCTTCATATTTCTTTCCAAAATGATCCTAAAACCATAAATCTTGCAAGGAATGTTCTAATAACTATTAACTTGACATTTTCTTGACATTTTGGTCATTTTTCATGTCAAATGACCAATTTGCCCTTTTTGGTCAAATTTCACTATTCACGCGTCAAAACTCCAAATTTCTCATAAACTTTTTATTTCTCATTATATTATTTTACAAATACGTATCATTACACATAATAGTCGTACAACGTGACAAATGACCGTTTTACCCTTTTTGACTTTTTCGTGGGTTCTTACAGTCACCCCTCCTTAAGCGGATTCCGTCCTCGGAATCTTTTCGTAATCCGTGAAATTCGGATATCTTCTCTTCATTTCTTCTAGTGTCTCCCAAGTTAGGTTCGACCCTAACGGATGCTTCCACTTGACTAGTACAAGGTCAATCTCTTTGTTCCTTAGCTTCTTGGTTTGCATCTCTAGAATAGCTTCGGGTTCTTCAATCAATTTGCTAGGAGTCTCCACCCTCAGATCGGTATACGGTATTACTAACTCTTCTTTACCAAAGTACTTCTTCAAGTAGCATACATGAAAGGTATCATGTATTCCACTGAGTTCGGGTGGTAACTATATCTTAAATGCTTGTAACCCAACTCTCTTCAAGATTTTAAAAGGTCCAATGTACCTTGGACTCAGTTTTCCTCTTTTGCCAAATCTAACCACTCCTTTCCATGGTGACACTTTTATCATCACCAAATCTCCTTCTTGCAAGTCATACGGTCTCTTCTTTAGATTTGAGTAACTCTTTTGCCGATCTTGTGCTGCTTTCATATTGGCTTGAATTACTCCAATCTTCTCATTAGTTACTCTAACAATCTCTGGCCCCGTAAGCTTAGTCTCACCCGCTTCCAACCAGCATAAAGGAGTTCTACACTTTCTACCATACAATGCCTCAAAAGGTGGCATTTTAATGCTAGAATGGTAGCTGTTGTTGTATGCAAACTCCACTAATGGCAGGTGTTCATCCCAACTACCTCCAAATTCCATCACACATGATCGTAGCATGTCTTCTAATGTCTGGATCGTTCGTTCACTCTGACCATCTGTTTGTGGATGATATGCTGTACTTAACTGAATTCTCGTCCCCATTTTCTCTTGTAAAGCACTCCAAAAGTTAGAGGTGAATCTGGGGTCTCTGTCTGACACGATAGACAACGGTGCACCATATCTTCTTAACACTTCATCTGTATACAACTGAGCTAACTGCTCCAACGGTGTAGTTTCTTTTATGGCTCGAAATAGTGCACTCTTGGTCAACCGGTCTACTATGACCCATATACTATCATGTCCTCTTCTCGTTCTTGGTAACCCGACAATCAAGTCCATGGTTACATCTTCCCACTTTCCGGCTGGAATGTGTAATGACTGAGCATCCCCATGCGGGACCTGATGTTCCGCCTTAACTTGTGCACAAACGACACACTTGGAGATGTACTTAGCTATTCTTTTCTTCATTCCAGGCCACCAATATTGTCTTTTTAGATCTTGATAAGTCTTGGTACTCCCTGGGTGTATGGAATACTTTGACTTATGCGATTCTTCTAAAATCAACTTTCTCAATCCTCCTGTCTTCGGTACCCAGATACGGTTTCTGAAGGTCTTCAAGCCTTGACTATTGGTCTCAAACTGGGTTTCTTTTCCTAGCTTTTCATCTTTTAAGTCTCCACTTTCTTCAACTTTTTGCTGAGCTGCTTTAATCTGTTCTATAATGCTGGACACTAGTTCTATTCGCATTGATCTTGCCTTGATTCTTTTCTCAGGAACTTTTCTACTCAGTGCATCCGCTACTACATTTGCTTTACCCGGATGGTACACAATTTCGCAATCATAATCACTGATCAGCTCTAGCCATCTACTTTGTCTCATGTTCAACTCTTTTTGAGTGAACACATACTGCAAACTTTTGTGATCGGTGAATAGCTTGCACTTTGTACCATACAAGTAATGTCTCCAAATCTTCAAGGCAAATACGATCGCTGCAAGTTCTAAATCGTGAGTTGTGTACTTTTTCTCTGGATCTTTCAACTGTCTGGAAGCGTATGCTATAACCTTCCCTCTTTGCATCAACACACAGCCAAGCCCCCGATGCGAGGCATCGCTGTACACTTCAAAGTCTTCCGTCCCATCTGGCAATGTAAGGACAGGCGCGTTACACAACTTCTCTTTCAATGTAGCGAAAGCTCTTTGTTGTTCTTCTTGCCAACTAAATTTTTCTTCCTTCCTAGTTAGTCGTGTAAGTGGCACTGCTACACGGGAAAAATCTTGAATAAATCTCCTGTAGTATCCGGCAAGACCGAGAAAACTTCTAACTTCTGTTGGCGTCTTAGGTGGCTCCCATTTCATCACTGCTTCAACTTTCGCTGGATCAACTTTTATACCTTGGATAGAAACAACGTGTCCAAGGAATTGCACCTCTCTCATCCAAAACTCGCACTTGGAGAACTTTGCATATAGCTGTTCCCGCTTCAAAGTCTCAAGTACTAACCGCAGATGGCTCGCATGCTCTTCTTTATTCCTTGAGTAGATCAGAATGTCATCTATGAACACTATAACAAACCGGTCTAAAAATGGTTTACAGACCCGATTCATTAAGTCCATAAAGATCGCTGGTGCATTCGTAAGACCAAATGGCATTACTAGAAACTCGTAATGCCCGTATCGTGTACGAAACACCGTCTTCTCTACATCACTTTCTTTTACCCTGACTTGATGATACCCAGATCTCAAATCAATTTTTGAGAAATAATCTGCTCCTTGCAACTGGTCAAACAAATCGTCTATTCTGGGCAACGGGTAACGGATCTTGATGGTAATTTTGTTCAATTCTCTGTAATCAATGCACATCCGCATTGATCCATCCTTCTTTTTCACAAACAGAACTGGAGCACCCCACGGAGAAGAACTAGGCCTGATGAAGCCTTTATCTAGTAACTCCTGCAACTGGGACATTAATTCCCTCATCTCTGTTGGTGCTAACCGGTACGGTGCTCGTGCTATTGGAGAAGCTCCTGGGACAAGATCTATTCGGAACTCAACTTGCCTTTCTGGTGGCAAGCCTGGCAATTCATCTGGGAAAACTTCTGGAAACTCTTTTACCACTTCTATGTCTTTGTACGTCTGTTTCACTTTATCTTCAGTCATCACATAGGCCAGGAAAGATACACATCCCTTCCTGATACATCTTCGAGCTTTAGCTACACTGATGATACTTGGCACGTGCGTTCTTCTTTCCCCATATACGTACACCTTGGCTCCTAGGGTTTTAACAGACACCCTCTTCTGTCCACAAGCTATCTTCGCATCATTTGCACCAAGCCAATCCATCCCAATTATTACATCAAAGGACTTAATTCCAATAGGAAGGAGATTAAGTCGAAACTTCTTGCCGTTGATGTCAAGCTCACAGTCTCGGTACATATGCTGAACTTCCACAAATTTCCCATCCGCCACTTCTACCTCAAAAACTAGATCTAACAATTCTAACGGGACTCTCAGTCTAGCTCCAAACCCATGGGACACAAATGAATATGTAGACCCGGAATCAAACAAGACATATGCAGGTGTCGAGTTGATTAGTAGAATACCTGAGACCACATCGTGAGTCTCCTTCGCTTCTTCCCTGGTGATCTGAAAAGCTCGAGTCTTCACCTTCTGGGGTTCGGTCTTCTTCTGGGCTGTTGACACCATAGTTTCTCCTCCCTTGTTTGGGCAGTTGAAACTGTAGTGTCCCATCTGATGGCATGAGAAGCACTCCACCTCACTGGCTTTCTTGGCTTTACAATCTTTCGCTTTGTGACCGAATCCGCCACAATTAAAGCAGGCAATTGATCCCGCTCGGCATTCGCCACCGTGTTCTTTTCCACATTTTTCACACTTTTTCACACTTCCCTGTCGGCTCTGACTTGTACTCATTTTCCCTTTCTTCTTTATGTTTCCACTGATACTACTAACTGTCTTCCTTTTGTCACCAAAACCAGGTCCTTCTTCCTTCCTTCGTTTTCCAATATCTTCCACCGTTCGGGCAGCATTGATCGCCCCATCAAGTGTTTCGGCTTTCTTCACTTCTAACTCGTAGTTCCATGGCAAACCGCGGACATAGCGGTTAATTCGGGACCGCTCAGTAGGGTAAGATTCCCCCACAAAAGGTAACATGTCGCAAAACTTCTTCGTATACTCATCCACCGTCATATCTCCTTTCTTTATCGTTAGGAAATCTTCATTCATTTTCTCCAAATCTCGCGTGGGACAGAACTTATCTTTGAGACACGTGATAAACTCTGCCCATGACCAACCGTATACCACATCTTTTCCCAAACTTTCGTATTTGGTGTTCCACCACACCAAAGCGTCGTCTTTCAACTGCCGGGAGGCGTAATTAACTTGATCTTTTTCTGCACATTTGCTTGCTTGCATCACTTGTTCAATCTCTCAGACCCATCGCATCGTCACCTTTGGCTCAAAACTACCATGGTATTCGGGCGTTTGCAAGCCATAAAGGACTTAAAAGAACAGCCCTTCTCTTTCCTCCTATTTTCTCCACTACCTTCTTCCTCAGTCGCCCTTTTTGAGACCTCTTGTGAAGATTGGGCTCTGGGTTCACCCATTCGACCATCAATTATGTTATGTACATCTTGTCTCAACTCAGTTCGTAAGTTATCAATGAGAAACTGAATTGCCTCCATAGTGACAGGTTGTGGTGGTGGTGGGTTTGGTTCGGCCTCATCATTTCGAAGAACATGTGGTTCACTTCCTCTTGAAGAAGTGTGACTGCCCTCACCCCTGTCAGCTGGTCTTCTGCCTTCCATTACTATATAGATGAACAAATTATCGGTTTAATACACAATTCTATATAGTATTTCATAAGCGGTAGCATGTTATCTCCTTATCTTGACTGCACTTTTATAACAGTCATACTCAATCTATGCCTTCTATATTACTAAGGCAACCAACGACTACTCTTGCTAGTCTAAGCCTAGGATGGTATTCCAACCTAATTCGCTTAAACTATGGCTCTGATACCAAAACTGTAACACCCCTTTTCTTTTACCATATTTAAATACAAATATAGTTTATTTTACAAACATATGTTACAACTCGTGACTATAAAATAGCCGCTTAAATTTTTTTTTTTATTTTACAAACTTAAACTCAAGGGGGTATTACAGACTCAATACAGGTACCATAATTTAAACTTACAGTATATAACTCGGTCCCAACTGCAACCCTTGCTCCTTTCACCTAAGTACATAGCATTTCAAAAATAGTATACGTGAGACATAAAGCCTCGTGAGTAATATGGGTTTAGACCCAAAACTTTTCTTTTCAACTTGAAATATCAAAAGTACATTGTTAAAACTGATTTACTTCATAAATCTCAAAATAACTTTTCCTTCTTTACTTTCAAACTTTAAAAAGACTTTCTTTCTTAAAACTGCTTTTCTTTCTCATTTCTCGTGACCAACTGAAACTTATGAATTAAGTTAATTAATTCATTCAACTAGCTCCCCTCGCGGGACAGAACAGATCTGCCCACTCGGTTTGCTCATTCTGTCTCCCCTTTGTGACTTGGAACGAATTCAAGCACAAGGGTATACTAAGCTAGACAACTACTTCGCGACGGGAGGTATCATCCCAGTAGTGTCTTCTGATCTCCCAATTATGTGGGTGATCCTAGTCCGGACAACTGATTCATACTTCTTTAATTCTTACTTCATTTCATCTCAAATTGGTCAAAATGGGACACAATTTGTAAATAACTCTTTACTCAAACACTTTATAATTCTTTACTAAAAATACTTTCAAGACTTCTTTTGACATCTTAGTTCCTATAAGGAACTTCTTTCAAAATACGTACAAACCATACTTTTAAAAATCTGTTTGAAGTACTAAGCCCTTGTATAGAGCTTCATTCAAAACCATTTTCCAAACTTTAGTATTTATAAACATTGGAAATCATACTTTTCTGAAAATAACATTTTGCTATGTACTAGAAAATCCTCATAAAACTCACCTTGATTCTACTACGGTTGACTAAGCTTCTCGTACGGCTTTTCCCTTCCCGTGCTCAACAACGTTTGAAGCACCACCTATAGAAATCGTATATATAAATACTCAATATAATTAATTCTATAAGACTAAGGTCTCATATAACATAGCTCTAGGTTATAATAAATGTATAACCATTTATAACTCATTTTGCGGTTTTCTCCGAAATACGCGTATACTGCTACAGTACCCCCTAGGGGTCGTATTTCAGTTCCGACTCTTTTCCATGAAATCTTAGACTATATTAGACTTGTGTTTCAAATTTGGAGTTCATTGGACAAGTCTAGCTCAAATTCTAAAAATCATGAGCATGAATAGTGTTTTTAGCCTCTGCCGCTACAGTAACTTTTCCGCAAGGTCGAATTACGGATTTGACCATTCCCGACATGTTCTTATACCATGTTAGGGTTATGACTAAAATTTCAGGTCAATCGGACATGTCTAGCTATGGTTTCTAGCGTTTGAGTTATTTGAAAATTTTAACATTTTTGGTCCCTGTCTGGCCCCTGACTGAAGGCGCACTGCGCCTGGGCGCACCCCGCCCTAGTCCTGGGCGCACTGCGCCTGGCGCCTGGGCAGTAGCCTGTTCAGTCGCGATTTGTGCACTGTAGCACGCAGTTTTCACCCATTAAGCACTTATTTCAGTGCTTAATCGTATGGGGTTTGTTCTAGGACTAAAACACTTGACTAATACCACATTTTAAGCTATTGAAAACACCTCAATAGCTCAATTGCAGAAATTAAAGTTCTTGGCTAAACTTGAAAATTCTCAAGAATAGCATTCTACTTTCATGTTTTTAAGTTAAGTTCTTAACTAATAGCTTATTGGAAGCATTAGTTACTTAACCCACATGATTTCTAACTGCAATTACAGTTTCAATTCCATCCAAAAACCCAAATGAAGAACATACCCAAAAACTAGGTTAAAACTAGGAATTCTTACCTTGGAATCACTAATTCCAACATTTGTTCTTGATTCCCTTGACCAATTCTTGTTCCCTTCTTCTTCTTCTCGTGATCTTGCTGCACACTTCTAGTTCTCTCCCGTGCTCTCTGGATGCTTCTAGCTTATGAGAGAATAACTCTCATATTTCATATATATATTTAATGTTTATAATTTAGTTACAATTTAGTCCCCAATCTTCATATTTCTTTCCAAAATGATCCTAAAACCATAAATCTTGCAAGGAATGTTCTAATAACTATTAACTTGACATTTTCTTGACATTTTGGTCATTTTTCATGTCAAATGACCAATTTGCCCTTTTTGGTCAAATTTCACTATTCACGCGTCAAAACTCCAAATTTCTCATAAACTTTTTATTTCTCATTATATTATTTTACAAATACATATTATTACACATAATAGTCGTACAACATGACAAATGACCGTTTTACCCTTTTTGACTTTTTCGCGGGTTCTTACAGCAGAGGCCAGGCAGGGGATCAAAAACGCTAACTTTTGCTTGGCTTGTCCGATTTAGCTCAAATTTGAACCATAGGCTCGTTATGGTCTAAAAAGTTTGGGAAAATTTTCATATTGAGTTTTCGACCCCTCGGGGGCACTGTAGACCGATCCGAATGCCTCGGTGAATAGTAAAATTCATATAAAGTTAGTAAACGGAAAGTTTATTAACTAGGCATTGTTTATAACAATATTATATTGAACTCTATTGTATTAGAGTTAATTTGAATGGCTATTAACCTATAATCATTTTGATAATGAATGGAATTATAGGCACGGGACAAAATCCTACGGATTTCATTTCACGGCAAGGAACAACAAACGCTAGTTGTAGCAAACCTTCAGGTGAGTAATCTCACTATTATCCGATGTAATATGTGTTATATGAGCAGCTGCAAATGGAAATGATTTTGGGGGACAAAAACGATAAATTACATGATTCGATATATGACAAGACCAGATAAGCCGTGAGTCTATTTTAGACAAGAACGGAGCTGTGAGTCAACAATAATGACACGACAAGACCAGATAAGCCGTGAGTCTGCTATAGACAAGAACGGAGCTGTGAGTCAGTCCATATTAATGGTACAACAAGACCAGATACGCCGTGAGTCATTGCGATGGCAAGAACGGAGCTGTGAGTCGAACCTATATAGACAAGATCGGATAAGCCGTGAGTCATTTCGATGGCAAGAACGGAGCCGTGAGTCTAGGCAACAGCGGGATAACCCGTGAGCCATATATGATTTTTATATTGCATGATATTGCTTATTTGATTTTGTATAGAGAATTTTATTCTTATACATGTTATACTTGATTTGATTACTTATTGGGCTTTATAGCTCACAGTTTTATTGACATGTCCCTGCAGGTGAGCGTGACCCTGCCAAGGGAAAAGACAAAGTCCGTGACTGAGGACTTAGCATTTGAAGTAACGACCCGGCTTGAAGAATGTATAATATTCTATGTATTGTATTTCGTGATACTCTTGTACTCGTATTGTATTAACTAATACCCCTACTTATGTTTTATTTGTAAAATATTTGGTTTGAAAAATGAAATATTTTTGGGGTGTTTTTGGTTAATAAGTCGGGTGTTACAATTTCCCTCCCCTCAAATAGATTTTGTTTGAATACTTTCTATTGTATTATACACTCCGTTTGGAAGTTTCAAAATCGATATCCAATATGTTATGATACTCCCTAGATGGACTTAATAAGAAACTTCTTCTACTTGAAAGGGCTTTAGCTTTCCAAGACTGAAATCTTTGGTGGAATTTATCAATTATCATCTTCCAAGCTTTATTCTTACCATTGCAACCTTCAGTCAGGACACCCAAGAATAGATCTGAAAGCTCAGACACAATAATATTTATATGGGTTGCAATATCTTACACTTTCGATTTACTAACACTTACACCAGAAAGTTTGCATAATTTGAGATTTATCCTAAGTGCTAAAGCTATGTAGAAAACCCAAAGGACCTATATAACACCCAATGATTTTACTAATGTGTAACCATGATTGCTTCATCTGCATAGAAAAGGTCTGACATGTCCATGACATTGACAGCAATTTTAACTTCGACAATATAAAAGTTACAAATGACAATATTACAAAAAAATATCAACAAGTTTAGAAATAAGATATGGAAGAGCATGTGTCATCATCTGAGAGATCTACATAGTTGATAGCATGAGCAGGTGGTCTAACAACAGGAGCACGTGGTTAGACAAATAAGAGTTAACTACATGTATGATTTCCAAAATATGTGGGCAAGTGGGATTCGTATAGGTACTATATCATTCATTTTGCAACACTAAAAGATTTCCAACACATTCTCATAGCCCTCTCGAGATCAATGTGGAAACGGGGGAAACAACAATATTCAGGCTTAGTCGATGATTCAAGGATGCAGGAAGAAAGTTGATTGGATCCTGTTGAAGTAGTCGAAACACTAGAAGATTAGGTAAGCATACAAAAATTAGATCGTCCACCTATACAATGTTAATAGTTTTGCTGGTTGTTTAAAATGTACGCATCATGTTTAAACAATTATAAACTACTAACTTAGAATATAGTGTGGTATATCCGGTAGAAATTGTTATAATATAAAAATTACTTGATAATCATAATGAGAGTTTAACCTCATATAAATAAGGATACAAAGTGGGCTCTTGGACTAACCTAAACCCTAATCACCAACACCCCCCCCCCCCCCGACAGTTTGACCGGGAGGAGACGATTAAACTAGAAAAATAAAAAAAGATAGATGAAAATAGTGACAGCGACTATGGCGGTGGTAGAGCTCTGACGATGACCGCTAACATTGACTGCTTGTCGGAGAAGAAGAGAGGAGCAGCAGTCAGAGGCTGTTCCGTTGTAGAAGAAGAGAGAGCCGACAGCAGCGACAACGATCATGGAATCGGCAGCAGAGGATTCCGAAGAAAGGCATCGAGCAAGAGAGAGAGAGAGAGAGAGGGAGCTCGAGCTGCAGCGAACGGAGCCAATTCCGATGAGATCGGCGACTGCGATGTTAATAGAGAGAGAGAGAAAGAGAGAGTGTGTGTGTGTGTTTGTGTGTGTGTGAGAGAGACGATTGCAGATCAGAGGCTTTCTAGTGGAGAAGGTCCGAAGAAGAGACCATCCGAGGAGAGGGACTGTAGCAGACGACGCACTAGACGAAACCGATGATGGAGCTCTAGTTTGGTGTCGGTGGCTGTATTAATATTTATGAGAAAAAAGAGGAGAAAAAATATTGAGCATAATGAAGGCATCTCCGACGATTATTAGAGAAGGTCGCTGGAGGTGGAGGTCGGCGGCGGCGGGTTGTGATCAGCAGTAGAATTTAACCTAGATATCTGATACCATGTTATAATATAAAACTTGATTATAATCATGATGAGGGTTTAACATCATATAAATAGGGATGCAAAATAAGCTCTTGGCCTAACCTAAACCCTAATAGCCTAACCTAAACCTTAATGAGTTTTAGCCTAACCTTAATCACTAACATAAACCACAATTCCCTTAAATAGATTTTAAAAATCTCGATCATGAATAACAACTATGGCTCACGTATAGATTTTTTTTTTAGAACGACAAATCTATCCTACTCCTACTCCTAAACTACTCCTTGTTATGTTAGTGTCAGGGTTTGAACCCATGACCTCCTTGTTAGTATATCACCTTATTAGCCAAGTATATTATAGATAGCAATGGTCGTTTGCTATGTCATTTGTAATTGTTGCATTAAAAAAAGCGTATATAAATATAGGATTCAAAAGACTTTCTCACAAAAGATAAAATATATCTTTGTGAATGTTTGGTGATGCTGCTTTTTATGAGAAAAAAGACACCTGTGAATGCGTGAGCAAACGTTCACGATTTATTTTACTCATTTTGTTACAATACGAAACAAAATGGTTTGGCGATGACGTACTACCGTCATTTTAGTGAATAACTCATCTCTTTATCAAAAGAATTCTTCTCTTTTTTCGTAAGAAGGGAGTGTGTTCCTTTTTAAAACTTTTAGGTATTTTTTTTTTTCAAATTTGAAATCATAACTAACTTTTTGTTTCGGGGTTAATATTTATTAATGTAAATATGTTTTTATCAACTTATTTTTTATTTTTACAATTAATGCTACAAGGTGGATTTCTTGCTAAGTTACATCATAAATTAACAATTTCTTTGTAACAAACTGAAATACTACATTCATTAATAGAAAATCCACTTCTTTTACCATTTTTATAAAAGCTTGCAGTATTGTGTTTAAACAATTCATTAAGTCGCTATCTAATAAAAAACAAAAAATGATTGTACATGATAAAACAATACAATGGCCACTCATATATTATTCGTATATAATAATTCACCTCATGTCGACTATGAATTAGAAATATGAGTCCTAGAAAACTTAAAGTAACTTTTCACTATGATTTTCAATTGATTTGACAATTGTTAGGTCATTCTACTGCTTTAAGTTTGAGACTTACAAATAGCATGCAAAACTCCAATTTTATCGCTTGTGTTCATCACCATATTCATTATAATTGGTAAGACATGTCATATACGTTCAAATACAACAAATCAACTTCATAACGGTCACATAATGTTGTTTTTAAATCTGAAAGGTGTAAGTTGATACCAAGTATTAATGAAATGTCTATTTCTAATATCTTCTCATAAAAAATCTCAATCATGTATATAAGAAGGAGATATTTATAGGGTCTAGGTTGGTGATCCGTCTCTTTGAGTTTGGTGTTTACCTACATCGACATAACTGTGGTAATTTACTATAGCGCCCTCATCTAAAAATTAACGTTGCGGATTAATAATGGACATGAGTGGTAACTTGTGGAACTAGCAAGGACAAAGGGTGAAAATGTATTTTATCAGAGCATCGATACTTTAATAATTTTTGTAAAATCAGTGGCGGAAGTTTTAACTTTTAAGGGGCCTTGGGGGGCCATGGCCTCCCCGTTTTTTTTTAGCCCTAACTATTAGGTTTCGCTGGTAAGAAATCTCTGATTTTGCTTCTTGGTTGATGCCATGGTAGACCTCAGATTTCAATCTGACATTAGTTGTAAACTACCCTAAAGAAATTGCGGAAACAAAAAAGGGGAGAAGGAAAAGTGTTTGTTCATGAGAAACTTTATTTGTTATAACTATCTAAGGGTAGTTTAGTAAATTAACTCTCATAATTTGTTATTGTTCTGTTGAGTCAGTTGCTTTTGTTACTTACAGTTTTTAGTTTTCTGTTTGTATATAATCTTTGTAAGTTTCAGTTGGTAGAGTAATGAAATGAAAAATCTTCTCTTCAAATCTCTCTCTCAAGCTCACGAATTCTAACATGGTATCAGAAGAAGGTTAATTTCATATCAATTTTTCCTCTCCCTTTCATCTCGATTCTTCCTCTGTTTCTCTTAATTCTGTTTCATTTCTTCATCTCCTTGCGTGATTCATCATCATGTCTGATTCTGGTTCACCCAATCATCAAACTCTTGATCCAACGAGTCCATATTACATCAGTTCATCTGATAATCCAAATTCCATCCTTGTTTCTACTGTTTTCAATGGTACTGGTTTCAATTCGTGGAAAAGGTCAATGGTCATTTCGTTATCTGCAAAGAACAAATTAGGGCTTGTTGATGGAACGATTTCGCAACCTTCAATCACTGATTCTTCATATTCGAATTGGTTTAGGGCCAATTCGATGGTCATAAGCTGGCTCCTGAATTCACTTTCAAAGAATATTGCCGACAGCGTCTTATTTCTTCAATCTGCTTCCGCAATTTGGGCAGAGCTTGGACAACGTTATGAACAGTCAAGTGGAGCCCTATTATATCAAATTCAACAGCAGATCTTCTCCCTTTCACAAGGTTCTGAAGATTTCTCTTCCTATTTCACTAAACTTACGAAAATATGGGATGAACTTCGAATTGTACAGAATTTTCCTCCTTGTTCTTGTGGTACTGCTATGGCTATACACAAATTTTTGGAGGAACAACATTTAATTCAGCTGTTGATGGGCTTAAACGATTCGTACAAGGTTTTACGTGGCCAAATACTCATGATGAAGCCCTTACCCTCTGTTTCCACAGCTTACTCCTTAATCATTCAAGAAGAACAACAACGAGGCATAAGTAACAATCCTCCTCTGATTGGTGATTCTATAGTCATGCATGCATCTATCGATCACAGTTCAAACAAAAAGGCACTCATCTGCAATCACTGTAAGAAAAGTGGACACACCAAAGCACAGTGCTATCGACTGATCGGATTTCCACCTACATTCAAGTTCACAAAAACTAAGAAGGAGGAATCTAAGAGTTCAGCACAGACTGTTACTTCTAAACCTGATTTCGGTATCACTGAAGAACAATATAATCATTTACTTCAAATGTTCAATGCCTCAAATTCAATCTCTTCTTCATCCAATTCAGCAGCTAAACTTGATTCCACGACTCAAGAAGGTAACACCTTCTCTTTTAAACATTTTGCCCTAAATGTTTACAAATCATCTCACCTTTTACACCCTCATTTATCCTGGATTATTGATTCTGGAGCTACGGACCACATGTGTTCTAACAAAGACTTATTTCTTAATTTTCACAAATTACATCAGGATCACCTGATTGGTCTACCTGATGGTCATGATGTGTCTGTCGAATTCTATGGTGATGTCAAATTACATGACTCAATAATTCTTCAAAAAGTGTTGTATGTTCCTTATTTCAAATACAACCTTGTGTCCATTTCTAAACTCACTTCTCAGCTTCATACTTTTGTCCTTTTCACTGATCAAAGTTGTCTTCTGCAGGACCCTTTGATGAAGGATAAAATAGCTCTTGGAATTTTTGGCAATAGAGTCAATGACTTGTATGTGTTAGATCATAGAACTATACAAACAAATCTCTCTTTCAGTTTTTCTGTATTCAATAAGCACATGTGTAAGAATACTTTTGCTGTTGATCAAATTTCCAATGTATCTCTTTGGCATCACAGATTCGGTCATGTTCCTATTGATACTCTTAAGTCTCTTTCTTTGGTTCCTTTAAATGCTCATGATGTTTCTCCTTGTTTGATTTGTTCAAAAGCAAGACAACATAGGTTGCCTTTTCCTGTCAGTACATCATCTTCTATTAGTTGTTTTGATCTGATTCATCTTGACATATGGGGCCCGTACAAACATACCTCTCATGATGGACATCGATATTTCCTTACCATAGTGGATGATTACAGTAGAAACACATGGATCCATCTGCTAACTCACAAAAGTTATGCAATGTCCCTCATTAAGGCCTTTATTAAGCTCATACAAACTCAATTTTCAAAAACAGTCAAAATTATCAGATCTGATAATGCTTTCGAGTTGGGTTCTAGTCGAGAAGGCATTGATTTTTATTCTTCTCAAGGCATTATACATCAAAAATCAACTGCTCATTCTCCTCAAC
Organism: Cichorium intybus; assembly: GCA_023525715.1. Lineage (NCBI taxonomy): Eukaryota > Viridiplantae > Streptophyta > Magnoliopsida > Asterales > Asteraceae > Cichorium > Cichorium intybus. Next base: position 7,687,063 of record CM042016.1, read on the forward strand.
AGAATGGAATAGCCGAGAGAAAACATAAACACATTCTTGAAATAGCAAGGGCTTTGTACTTTCAAGCTGGTCTCACTACTGAGTATTGGGGTGAGTGTGCGAAAACGGCTGTTTACTTGATTAACAGAATGCCTTCCAAAATCTTGAATCATAAAAGTCCTTATGAAATTCTTCATGATAAAAAGCCTGATATTCATCACTTAAGGGCTTTTGGTTGCTTGTGTTTTGTGAGCACTTCCACTGTGGGTCGAGATAAATTTATGCCGAGATCTCAGCCTTGTGTGTTCATTGGCTATCCTACTGCACAAAAAGCTTATAAAGTGTTGGACATCGTTACTAGAAAAATTTTCATCACAAGGGACTTAAAATTTCATGAACAACTCTTTCCATTACAATCAATTACACTTTCTAATCCCACATCTTACATCCCCATCAATTCCAAAGAACCAACTACTGAGAATTTCATTGATGTATCTAATCCAACCCCAATTCCTCCTCACGAACCACATAATATTCCTCATCCCCCAATTGTTGCACCAATTTTGGTAAACCGACCTGTTCGCAATAGACAACCTCCTAATCATCTTAAAGATTACGTATGCAATCTAGCTTCATCATCAGATACAAATTTTTTCTGTGCTCATATCCTAACCATCATTCCTTCAATATTACTTCACATGAAAAAGAACCAATCTTCTATAATGAGGCAAAAGATAATCCTAATTGGGAGGAGGCAATGGCTAAAGAACTTCAAGCACTGCATGCCAATAATACTTGGGATATAGTCAAATTGCCAAAAGGAAAGAAACCAATATCATGTAAATGGGTTTACAAACTCAAATATAGATCTGATGGCTCTATCGAAAGGCATAAAGCCAGGTTAGTGGCCAAAGGTTTTACACAAAAAGCAGGTATAGATTATCATGAGACGTTTTCACCCGTAGTCAAGTTTACCACTATTCGATGCCTTATCTCTGTTGCAATCAAAAGGGGATGGGATGTGCAACAGTTTGATGTAAACAACGCATTTCTTCATGGGGATCTCCATGAAGAAGTTTATATGAAGATCCCTCCAGGTCTATCTGTTTCTTCTCCTTCATTAGTTTGCAAGTTGAATAAGTCCTTATATGGTCTAAAGCAAGCTTCTAGACAATGGTATTCTAAGCTTGCTTATGCCTTACAGTTAAAAGGATTTCATCACTCTCAAAATGACCATTCATTGTTTCTAAAAGTCAACAATGACCTTATAGTCATCATTGCTGTGTATGTTGATGACCTCCTTGTAACCGGGAATGATTCAACTTCCATTTCAGATCTTAAGTCTTTTCTTGATGACACTTTCAAAATAAAAGATCTTGGAAACATTGGTTTTTTTCTTGGACTTGAATTTACAAAAGTAGATTCAGGAATGCTCATTCACCAGCAAAAGTTCATACGCGAATTAATTACCTTATATTCTATGGAGGATAGTTCTTCTGTTTCTGTCCCTTTACCACCAAAATCCAAACTTTCTATTGATGAAGGACCTTATTTGTCTGATCCAACAGTTTACAGGCAATTAGTTGGTAAACTCAATTATTTGGTTCATACCAGACCGGATCTTGCTTACACGGTTCAGCATTTAAGCCAATTTAACCAAAAACCTACCCAACTTCATTATGATGCTGCTTTACATGTTATTCGTTATCTCAAGGGCAGCATACATCATGGTCTTTTCTTTAACAACAATCCTAAATTCAATATTGAAGCGTATTGTGATGCTGACTGGGCAACTTGCCCTATTACTAGACGATCTGTTAGCGGATACATCGTTTTATTTGGTGGAAACCCAATTTCTTGGAAGTCTAAAAAGCAACACACTGTCTCCTTGTCTTCAGCAGAAGCGGAGTACAGGTCTATGCGAAGGATATGTGCTGAACTCTCATGGCTAACACGCATTTTTTCAGATATGCAAGTTCCCAATGTTACACCAATTCCATTGAAATGTGACAATCTTGCAGCCATTTACATCGCCAAAAATCCTGTTTATCATGAACGAACCAAGCATATTGAGCTTGATTGTCACTATGTAAGGCAAAAGCTTCAAGAGGGTCTCATTCAATTGTCCCATGTCTCTACCACTCATCAATTGGCTGATGTTTTTACAAAGGAATTGCCTCCATCGAAACATAAAGATGCTGTACACAATCTGGGTTTTCTTTCGCCACCTCCAGATTGAGGGGGGGTGTTATAACTATCTAAGGGTAGTTTAGTAAATTAACTCTCATAATTTGTTATTGTTCTGTTGAGTCAGTTGCTTTTGTTACTTACAGTTTTTAGTTTTCTGTTTGTATATAATCTTTGTAAGTTTCAGTTGGTAGAGTAATGAAATGAAAAATCTTCTCTTCAAATCTCTCTCTCAAGCTCACGAATTCTAACATTATTGCAGCATAATGTAAAGAAAGAGACAGATAATTGGAAAATTGAATAAGGAAAGTGACGTCAAAACTCTCGATTTCATTTGTGTAAAGAAATTTTGGAATATAAATTTCTTCTTTTCTTCCCCATGTTTCGCTTTTCTTCCAAACAAGTGTCTATTGTCATTTGTCGTTAGTCAATTTGGAAATGAAAATGGATTTGGAAATGAGAGATTTTTGAAAACTTGAATTGAAATGCACTTGGGAGCACCAAAGGATTTTAGAACTGAAAAGTTGATTTTGCCGTCATATATGCCCAATATGCTAAAATATCCATATCCAAATTATCTCTAAACAACGTAATCTATATTTTTATTATTTAAATTTAATTTTATATTGGCAATTAGAATTTTCTTGGTTACGCCTTCTTATGGGCAAGTTTGAATGAGATAATACATGAATTATGATAAAAATGGATTACTTGTTTACTCTTTCTTGTATTATTAATTGCACTCTAAATCATCAGTTGAATTTTTAGAGTCCTTGGTAAAACATATGATGGTATAAATGAGTATGTATTAGAGTAGATTCCATTTGGGTTGTAATTAACTAATTATGATTGTCAATATTAAGATTTAGTTTAATTTTAAATTTGACTTATTAATTGTATTGACCGTAGTTAACTTTCTTGTTTATCATTTTGATAGTCTATATTTTGAACCAGATTACCCTTTATTTACATGATTTATTTTAAAATTCCGGTTTTGGCCTCCCTCTTTCTAATGTATGTGTTCCGCCCCTGTGTAAAATATGAATTCTTGTAACGTAATTCGTATAATGGTATAATTTTAGCATTTATTTGTTGAGTGTGAAGCCACTCTTGTGGTCTGTCAAAAGAATCGGCTGAAGAAACTTCATCTCAAATGAAGTGGGCTGAAGAATTTTCCTTGCTTTGACAATTCTCTTTTCCAATCTCTATTTAAGAGATTATCTGCGATTTGTAAAACACACCACATGTAACAGAGTGAGTGCAGAGTAGCACCAAGAAATATAAATTCCTAGTTACTTGGTGGACGTAGGTCAGATTAGACCGAACCACGTTAAATCCCTCGTGTTCATCTTTGTGTTCTTGAGAGAGAGAGAGAGAGAGAGAGAGCTGAGTACGTGTGATTAGTGTCGTGTGTGTGTCTCGATCCTAAAGTTCAGGGGCCTGTTTTTCAAATTCTGGAACTTCAGGACCTGTTTTGCAAACTCTGGAAATATGCTACAGTACTGCTACAGGAACTGCTACAGTGAACTTTTTGAATACGGTCAGAGGTAGAAAAAATAACAGAGGTAGTGGGAGCAGGAACAGGAGAAGGAGTCAGTCGAGGACTCGAAATGATGTGACTTGTTGGAACTGTAAAGAGGTTGGACATTTCAGGAATCAATGTCCAAAAGACAAGAAAGAAGTTAATGCTGCAGTAGACCATTCATATGATGATGCTTTGATCTGTAGTGTAGAGAGCAATGTGGATTCCTGGGTTATGGATTCGGGTGCTTCATTTCACGCAACCCACAACAGTGAAGCATTGCGGAATCTGAAAGAAGGGGATTTTGGTAAGGTAAGACTGGCAAACGATGAGGTTCTTGATGTGACGAGCATAGGTGACTTAGATCTGAAGACTCCAATCGGTCCATGGACTTTGAAGGATGTCCGAGTAATTCCAAGTCTAAAGAAACTGTTGATTTCTGTTGGGCAGTTGGATGAACAGGGGCACGAGGTTAAGTTCAGGAATGGGCAGTGGAAGGTAGTCAAAGGAAATCTTGTGATAGCTCGTGGACATAAGAGGGGTTCATTATATATGGTCAGTTTACCGTCTGAGGGAGTAACCGTCCCAGTTCAGAAGAATATCAAAGTCCGGTTCATAGAGTCTCGTGGACAGAAGAAGGTTTGCTTTGCAGATGGCAAACCCAGAGTCACAGGTCAGATTCAGGTTGAACGTGTTTGGAATGGTTTAGAAAAACCAGTCAAGGGCATTCATAGCAGTGGGAGCAAGGGTTGTGTCTCAGCTAGAATACCCAGAACACTGTAGGTTAAGAAAACCAGTATTTCATCTGTAAAAATCTCTCCAGATTATCTGCTACACATGGAGAGTGTTGTCGTTTGTTCTCAGGATGTTCCAGGATCGGGCAGTTCATTTCAGTGGGAGCCAGTGGAGACAGAGAACAGGTCAGTGGCAAACGTAGCCATGACTAATGTGTTGGAGCTAACGGAAGCTTCAACTAGCCTTCAGGTAAATTGAAGCGAAGGCAGGGTAACTAGGAAAGAGTCAAAATCAAAAGTGTTTTACAGAAATACAGATGCACAGTTGAAGCACAGGCTATGCAGTTATCTCGGTCATAAACCTTATAGCGGTCACCTAGCGAGATTTGATTTAGCGTTTATCGCGGTGGTATAGCGGTGGTATAGCGGGGGTTTTTTTTGTTACTTTTAGACTATTAATACTACGTAGAATTAATATCACAAAAAGTTGCATAAAAATGTCACATAAAACATAGATAATATTCTAATATGAAAAGTGTCAACGTGTCAAACATAAATCTAATCGCAATCCATGGGTTCGGCATCCGATTCAACATCGTTTAATGCATTCACATCTTCTGAAAAGTAAATCTCGGCAAATCTCGGCGCTATCTCGGAAAAAATCTCGGCAAATCTCGGCAAATCTCGGCAAATCTCGGCGAGATTCTCGCTGGCGAGATTACTGAGCGAGATTTTGATTTTTATCTCGGCCTAAGCCCGAGAAACGCTATCTCGGCGCTATCTCGGCGCTATCTCCCGAGATTGACTGCATAGAGCACAGGTGAAGATTGTTCCGTGGCTTCAAGTGGGAGATTGATAAGTGTGAAGCCACTCTTGTGTTCTGTCAAAAGAATCGGCTGAAGAAACTTCATGTCAAATGAAGTGGGCTGAAGAATTTTCCTTGCTTTGACAATTCTCTTTTCCAATCTCTATTTAAGAGATTATCTGCGATTTGTAAAACACACCACATGTAACAGAGTGAGTGCAGAGTAGCACCATGAAATATAAATTCCTAGTTACCTGGTGGACGTAAGTCAGATTAGACCGAACCACGTTAAATCCCTCGTGTTCATCTTTGTGTTCTTGAGAGAGAGAGAGAGAGAGAGAGAGAGAGAGCTGAGTGCGTGTGATTAGTGTCGTGTGTGTCTCGATCCTAACATTATTTGTAAAAGACGACATCATTGTCGGTAGGACAAATGTCTCCGTTGCATGAAGGTTATACACCTTGAAAAAGAACGTCAAAACGATATCATTTTGTTTACATCTCACACGTGACACGACCACATAAACGTCCGTGTGTTTCATGTGACCTCTTGCTTTAATCAATAGTTTCATTTGAGTCAATAGAAAACAACTTCATCTTTAATATAAGCGTACAATAAATTGAACATAGTTTGTATTTAAGAGTATAAATATGACAATTTTAAATAATTATCATCATTTTAGAGAAAAAAAAATGTAACTATAAAAAACAAAAACATGCATGATTGGTGGCTTATGTCTATACATAAGTTATAATAACGTAATGGTTGCTATGAATTTATATGAGAAGTGTAAGGATATTATTCCCACCAAATAGAGGTGCACAAAAGCCGGTTAAAAACCGGTTTCGGTTATTTAAAAACCGGTTTTTTAAAAACCGGTTTTTTTAAAAACCGGTTTCGGTTATAACCGGTCCGGTTTTGACCGGTTTTTTTTAAACGAGATTGAGTTTCAAACCGGTTTTTTTCGATTTTTAAACCGGTTCGGTTCGGTTAACCGGAAGAAAAACCGGTTTTTTCGGTTTTTAAACCGGTTCGGTTTCAGATAAAAAACCGGCTAAAAAACCGGTTCTGTTAAAAAAACCGGTTCGTTTATTAAAAAACCGGTTATTAAAAAAACCGGTTCGGTTATTATTTTCGGTTATTTAAAAAACCGGTTTTTTTGTGCACCTCTACCACCAAATTTCTGTTTAAGTTTTAAAGATACATTGCTTATAATTGTAAATAAGGCCCGATTGGGGTAAAGTGTTATAGAGGCCCAACTTCGATGTTATACCAAAATTTGCCAAATTGTGAATTCGTTAATTTTGTTAACGGTCATTGCCTCATTGGTCGACAATACCTTTTGCCTTTTTCTCCCCTTCTCAAAAATGATTAAACCAAGCAAATATAAATAATAAGTAATGATATTCATTACCAATCATATGAAGAGAAAAATTGGCAAGTTTTAACAAAAATAACGGTCACGGCAAGGGATGACATGGACAAATATAAGGGTCAAAGTCATATTCCGACGATTGGTCACTATAATTCCGATTGCATCTTGGGAGTCAGGGGTGAGTATAGATGGGACCCATCCTACTTGATTGGAATTAGAATCGGAACCGACGGTTCTTAAAATATTAGAACCAGAACCGGAACCAATTATATAGCGGTTCCTTAAATATTGGAACCGGAACTACAACCGCTTGAAACCAGTTCCCGTACCGGACACACCGTTGTTGACGTTTTTTTTTTTATTATTTAATTTTTATACCTCAAATAAATTGTATCTATTCTAAACTTACAAAAAAATTGTCACTAACATCAATATATAATTTGGTAGCCACCCAAAAGGCCAAAATGGTAACGAGAAGTAAGGATCGTGAAAATATCACACGTCTATCTGGATTGCATCATAAAAAATTATTTTGCACAAATGAAATTAGTAAAATTCATAAAGAACAAAACAAAATAATCCATATAATGGTCGTAACAATAATCCATATAGTGGTCGTAAGTAACTGTTATATAACTCTATACATCAAACAAAAACAAATACTAAACATGCTCAATTGCAATAATTATATATTATATTATAGCGAAGTTTCGAAAAAGTTACTGTATTTTTTTGTCATTTTATAAAAAAAACACTGTTTTATTTATTTACTTTTTTAGAAAAATCATTGTATTTTTTAAAATTTTCTAAAAATCACTGTTTTATTTTTGTTCTCAGGAAAATCACTGTTATTTATAGTTTTTTTTTTTAGAAAAGCATTTTCAAAAAACATTTTTTTAAGAATATTTTTTTTTTCAAAATACAACGTAATTTTCGTCCATAAAATAGTGTTTGTTAACCATCAGCGGTAATAATGGTTTAATTTTTTAAATAAAACTAAAATCAAACAGAAAATTTTGGTTTTTACTTTCGGAAATAGAACGAGACCAATACATACTTATTAGTTTAATTATATATAAGAAACAAAAGTTAACCGAAAAAATTGGTTTTGCTAAAATCCAAAAATCAAACCGTTGGTTTTTTCAAAACATTTTGGTTTTTCGGTTTCAAATTTTATGTATTTTTTTGGGGTCTTTTATGATTTTGGCTTTTTTTGCACATCCTTATTAACCACAAAATCCATCTTTTCGGTTTTTTACAATTATGCTTGAAGAAAATATGGATTTGGAGATTAATTAGGATGTGCAAAAAACCAAAATCCTAAAAAAAAAAACCGAAAATTTGAAATCGCAAAATCCAACACATTTTGGGTTTTAGAAAAACCATTTTTCGGTTCAATATGATTTCTTATATGTAGTTAAAGTCATAAGTATGTATTGGTCTTGTTGTATTTCCGAAGGTAAAAACCAAAATTTTCAGTTCGGTTTTAGTTTTAGTAAAAAAAATCGAACAATTATTATCTCTAGTGGTTAACAAACACTATTTTTGATAGAAATTACAATGTATTTTGAAAAAAAAAATCATAAAAATGATGTTTTTTAAAAAGTTTTTTTTGTTATCGGTGGTTTTCTGAAATTTTGTATAAATAACAATGGTTATTCTTAAAACAAAAAACAGCGATTTTTCAGAAATTTTTTAAAAAATAGCAGTGATTTTTCTAGAAAAACATAAAGTGGTGATTTTTCCGATAAAATGACGAAAATCCAATGGTTTTTTTTTTTTTTTTTTTGAAGTTTCCCCTATATTATAACTCAAAAACTTTTGGTCGGTGTTTTCAAATATTTTGTACCCAAGAATTACAAAAAAGATGCATGTTGTTGAGGTCTTGAGGTGATTCACTAATTCAAGTAGTCGAGGGAATTGAATTAGAAGAAGTTCTTAGGGGGCGTTTGGTTCGTGGATTTCAACTCATTGGATTTCAAATGCAATAGAATCTTAAATCCTTTTGGATTTGAAATTCTAGGAGTTAAAATTTAATGACATGTTTGGTTTTGATATCAAAACCTTTATGAAATTAAAAGAACAAACATTAGAATAATCAGCAATAAATCGCCAATCCGGAACCAATTATGGAGAATCGAGGACAGAACAGTCGATACAGAATTTACGGTGGAGCCGACATCTGCGATAATGTAACGCCAAAAACATGTTTATTATGTAATTATAATAAAAAGGGCAAAATGGTCATTTTACCTCATAAGGGTAATTTGGTCTTTTGGACGGAAAATGACTTGTTTGGTAATAATATTTTGAGTCTTGGACTTAAAATGTTATAAAAATCTGATTTTGTCATTATTTGTGTAAATTGTGGCAAAAGTCTTAAGAATGCAACTTCAAGGACCAAAATGTAATTTTTGGTGGTATAAAAGGGAACACTTGTGCAGATTTTTAGCACTTACGGGAGAGGTTCTAGGTGCGATTTCTGCAGCGGATTTGAAGAAGTTCTTGAAGATTTAAGCTTGCAAATTGTATCATAGCATTCAAAGGGTAGAATTGGAAGTTTTGGAGGTAAGTTCTTCAAGTTCTTGCTAGTTATTCTTGATGAGTTTTGTAGAACTCAAAAACTGCATTTGCAGTCATGATTATGTTGTTAAGTTGATGCAATACTTCCATTAAGTCATGCTAATAAGGACTTAACTAAAGAAAATGGAAGTAGATTGTTATTTTGGATGAATTTGAAGTTTTGGGGTTTTTGGAACTAAGAACCCTAATTCTTCATATGATTGATTGAGTGTGTTTTGGGGGTTAAAAACCTTGTTAAAATGTAAGGTTTTAGCCTAGGAATAAACCCCAAGCGATTAAGTCGAGCAATAAGTGCTTAAAAATGGAAAATTGGAAATTTCTAGCACAAAATCGGAGTTTTTGCACCACTGTCCAGCGCTCGCGACCCGACCAGAGGGTTGGTCGCGACCCGAAGAGGAAGTCTTCGCGACCCGACCAGGGTGTTGGTCGCGACTCGAGACCTGGGCAGAAACCAATTTGTTTTCTGTGAATTTTCCAAGTTTGATTTCAATGCTAGGCTTATCCGATTGACCTGAAATTTTAAACATAGGTTTAATATGTTGTAAAACTTCATGGAAAATTATCGGAATATGAATACGACCTCCCGAAAGTACTGTAGTAGAATACGCGTATTTCGGGAAGTGTATTAAATTTTTATACCAATGGTTAATGCTTGGAAATTGTCTTATATTAGACTCTTGTGCACTAGAACCAACTGAAATGGTAATTTAACCTATAATCATTTTGGAAATGAATGACATTATAGGTACGGGACAAAATATTGTGGATTATCCAACAAGGCTAGAAACGACAAGAGCTAGTTGTAGCAAACCTTCAGGTGAGTAATCTCACTATTATCCGATGTGATATGTGTTATATGGGCAGCTGCAAATGGAAATGATTTTGGGGGACAAAAATGACAAATTACGTGATTCGATATATGACAATACCAGATAAGCCGTGAGTCTGATAAAGACAAGAACGGAGTTGTGAGTCAACAATAATGACATGACAATACCAGATAAGCCGTGAGTCTGCTATAGACAAGAACGGAGCTGTGAGTCAGTCAATTTTAATGGTGCGACAATACCAGATAAGCCGTGAGTCTATAATAGACAAGAACGGAGCTGTGAGTCAAACCTATATAGACAAGACCGGATAAGCTGTGAGTCATTTCGATGGCAAGAACGGAGCCGTGAGTCTAGGCAACAGCGGGATAACCCGTGAGCCATATATGATTTTATATTGCATGATATTGCTTAATTGATTTTGTATAGAGAATTTTATTCTTATACATGTTATACTTGATTTGATTACTCATTGGGCTTTGTAGCTCACGATTTATTTGATATGTCCCTGCAGGTGAGCGTGATCCCACCAAGGGAAAAGATAAAGTCCGTGACTGAGGACTTAGAATCTGGATGTGACGACCCGGCTTGAAGAATGTATAATATTTATGTATTGTACTTCGTGATACACTTGTACTCGTATTTTGTTAACTAATACCCCATACTTATGGTTTTTGTTGTAAATTATTGGGTTTGAAAAATGAAAATTTTTTGGGGTGTTTTTGTTAATAAGTCGGGTGTTACAAGTTGGTATCAGAGCCGAGGTTTAAGTGAACTAGGTGTCTTAGACTAGATTCTTGGACTTAAACCTTGAGAGAAGAACAGATAAATGGACTGTTAGATATATATAAGTTTGTTATTATATATGTAATCTAACGGTTTGCTAAAATTTTGAAGTATGAGAAATACACGAAGTAATCCTACTGGTGCGAATTCGCGTGGAACTGCAAGAAGTGGACCAGCTCGGTCACGTGGCTCTGTTGGGCGAAGAGCACCAGCGCGGGAACCGGTGGGAGAAAATCCACCTGATATTCGGGCGATAGTGGAAGAAGTGGTTAGGCAAATGATGCCTACGTTAACGAATAATCCCAACCCGAGTGGCAATCCTAATCCGAGTGCCAATCCTAATCCTACTGAAGAGGCTGCAAAAAGTGTTCATGACAGGCAGCCGGAAGATGAAAGCCAGGGAGAAAGTCGTGCCCGGGCAGTAAAAGAAACTCAAGGTAGGGAAGCCTCGATAAAGAAAGTTGGGTGTACGTATAAAGCCTTCCTGGGTTGTAAACCAAAGGAATTCTCGGGGACAGATGATCCAGTCAAAGCCATGGAATGGATCACGCATATTGAGAAGGTGTTCCGAGTAAGCAAATGTGCGGATGATGATAAAGTGGAATTTGCCACGAACCAACTTACAAGCGGTGCACTACATTGGTGGCAAACCTACTACAAATCATTGGATCTTGATTCATCCCAATCGGTACCATGGGAGCAATTCAAGACAAAATTCAATGAAGAATACTGTTCAGAAGTCGCTATTAAGAAATTGGAGGATGAATTCCTGCATCTGGAACAGGGTTCCCGATCTGTTCAGGAATATACTCTTAGCTTTCTGGAGAAAGCTAGGTTTGCGGAACACAATATCTATACTGAAAAGAGAAAGATCGATAAGTATGTTTGGGGGTTGACGACCCGAATTCGAGAAATCGTGCAACCGCTGAAACTACCTACTTTCCGGCAAGTGGTGGATCGAGCCACGGAAAGAGAAACAGAACTGAAACGACAAGAAGACAAAAAGAAAGTCTTGTAAATGAAACGAAAGGCGGAAGACCAAGGTTGGACGCCTCAGAAAAAGTCGCAACAATCCGGGTCTAGGGGAAAGGGCCAGAAAGATGAAGGAAAGTTGTGCGAAAAATGCAGAAAAAGGCACACGGGCAGTTGTCGCAGCGATACTGGGTCAGTTAGCTGCCGAAATTGTGGAAAAACGGGTCATTCTACACGGGAGTGTCGGGCGGAAAGAAGATGCTACCAATGTGGAGCTACAGATCACATTCGTCCGAACTGTCCCCAACTGAAATCTGGTGTATACAGTGAAAGACCCAGAGATGATCAAGTGGGAAAGAAAGAAGAGTCGAAGAACAGGGGACGACCGGTGGCCTCGCGAGCTTTCCAGATGACCGTGGAAGAAGCCCGTGAGAAGACGGATGTGGTTACAGGTATCTTTACTCTCAATACCATACCTGTATATGTTATATTTGATCCAGGAGCAACACACTGTTTTGTATCGGAGTCTTTGTTGCCTCGCCTGAATTTACCGTTAACCCCAATGGATGAAAGTTTAGAAGTGGCTATAGCGGACGGCCGATATGTTTGGGTTTCTGAACACCTGGAAGGTTGTCAGCTTAAAATCTACGGGACCGTTTTCCCTATAGATTTGAAGCCGATGACTACCAATGAATTTGGTGTAATTGTGGGGATGGATTGGTTGGCAACGAATTATGCCAACATGGATTGCAGAAATAAAAACATCACAGTGTTATCACCGAATGGAGAATGGATAAAGATTCAGGGTGAACGACCTCGGTTGAGAATGCCGGTAATCTCATTTGCTCAAGCCCGAAGTTGTATCAGTAAAGGAGGGATGTCTTACTTGGCTTATGTATCGGTGGCTAAACCGATTAAAGTGGGGGTAGCGAATGTGAATGTGGTAAACGAGTTCCCAGATGTGTTTCCAGATGAACTTCCAGGGTTGCCACCAGATCGACAGGTTGAGTTCACGATTGAACTTATTCCGGGAGCTGCTCTTGTTGCCCGAGCTCCATACCGTTTAGCACCTTCAGAGATGGTGGAATTGAGGAAGCAACTGGAAGAATTGCTAGACAGGGGTTTCATTAGACCGAGTACATCGCCTTGGGGAGCCCCTATCCTGTTTGTCAAGAAGAAAGATGGGTCAATGCGCATGTGTATTGACTATCGGGAGTTAAACAAGATCACGGTGAAGAACAAATACCCGCTACCCAGAATAGATGATTTGTTTGACCAGCTGCAAGGCGCGTCATATTTTTCCAAGATTGATCTGAGGTCGGGTTATCACCAGCTGAAGATAAGAGAATCTGACATTCCGAAGACAGCTTTCCGAACTCGATACGGTCATTATGAGTTTTTGGTGATGCCTTTTGGTTTAACCAATGCTCCAGCCGTATTCATGGATCTTATGAACCGAGTGTGCCATCTGTTCCTTGATACCTCGGTGATAGTGTTTATTGATGACATCTTAGTGTATTCTCGGAGCCAAGCTGAACATGAGGTACACCTGCGACAGATGTTAGAGCTGCTTCGTCAAGAAAAGTTGTATGCGAAATTCTCCAAGTGTGAATTCTGGCTAAGGGAAGTTCAATTTCTTGGCCATGTAATCAATGTCGACGGGGTGAAAGTAGATCCAGCAAAGGTCGAAGCCGTGATGAAATGGAAACCGCCTAGAAGTCCCACTAAGGTACGAAGTTTTCTTGGTTTGGCAGGCTATTACAGAAGATTTGTCGAGAATTTCTCCTCAATAGCTGTCCCGTTGACCAAGTTGACCAAGAAAGGTGAAAAGTTCATGTGGGCCGAAAAGCAGCAAGAAGCATTTCAGAAGTTGAAACAAGCTTTATGTGAAGCACCAGTGTTAGCACTACCACAAATCGGAGAAGAGTATGTGATCTACAGCGACGCTTCTAGAATTGGTCTTGGTTGTGTGCTAATGCAGAAAGGTCGGGTCATAGCCTATGCGTCCCGCCAATTAAAAGATGCCGAGAAGAAGTATCCAGTTCATGATCTGGAATTAGCTGCGGTGGTTCTAGCATTGAAGCTGTGGAGACATTATTTATACGGTGTAAAGTTTGTCATTTACACTGATCACAAGAGCCTGAAGTACCTCTTCGACCAGAAAGAGCTTAATATGAGACAGCAAAGGTGGATGGATCTGTTGAAAGACTTTGATTGTGAAATTCAGTACCACCCTGGCAAGGCGAACGTGGTGGCAGATGCTCTAAGCCGAAAAGAAGCTCCTCTGAAAGTTACATCCGTATGCATGGGTGTAGTAAGCCGGTTACCAGAATTGATCCGTTCAGCACAGAAAGAGGCGTGCAAGCCTGAGCATGTAAAAAGCGAAAGAATGGTTGGATATTTGAAGCATCTGGAAGAAAATGCCCAGAAGTTGAAGACCTTTAGAGGCCGAATATGGGTCCCGAAACAAGGAGAGGCGCGGAATTTACTTCTAGAGGATGCCCATTATAGCCGATATGCAGTTCATCCGGGCAGTACTAAGATGTATCGGACGTTAAAACCGATGTATTGGTGGCCTGGAATGAAGAGGGACATTGGAAGATATGTGGAAAGATGTTTGACTTGTCTGCAAGTTAAGTCAAACCATCAGAAACCGTACGGGGAAATACAACCATTGTCGGTTCCAGAGAAGAAATGGGACCATATTACCATGGATTTTGTGACAAAGTTGCCGCGGACACCGCGAGGTTATGATTCTATATGGGTGATTGTGGATCGATTGACCAAATCGGCACAGTTCATACCATATAAAGAAAAGTACAGAGTAGATCAACTGGCGAAAATCTACATTGATGAGGTGATTTGTCGACATGGATTACCAGCATCGATTGTATCGGACCGAGACAGCATATTTACTTCCCATTTTTGGCAAAGTCTTCAAAAGCAATTGGGTACAAAAGTACTTATGAGTACAGCATATCACCCGCAGACCGATGGTCAGAGTGAAAGAACAATTCAAACTTTGGAAGATATGTTGAGAACTAGTGTCATTGACTTCGGTGGAAGCTGGGAAGATCATTTGCCTTTAGTGGAATTCGCGTATAATAATAGCTATCATTCCAGCATTCAGATGGCCCCGTATGAAGCCTTGTATGGAGCACCGTGTTGTACTCCGACCTGCTGGACTGAAGTTGGGGAAAAACCGTTAGCTGGACCCGAAATTGTAGCACAGACCGCAGAAAAGATCAAACTGATACGCGAAAATTTGAAGGTAGCTCAGAATAGACAGAAACAGTATGCGGACAAACGGGTGAAACCGATAGAATTCCAAGTAGGAGATATGGTAATGCTCAAAGTATCCCCTTGGAAAGGCTTAATTCGTTTTGGGAAGAAAGGAAAGTTGAGTCCTCGTTTCATTGGACCTTTCCGTATATCCCAAAGAGTTGGAGCCGTGGCGTATAGATTGGAGTTACCTGATGAACTTCATGGTATACATGATGTATTCCATGTATCCCATTTGAGGAAAACTTTGTTTGACAAGTATCAACAAGTACCTCTTGCTGAAATCGAGGTGGATGAAAAGCTGAGATATCCGGAACAACCCGAGCGGGTGCTAGACCGCAAGACAAGACAGTTACGAAACAAGAAGATCAGCATGGTGAAAGTCCTTTGGCGTCATCACAAAGGTTCCGACATGACGTGGGAGACCGAAAGTGAAATGAGGGAGAAATATCCTCAACTTTTTGTATGATTTCGGGGACGAAATCTCTTAAAGGAGGGGAGAGTTTGTAACGCCAAAAACATGTTTATTATGTAATTATAATAAAAAGGGCAAAATGGTCATTTTACCTCATAAGGGTAATTTGGTCTTTTGGACAGAAAAGGACTTGTTTGGTAATAATATTTTGAGTCTTGGACTTAAAATGTTATAAAAATCTGATTTTGTCATTATTTGTGTAAATTGTGGCAAAAGTCTTAAGAATGCAACTTCAAGGACCAAAATGTAATTTTTGGTGGTATAAAAAGGAACACTTGTGCAGATTTTTAGCACTTACGGGAGAGGTTCTAGGTGCGATTTCTGCAGCGGATTTGAAGAAGTTCTTGAAGATTTAAGCTTGCAAATTGTATCATAGCATTCAAAGGGTAGAATTGGAAGTTTTGGAGGTAAGTTCTTCAAGTTCTTGCTAGTTATTCTTGATGAGTTTTGTAGAACTCAAAAACTGCATTTGCAGTCATGATTATGTTGTTAAGTTGATGCAATACTTCCATTAAGTCATGCTAATAAGGACTTAACTAAAGAAAATGGAAGTAGATTGTTATTTTGGATGAATTTGAAGTTTTGGGGTTTTTGGAACTAAGAACCCTAATTCTTCATATGATTGATTGAGTGTGTTTTGGGGGTTAAAAACCTTGTTAAAATGTAAGGTTTTAGCCTAGGAATAAACCCCAAGCGATTAAGTCGAGCAATAAGTGCTTAAAAATGGAAAAATGGAAATTTCTAGCACAAAATCGGAGTTTTTGCACCACTGTCCAGCGCTCGCGACCCGACCAGAGGGTTGGTCGCGACCCGAAGAGGAAGTCTTCGCGACCCGACCAGGGTGTTGGTCGCGACTCGAGACCTGGGCAGAAACCAATTTGTTTTCTGTGAATTTTCCAAGTTTGATTTCAATGCTAGGCTTATTCGATTGACCTGAAATTTTAAACATAGGTTTAATATGTTGTAAAACTTCATGGAAAATTATCGGAATATGAATACGACCTCCCGAAAGTACTGTAGTAGAATATGCGTATTTCGGAAAGTGTATTAAATTTTTATACCAATGGTTAATGCTTGGAAATTGTCTTATATTAGACTCTTGTGCACTAGAACCAACTGAAATGGTAATTTAACCTATAATCATTTTGGAAATGAATGACATTATAGGTACGGGACAAAATATTGTGGATTATACAACAAGGCTAGAAACGACAAGAGCTAGTTGTAGAGCTAGTTGTAGCAAACCTTCAGGTGAGTAATCTCACTATTATCCGATGTGATATGTGTTATATGGGCAGCTGCAAATGGAAATGATTTTGGGGGACAAAAATGACAAATTACGTGATTCGATATATGACAATACCAGATAAGCCGTGAGTCTGATAAAGACAAGAACGGAGCTGTGAGTCAACAATAATGACATGACAATACCAGATAAGCCGTGAGTCTGCTATAGACAAGCACGGAGCTGTGAGTCAGTCAATTTTAATGGTGCGACAATACCAGATAAGCCGTGAGTCTATAATAGACAAGAACGGAGCTGTGAGTCAAACCTATATAGACAAGACCGGATAAGTGGTGAGTCATTTCGATGGCAAGAACGGAGCCGTGAGTCTAGGCAACAGCGGGATAACCCGTGAGCCATATATGATTTTATATTGCATGATATTGCTTAATTGATTTTGTATAGAGAATTTTATTCTTATACATGTTATACTTGATTTGATTACTCATTGGGCTTTGTAGCTCACGGTTTATTTGATATGTCCCTGCAGGTGAGCGTGATCCCACCAAGGGAAAAGATAAAGTCCGTGACTGAGGACTTAGAATCTGGATGTGACGACCCGGCTTGAAGAATGTATAATATTTATGTATTGTACTTCGTGATACACTTGTACTCGTATTTTGTTAACTAATACCCCATACTTATGGTTTTTATTGTAAATTATTGGGTTTGAAAAATGAAAAATTTTTGGGGTGTTTTTGTTAATAAGTCGGGTGTTACAGATAAGGTGGTTGAAGGTGAATACAATGTTAGTGGTGGGATGGTCGGAGGTAGAGATGGTGGCGTCGGTGGGGTGGCCAGATGTAGAGGTAGAGGTAGAGGCATCGGCTGCGAGGTAGGAGGTGAAGGCGGTAGCGACGAAGTGGCCAAATGTGGAGGTGACCTCGAAAGTGGGGTGGCAAAAGATGGAGGCGGCATCAGTGATGTGGTGGTCGAAGGTTAAAACACATCTTCCATTCATGGATTTTTAAATCCTAGGGGGCAATGTATTTATAAATCCGTCATTCACAGGATTGTTGGGTCATTTTAAAATCTTATCATTTACAAAATTCATGCTTATTTAATTATTTTTCAACCAAACCTAGGATTTCCGGGGTTTAAAATGCAAATCCCTAGAAAATTCACAAATCAAACAGGCCTTAAGGTTTTTCTAAGAGATTGATTTTTTTAGTATTCTTAGGTAATTATATATTATTTATTATATATTTTTCAAAATTTCACGGTGTAAAATTACTTTTAAACGGTTTCCACCACAAATGAAAAATCATGCATATGAATGATTTTGTAGTATATGAAGAACAAGATCGTGATGTACGAACTTTTGTTTTCTTAAAGAATTACCTACCTATAGCGGTGACTTTTCAAAAAGTCATTCATTTTTCCTTTTTCTTCCAAAAAATCAACGTCTTTTGGAGGGATGACTTTTCGAAAATTCATTCATAGCACACCGTAATAGACCCACTGTAAAATACATTATTACTTGTGTAGAAAAAATAATCATTTTTATAATTACCACTTGTATAAATGATTATTTTTACATTTTCTCTCTAAGTATACCATTTGCCCTTTTTTATGTCATACATCCTTAAAAGTAAATTTCTACTCTTTTATGTAGAGTTATGATGTATAATTAAAAGGATAATGGCCAATCATATACATATAACATAATCGATTACCTGTATAAGATCTATGGAAAAAAAAAAAAAAAAAAAAAACCCTAAAATGTTTGTCCAATCACACAAACGCAAACGGGTAGACGAGCTGAAATACATCCTTAAACAAGCAACTGTAGATCGTTTCTGTCATTATTGAATATACTAAGCCCACACAATTAAACTTGGCTTTTGTTCACAGTCGTAAAAGAAAGGGAAAAAAAATCCAATACGACTAAAATTGGATTCAATCATATAATCTCAAAATTACACAAAATTCTAACCACCAACCTAAGCTCTCGCACTACCTGAGAAATGGGTCCCATCCCACTAGGCAACAGACCCAACCCTCAGAGGCAATTTGTTTTTACTTGTTTCTATGAGGTACAAAAATATATGTTCCGGTTTTGGAGCAGCAAATAAAATGTAAATATTATGATATGCTTTTTCATGTACTTTACTATTACTGTCTAGCTGGCGGCCGGGCCCTTGAGAAAACCGAACTGATACCCGAAAACGTCCGCCCAAAAACACGAGCACTTGTACTTCCATCTTCCGGAATGTTCAGACCCTGTGATGATGATGCCCTTGGAGTCTCTTCCGGGTTCTCGTGGAGAACCTGCAATATATTCAACATAACCAAATTAAAAAAATTATTATTATTTTGGTGATTTTGAAAAGAAAGATTTGGAAAAGGTATTTTTTACCTTCAAACCAGAGAAAGAAACCGCGGTTTCCAAAGGTCGCTTAGCCTGACAGATGCAAAAGTTTGTGGAATATAATTTGAAGTTTTATATAATAAATGTAGAGTAAATAAAAAAGAAACAAACGCATACTTTTGGTGAGACAGGGGGCGATGACTGAAGCTCCTCTATTTGAACTGGTGGCAAAGACATGGCCTAAGGAGTAAGAACAGAATATTAGAGATTAAATCAGTATGAAACCTCGAAATAATAACCAAAAGTAGAAAATGTTTCAATTTTGGACTAAACATGGTAAAAATCAAAAAGCACGTGGACAAATTTTTAACTTTACTATAATCGAGTAGACAAATAAAAAAGTGATTAGAAGTTTACCCTCTGTGGCAATTCAATAGCTGGCCTTGAAGTGTTTCCCTACAAGTTGACAAAAAGTTTACTAATAAGATAACAGTAAAAAATTCTCATTAAGCTTTAACAAATTGCATCTCACATTTCCTATATTATTATTTACTAGAAAAACATTACAGTGTACCTGAATGCGGTCAACAGAAGCCTGTTTTTCTATTGTTAAGGCGGTACGCAGCAATTTTGCCACTCCCAAGTTTGTGTCATCCTGCAAATAAAACATTTTAATAAAATCATAATTACAAATTTAACCTCAATTTGTGTAATTTTAATCTCCGAGATTCATTACCTGTTTCAATTCAATCCTATTTAGCTTACTTTCCAGTGTGTAAACCGCATTATGTACAGATTGAACATCTAAAGCAATCACTTTTGTATCTCCACGTATTGCAGAAACCTAGAAAGTTTTTTTTTTTTTTTTTTTAACAACAAAAAGCTTTTAAATTAACATGATTTTTATAGAAAAACCACAAAGAAACTAGCCAACCTTTATCTTGTCGTACCTCCTCTTTTGTAGCAGCAGTTAATTCTGCCACCTCATCTAAACTACTATCCACACGATCAATTCTTGTAGATAAATGCCTCTTGGTAGCCTAAAATAAGCAATGATTTTAATCAATAATAAATTTATAACTAAATCATGTTTAAAGAAAGAACAAATGTTCAAAATACTTACTGCAAGTGATGAGTAGACATTGTCCAGCTGTTTAGCTACAGCATTTGTTGCATCAGATAAACTGCGTTTTGTAGCAAACATCATATCAGGAAGTTTCCAGCCCTGTGAAAAAGGACACAAGGTAAGTTTAATTAAGATTGTGTAAAAAGATTTTAATGTTTTATTATTATTATTATTATTATTACCTTCCACCAAACATATCCGTATCCTACAACAGCAACAATGATAATGACACCATATTTGTTAGTACTTGAAGAACCATTAGTAGTGACAATGGTAACAGGTCTATTTGATGCCAGGAGTTGTAACTCCTGCCTTAGACTGTTCACCTGTTTAAATAAAAAATATAAGAAAACAATCAAGTAATTTGTGAGTATATAAAGTAAAAATGAATGATGTTCAAACCTGTGCCATTAATGAGTCGCTGTGTCGTTTTGGAGTTGAAGTTGGTTTCTCATCACTTCCAATGATTTTAAGTACCTAATTAGAGAGACAATTATTGAACCTTAAAAGGATAGAATAATAGAAAGAGTGGTGTTGTGTAGAAATATATGATCTTTAAGATGGAAGAGGTAACTAATTAGCTAGAAAATGGGACAATTTACCTTAGAAGCACCAGAGAAAAGATCATACACACTTGGCAAGCGTCCTTCTTTAGCAAGAACTGACCCAACAAGGCCTACAAATATACAATCATGTTAGTGATGCCGCTATATAAATCCCATTCACATATTATGTTGTTACAACGACTTGATAGTGTTATTAATGCACTTCACCACACTCACACTATATCCTCATCATCGCATTCACATAACAATTTCGATCCAAAACCTAAACCAAGCACAAACCCTAACAACAACAGTTTTCCTCAACAAGGTTCGTTCAGTGAAGCAGGCGCAAAAGCTAAAAAGAAAAAACAACGCAAAAGCTAAAAAGAACGCAATTCTATAGTTTTCCTCAACAACGCAATTCTATAGTTTTCCTCTATAGTTTTCCTCAACAAGGTTCGTTCAGTGAAGCAGGCGCAAAAGCTAAAAAGAAAAAATATAACTAATCACCACCAGGTGACAATCAGTAACGTTCTCGAATCAGGTTAACCATTAAACTACCAAAGAGTGAAAGGAAACCGTCGATTAAAACAAAAGGTTAACATAACAATCGCGAAATAATACCTGCTCCGATGATTATTGTCAGCTTCCCCAGAGGAAGAGCCATCGTCGGATCGATCAAGTACAAGGTATTATGAGAAGACGGTAAGCATTTATTTTTGCCGAGGGTGAATTAAGAGAGCTTGAGGAACAAGAAGAGTTATAGTCTGATTTCTTGTTCGTTCTTCTAGATAATTTGTCGAAATCGTGGTTCGCAGCTGTTAAGTTACGAAAACAAACCCTAGTTCACGATGACCTTGCAGGGTTGTATTGATCCCCAACTGCTCGGACCATTGCAGTGACTCGCGCTATTCAATTTGTTGTATTTTTCTTTTCTTCAATATTAAAAATCCTATGCCATTATCATGAGTTCATGATCCACCACCATATGCCGGCCCAACACCGCAGCCCATTATTGCCAAACCCATTTTAATCCTCGTTTTTACACAAAAATAAAAATAAAAATAAAAATAAAAACCAACAATACATCCGCGGAGGCAGCAGAATATTAATTGTGTTAGTTGTGCACTGTCGAAGTCCTTAGTCCTAACAGGGACATTCTTAATAACCACGATCATTTAACAATTGTAATTGTATGTAAGATTTCATCAACAATCGAAAACCCATGAAACTCTCTAGCTATGATTCGAAGGTTCCTCCATGATTGGTCTCGTTTCATCCAACAGTGTTATACAAACACCATAAACTTCTATGGATGTTCTAGTTGGTGTGATGGATGGATGGATACATCTAACCAGAATCAAAACATTCATCATATGTGTTAGTTTCAAAATAGTAATTTAAGATGATCTTTCAAAAGGTTTTCGAAAATAGAATAAGTAATTTTGTAGAAAAGTCCTAAAATTTCAAGGTTTTTTATAAACAAAAGTTAAGTTGTGCTAAAAGTATACAAGGGGATTATTGTAAGAAAATATAATATGAATATTGTCTATAATAAGATTAGTCTTCCAAAAATCCTTATAAAATCCTCGATCTCGAAAATAACTTTATAATACACCTACTAACTTAAGCACAGGGCAAAATAGTGTATTACACATGGGAAACCTAGTGAGTAATACCATGGTTAGACATTATAAGATAATACATAAATGGACATGAAAGTCTATATGCATATGACTACCCCTTTCGTCTTCACAAAAACTCTTTAAAGTGACAAAAACTCATTTTGGGGAAAACATTACAAAAGGTAAATGCACTATTATAACATCATAAACATTGTAAAACATCATAACGATAAATAGCGTATAAGCATGCAACATATGAAATAGAACTAAAACCCAAAACGTAAGTAATTTAAAACGACAAAACTTTATTTTGGGGAAAACATTACAACTAGTATATACACATTTATTCCCAATTGATTGATGGTTAAACGAGATATACATATGAAATAGCACATAACATATTACATACATAGATGCCTCACATATATTTACATCATCAAACTAGGTTCGATTACATGTAAACCATGTGTACGTTTTCAAAATGAAGAGAAAACTAAACCTAGATTTTATGTCTATAAAAATTTCCCTTAAGAGAAAAACTAGTCCCTCCTCTCAGGCTTATTGCAAAAGGTACCCTAACTGGGATTTTCTTAACATAATAAATCTTCATACTCATAATTGAACCATATTCAAGTTATGTTGCAATTATTGTCCAACCCAAAGATAATGGTGTTAAGTGAAAGTCAAAAACCTTATCTCATATATATTCTTGAAAGATCTTCAAACCCATAAGATACCTATTAGAGCTTTTTGAATTTATATTCTAATTAAATCATAGTTAATTTGATTAAATTCAAAAAATTTCACCCACAAAGCTCGAGTGTCACATGACCATTATTTACTTGTGCCGTTAAAGTGAAACCATTGTGCTTCTTTACCGGTGTGAGCTCCGATGGAGAGATTGGAGATCATCTTCTTGTGTGTAGCTAATGTCTGGCTAAATTACAAATAGCCCCCATCCCTTCAGGTCGAGCCTTTATAACCAGTAAGTGTATGGCAGAGGTACTATACGCATGGGGAAGAAACTATTCTGAATGTATAGCTCATATCAATACAGCCTTAAACTCATTAAATTGATGGCTGAAATATTTTACTAATGAATATTGATAATTAGATTCCCTCTCACCCGAATTAAAGTGTTTAATTTACAAATGATCACCACTGTATCATTGTATATATCAAATATCTTTATAGGTATTTCATAATTTATATTTCAGGTAGAAGCATTCAAAATACTTATTAGCCATCCAAAAGTAAAGCATACTAATTAATACAACAATTTACTAGACAAATATTATTTATTCAAACTAATAGTATATCCACACAATGCTTAATTAAAAATGAAAATAAAAGACAATAACCGAGTATATTCAATCATGGACTTCATCAATAGGCTTTTTTTGTTTTGACAGAGTATATGTCTATTAAATTTATCATATAAAATGCTTTTAACCAATATCATCTCTAAGCATTGACCACTCTCTTTAATTTTTTATAAATATATATTTACTCTTATCTTTGTGAAATATTTTATAAACCGTCTTATATAATTTATTTTTAAGCATATTTAGTATTTATAAAATAAAATAAAAACTTGACTATAACACTATATATATATATATATATATATATATATATATATATATATATATATATATATATATATATATATATATATATATATATATATATATATATATATATATTGAAAAATAAAAAATAATGAACTTATTTTGGTCATTATGAATTTAATATTTAATATTATAAATTAAAAATATAAAAATAAGTAGTAAAAATAACAAAACTTTAAATATTAAATAAAACATAAAAATAAAATGAAATATTATCGAATAAAGAGAACTAACCGTGCAAAACATTAAACAAACAATCAATAGAATTCAACCAATTCTTATTATTGACCCAAAGGGTGGACGATGTAGTAGCGGTTTGGGCGCGGATTTGAACGTGGTGCTGCCGTGGATTCAGCAATGTGGGAATCGTGTGGTTTCAGCGGCTTGGAGGTGTGCGTATATAGCGGGTTCAGGAACCCGCTTTCGGTTGAACACAACAAAGGAAAAGATGGCAGCGGGTTGGAGGTGGTGGATGTTCAACGGCTTCAGCGGTGTGGCCACTCCCTCCATCGCAGGTTCAACAGCGGTTTGGAGTTGTGTGGTTTCAGCGAGATTTGCTCCGTCCATCCTAAAAGCAGTTCATTCTAATAGTACAAATTAAAAAAACTAAAAGGATAATAAAGCTCCTATTAAAAGTGGCATGCTCTAAAGCTAATTTTGGCCATAGACATCACATCTTCTAGTAAACATCTCCATTTCCATGGCCCCGATGTTGAGTTTAAAAGCCGTCTACTCCCATCTAAAAATGTCAAGCTTGATCATCAAAATACTTTTGAGTTTTCAGTATATCCAAATAGCTAAGTTTAGCTCTACAAATGTGTTCTGATCATTCCTATAGTTTCGTTAGGTCTTCTTTTTCTCATTTAAAGCAAAATGATCTTATAAATATTTTGGATAAATAGGTCTTATCATTTTAAACATTCAATAATAAAATAAAATATTATTTGATATTAAGAAGTGAAATACAAGTTTCGTATACAATAAATACATGGGATCAAATCCAAAACTTATGAATTATGCGCCTCACTTACGTCATGTTACAACAAATGAAACATTGTTAGCCAGCTAGCATGTTATTTATTTTCAAGCAACGTTAAATGTTTCCAACTCATCGTACTATTTTCCCCTTTAAGAACAAGATGACATAGCAAATACAATGAAAGACATGGGGAAGTAGAAGCATATGCCTGTATTTTTTGGAAATCATCTTGTTATTAGATGGTTTAATAAGATGACAAGTTTACGAACATTTAACGTTTTCTAGTTCTCTCTCTCTCTTCTTCTTCTTCTTCTTCTTCTTTTTTTTATTTTTTTTTTTATTTTTTTTTTTTGCTCCAAGGTTTCAGTACTTTACAAGAAATCGAAGCATTCACAATAACACCAAGTGACACATTTTTTTAGCGAGAATAGATTTGCATCTGAGTCAAAATGTGCTCAAAGTTATCTGTAGATTTCTCAATCGGATGTGAATGTGTTCCTTCATATGTTGTCACCACAACTCCATCATCATTTGATAGTCGTTGAACTTGCTTTTTGACATTGCATCCTTGATGGGTACAACGATAGTAATTCCTGTATGTATAGAAAATATTCAATAGAAGATTATTTTGATTAAACTAATATACATAAAAAAGGAATAAGATTGAGAAGATAATTCCTAAAACAAATTAATTTTGCTTTAAAACTAAAATGTAACTATGTTTGAAGTTGTCGATCTTCCTGAGTAACCATAACAACTATTTTCCATTTATTGTTCGGGTCATGATATAATAATATCATATAACCGCATGTCACATTTTAATATATTCACCTTTCTAAAATATACATGAGTTGTTAGAAAATAATTATCTTGTTATTGAATTATATATCCATGTGCATACACACATACACGCATGTATATTTAATTATGACTAATTTTAATTCATAAGTTGATCGTTATTTTAGTTATTTGTCTTATTTTGATAAGTTTCATTTGTCAATATTGTTATCCCATAATCATTTATGTTCGAAAATCAATCTAAAATGTTTGAAAATCTCAGTATTATTCAAATCCAGATCTTCTAAATGAACTTTTTAATTTTCTACTAGCAGATCTAGAAATATATTTCAATGAAGAAATTCCATACAAATTATAACTTGTTTTTATTATAACATATGTTTCACGGGTTATACAGTGTTCTAGCTAGTTATTCAATAACACAAACATATATTAAGAAACAACAATGTACTAATATTTACTTGAGGTCAAACTAAATGCATATGATGCTCAAACTCTGATAGATTATATTAGATTTTGTTAAGTAACAAAAATTATTGTTTTAAATTTGATAAATATTATAGTTAATTCAAAATGGTTGAATAAGAACGAGAGTATTGTATATTTAGGTGTATACTATATGGACCATATGTACCTGGGAAATTTGTTGTTCTTGACGGCCTTTTGACCATACTTTCTCCATCTATAGCCATCGTCAAGAATATCAACTTGGCTCCTGGTTTGAAAAGCATGTTTGGGCTTTCTGATCTTCTTCTCACCTTTTCTAATATTAGTCTTCCCTGGCGCCATGTTCAGCTCGTTGCCATCGCCGTGAGCTAGCCTATTGCTGCTCGGAGAAACATGATCCCCCACCATCTCATCGGAGCTTTCATACTTCTGACCATCTTTCTCGATTAACCGCATCTGCTCCTGATAGTTGCTGTAATCAGTATGATCGTTAGTAACCATGTTTAACGATAAATACGGAGAATGAACATCAGCAACTGATGATGATGGGTAAGAAAATATTGCACCACTGTTATTGTTCATTTTAGAGAGAACGAGAGAGAGAGAGAGAGAGAGAGAGAGAGAGAGAGAGAGAGAGAGAGAGAGAGAGAGAGAGAGAGAGAGTCGATGGACGCGGTGGCGTTGGTGGCGGAGGAGAAAGGAGAAAGTGTGAAGAAGAGAGGCATTAGAAAGGATTAAAGGTTGGTCAATTAGCTTTTATTGAAGAATTGAGGGGCGGCTGTCATGGCTAAAAGACAAAATGACATCAGTTACATTGGCACATTTTAGTAGTTGATTTAATTTCAGAATACGGACCTCCAATAATAATGATAAATTGTTTTCGAAATTACTCGTATTTTATTCTATTACATTTCAGCAAGTCCAAAATTTTATTTTTATTTTCTATTTATAATTATAAAGCAAAATTTAACTTGGTAAAATGATTTTTTTACCCTATATCGCCCCTAATGTAATCTATACGATGCTGACATGAATTGAACTTTAATTCTAATTATACTTGTTAAAATTCTAGACCATATCATTTGATTTAATTTAATTATGATATGTATGAGTGTCATGTTAGCGCCAAATGAACATAAAAAATATAATGCGTTGGATGTCATAGTGGATGTTATGCTGGATGGAATATCGCTAGGTACCAACTTTAATTGATACTGAAAGTATGTTAAACCGTGTAACGTGTCAACTATACTTGATACTCAAATTTAGCTACATATATCATATCAAATATAGTAGGTACCGACTTGTTTGGCTACCGATAAGTTTGTTTGATACAAATTGGTAATGATATATAGTATATACCAATAACACAAACTAATCTAAAGTTGAAATAAAATATATAAAACAAGTTTTTATGGTACAAATTGGTAATGGTTTTGAAGTAAAGTTTCAAATGTATTTTTTAAAACTAATATATATATATATATATATATATATATATATATATATATATATATATATATATATATATATATATATATATATATATATATATATATATATATATATATATATATATATATATATGTATGTATGTATGTATGTATGTATGTATGTATGTATGTATGTATGTGTGTGTGTGCGCGTGTATATATATATATATATATATATATATATATATATATATATATATATATATATATATATATATATATATATATGTTTGTATGTATGTCGATAAAAACATGCATAAAGAGAGTAAATAACATAATTAAATGTTAGTTGTATAATCATAATAGACAAACATACAAAACTTAAATCATACTTGAACCACTCATTCACAAAGTTCCCATATATTCTCATCTAAAATTCCATCATTGGCTACTTGATGACGTATGGCTGATCAATGAGTGTAAAAGCATTGCCTTTTTTAAATGAGAAATTGTATTGGTTTCTAATTTTTGTTTCTAACTTTATTCCTAACCATTTGAAATGATGACAAGTGAATTGAAATATTATTAATTTTATTAAACTTTACACTTGTCATCTTTTCAAATGGTTAGGAATAAAGTTAGGAATAAAAATTAGGAACCAATACAATTTCTCTTTTTAAATAAGGTGAGAATACAGTTGTCCATGCAATCATCCAAAGGGTGGCATAAACGTATACTGCCTTTGTTCTTCATACGTACCCAATGAGACCTCAACCAAATCGAAAGGTCGGTCTATCGTTGTGTATGCCTCAAGTGTAATGATGGGGTTTGGAATATTTACAGAGACACCTCAACGACGTCGTCATCATGTGAGGGTGTAGGTTTGTAATTGTTACCTGTTATAGACTATTGTAAATATGTCATATTAACATTGTACCTTGTTATCCTATGAGGGTCTTTCTTTTTATGGGGTAGTCTAGTGTACAGGTGTAGTGGCGTCATCCTAGAATAAGTTAAGGGTTATAAAGTGTTAATTATTCAATAATTATATAAACACATAATATTAAGCGATAATAAATAAGTAAATATGTACGTTTACATGTGCGTGTATAAATGTGTCACCCTAGCTAACGGATGTACCATAAACACCCACCGAGGGAAATTGCCACATGTAGTTTCCAAGTTATGTCTCTATTATGAGGTATACTAGTATCCCTAATGCAACCTCAATACATGACATACAACTATATTGTTCTTTTATAGTACCAAGAGAGAATAGGAGCTGCCTCTAACATTCCTTAAGATCCATCTACAACTTTTTATGATTTGGTTATTATTTGATTTCTCTCTTACTTATGGTGTAGTACGTGATGGTCTAGTTTTATAGTGATGGTCGTGCTTGTGGCAGTGGTGGTGGTAGTGCCTTTGATGTTGGTGGGGATAGGTTTGTGTCAGTATCTCCTTTCATCTACTTAAGTAGTGGTGAAAAAGGAGGTGACATATGAGGTGATACATGATGGGATCTATGTGGGAATGGTGTTAAAGACGGAGCCTATCATAGAGTGACGAAGGTAAAATATCTTTCTCAATGCACGTGGAGCTATAAGACTACCACTCAACACGTTGCTCCTCCGGTGTCGGTCGTAAGCTCAATATGGGTTTCTCATCCTCTCAATAAAATAGGAAACCAACTGTTAGCAACATATATAAGAGATATATACATATGATATACTCAACATGCCAATTATAGAAAAAAATAAACATACCTAGTGAACATCAGGGCCGCCAAGCAATCGATTCCCTGTAACCATCTAAGCTTGGACCAACTAATAGCTCAAGGGATCATATTTGGTGTTTAAGTACCAAATCTAAGAGTAAAAGGAAAGTTCTCCAAAATCCAGAAATATCAAACTAACATATCATAATATTAGCAAAATAGATTACGCTAAAGATATAACTTCAAAAGTAATTAATATCACATTGAAAGCATATATAAACCCTTTTAGTTTATACGTCATTTTTTGAGGTTGGTTATTCTCACTCGGATAGGATGTATATGTCTATGCAATTTTGTATGTACCATCTTCAACTGACTGTATAATTGCTCCCAAACTACACTGTCACATGGATACATGTATGACCAAAAGAAATCCATTAATTACATAAAAATAATAAACTGAAAATAAAAAGTAAGTGAAATTTCTTAACTACAATATACGTTATTGAACTCCTGAAAATTACATGCCAATGTAAGGTACTCCTCCTTGACGGGCTAACGAGGATACCAACCATTAAACCTCAATTCTCATATATACAAAACAGTCAGACCACATCCTCCTCTGATAATTGATCAAAGAAACTTTTAAAAACATCAACTATATTTTGTGACATCACTAATTCGCTCGCTGAAACCATAGGAAACACTTGTAATCAAAACTCATGATCGGACGAAGTAGCCGGGTCATAATCACCAAACCGCAACCTGGTAATTAAACAAAATTTGTTCACCCTAAAGTAGAACTTGTAGTCCTCTATCTCGAAGAACATTTCCTAGACTTTATTTCATGGCAATGTAACAACTTCATTGCATAGCATGTGCATAAGAAATCCATGGCATTTGAATCATACGACCACCTACCAATGCATGAGTTCTGGAAAAGAGCCTCACATGTCGGTTGATGTTGTAGTTTATGAAGAATAAGTGCACCAAGATTAGGTTTGCATGCCATGGTCACAGAAGCCTCGTGTAAACTGACATGCTAAAACTAAAGCCACCAAAGTTGGTTAAAATTATAGTAATGTCCAGACTGTTCGTCGTGTTCTATAGTGTTCATCATTCTGGAGTACGATGTTCCTGAATGTGCGTCATGTTTTGGAGTATTCATCTTATTTCAAACTCTTCATTGCCTTCAATAATGTTCATCGTCTTTTGGAACGAAGAAACACATTCCATAAATAACGAAAGGTCGGTTAAATACAAGGAATTTGCAGGAATACCCTAATACTAGTTGTCAAAGTTATCTAAGGGGGAAAATAGCATTATTATGGTTCCTAATTCGAGAAATCGATGACATTCCTGATTCATTCTTCATATTTAGGATTAATGTTTTACATTCCGGGGTACAATATGATAGCATTTAACATCGTGAAATTGAAAAGAAACGAGTAAAGATACAAAGTACATTCCTTAAAATCACAACATCATGGTCTGGGATGATGGTGAACACCACATTCTGGAATTCTTTTTAATTGGGGGAGGAGGGGAGACTTCGTCGTTTTGGATATGGGTTGCACTCGGATCGAAAACGGGTCCGGAATAACCCATTCACTAAGAATGGTTTATATTGCCAATAAAACAAAAATAGCTTTACTTACACTAGATTTATATTTTAAATATGGTTAGAGTTATCTAGGGATGGTAATCGGGTCGCGTTCGGGTTGGCGGCTAGAAACCTTAACCCAAACAAGACGCATATAAATTATCAAGTCATCTTCTTCAACCCTAATTGATATATGCCTAACCCGGACATGACCCGCCTAACGTGTTTAATTATACGGGTTTGCAAGTTCGTGGGTCAAATTCTAGTTTGTGGGCCAACTTTGAGTTCGTGGGTCAGATTCGGTTGGCGGGTCAGAGACGAGTTCACGGGTCATGCATGTTTAAACAGGAAAGTGTGATGTTGCTGCATATTTGGAGTATAGAAAATTAGATATATTAAAATTGATTTTTAAATCTAATATATTACACGAGTTGGCGGGTTGACCACCAAACCCAAGAACTAACCCGAATACGGTTTGTATAATAAACGGGTTATTCGGGTTACAAGTTGGCGGGCCAGAAAACTTAACTCAAACATTTTTATTTGTGTGCCAAGTTTGTGTCGTGTTTCATGTTGACACCCTTACATTTATCGATATCCCTATTACTTAAATGAAATATGAATACTAAAATATGATAGATAGCAAAATATTCATCTTATCAAGTATCTAGAGAAATTTTGTACGCTTTAAAATTTATACTTGTGTAAGTAGTATAGAGATTATTATAATTGTTATAACATGTTGTAAATTTCAACATTCTTCGTTCAGAATATAGGAAATTTGATCTGTTTGAACTTTCCAACAAAAATGTAATCATAAAACATAAAGCAAAATAACCAATGGAGCCGCGTCAATTTCAAAATTTGTGGAATGCATTTATTTGGTCAAAACTCGTGCAAGCCATAAACCAATGTATTCTATTTTCTACCCAAGAGAGACGTTGTTGACCATTCCATCAAGTTATCCAAAATCTTATACTATGACCCAATACCTCAATTCACTAATAAAAAAAGGTCTCTCTCTCTCTCTCTCTCTCTCTCTCTCTCTCTCTCTCTCTCTCTCTATATATATATATATATATATATATATATATATATATATATATATATATATATATATATATATATATATATATATATAGAATCAGGATCGAGTGAGGACTCCAATTTCGGTGAGGACTGTGAGGACAAATCTGGACCTCCAATCTTGAAAAATGAGTGACTAAGATTCATTGTGAAAAAATTGACACATTTTAAAAGCTTGGGGGGCTAGTTGTCTAAAAATTAAACTAGTGGGTGGGTAATACAAATTCAGAAGGGTAATATAGTAATCTGATCAAGTACCCATCCCCCATTGCGACACTTGTCACAATCTCGTTTGCTGGTTTTTTTTTATTCCACCAACTTAGTTTTTAGGTTATAACTTTTTTTTTTCTTTGTAAAAAAAATTTTGAAAAAACCAAAGTTCTTAAAATTTAATTCTCTACAAAACAAGCACCATCATGAAAATTTGAATTTTTTTTTATTTTTTAGTTTTATAAAAAATCAAAAAATAAAAAAAAATTCTGCAAAAATTATGAAAATTTAAGGGATCATTGTAGACATTATATTAGTAAGTTTGCAAAAAAAAATTTGAAAAAAATGTTTTTATATATTTATTTTTATATTTTTAAGTAAAAAAAAACTAATCAAAATAGCAAAAAACATACATGATCCAAAAATATTAAGAACCAAAATATGTTTAATGATTGAAACTGTTATAAACTAATTATTTTATGAATCAAAACTTAACAAATAACAAAAAAAAATATACATGATCCAAAAATATTAAAACCAAAATATGTTTTATGATCCAAAACTTATGATCAAAGATTCAAAATTAGTTATGATCCAAGATCCAAAACGATTTATGATGCAAAACGAGTTTTAAACGACAAACGTAAAAAAAAAGAACTGTAAAAAAACGAAAAAAAACGAAAAAAACTGGAAAAAAACGAAAAAAACGAAAAATAATATTTAAAAAAATAAAAAACGAAATAAAAATAAAAAAACCCGGCTAAATTATGTTGTATGGACGTGAGTAACATATGATTATATCATCGAGTCTGTATTACGTTCCATGGACGACCGCCGCATGGGATTACGTCAAATCCAATAATTACGTTTGACGTTATTGCCCTTAAGGAAATGAGTGGACGAGAATTGTCCTCGCAGTCCTCACCCAAATTGAAGTCCTCACCGGATCCGGACTATATATATATATATATATATATATATATATATATATATATATATATATATATATATATATATATATATATATATATATATATGTGTGTGTGTGTGTGTGTGTGTGTGTTTGTGTGTGTGTGGTTGAGTTCAATAAGTGACTAAAATTATCCATGGTACCAACTACCAAGGGATTAATCGAAATCAAAATCATCAACGGCTAAAAAATAGGTTGTACATTTATTACATCGACGCACATGTAGAGGATTATAACAAAAAACTCACTTCATTTTTTTTAAAATTTTTCGACATTATTTTTTTCAAAAATAAAAACCGAATATACCAAAATTCATAATTTTTTGTCCTCTACAAATAGACATCCATATTAATTTATAAAAATATATTTTTTTTCATAAGCACATCTTGTTTGGATTCATAAGTGAATCTGAACCGTAAAAATTTGAATATGAGTAATTAATTTACTTTTAAAACTTTTACTACTTCAATATTATAACAATTTATAAGCAATATTAGAAGTTTTTTCCTACTTCAACATTTTAACCATTTATAATGATTTTACTCTGATTCACAATATAAATTATTTACATTCACACAACAATTTACTCAGATTTACATATCAATATCATATGGTATTTTAAATATACTCCTAAATATGAATATGATTAATTTAAGTGAAAAATTTTAACAATTCAACATTTTAATCATTTATAATGAATATACTATGATTCATAAATTAATTCCATTCAGATTCACACAAAAATTTATTCAGATTCACATGACAATATCATATGTCATTGTGAATGTTAACTGTGAACAGAATAACAGTTCAGATTCACATGTGAATCTCAACTAGAGGAAATTTAAAAAAAAAAATCATTTTTGTGCATCAATATGGATCTCTATTTGTAGAGGAAAAAAAGTTATAAATTTCTATATATTCGGATTTTCTTTTCGATAAAAAATAAGCCCTACAAATTAAAAAAAAAAAACGAAAAAACGAAGTGAGTTTTTTATAATCCGGTAGATACACGTCCACCGTAAAATGTATAATCGTGTGGATGAGATTCGTCCCTTGGTACCGTGGTTTATATTAGTCACTTGTTGAATTTTTGCATATATATATATATATATATATATATATATATATATATATATATATATATATATATATATATATATATATATATATATATATATATATATATATATATAACAGAGACGTAGTTAATCATGTTTTTTTGAATTTTATAATGATTTATTTTGTTGGTTCGTCAAAAATAATACAAATAAATCATTTCTTATCCTCAATAACAAAAAATTTCCTTCTTATTGAATCCACACACACACACACACACACACACACACACACATATATATATATATATATATATATATATATATATATATATATATATATATATATATATATATATATATATATATATATATATATATATATATATATATATATATATATATATATGTGTGTGTGTGTGTGTGTATAATTCTAAAACCGATATTCATTTTAAATATGGATAATGCATAATAGTAATTAACATATAAATCAATTAATTTTAAATCAATATAATCCTATAATTAAGGAAACCGATTCCTATTATTAAAGAAATAGGTTTTTTCCTGAAATTTCATTGTTTCATTTAGCTATACAATATTTAATAGTTTTACAATTATATATATATATATATATATATATATATATATATATATATATATATATATATATGTATATTTATATATATATATATATATATATATATATATATATATATATATATATATATATATATATATATATATATATATATATATTCACACACACATAATGGTTCATATGAGAACTCTTAATGATTATGAATCGTGAGAGTTCTTTCATTTATAGTTTAATAATGTTGTATTTAAAAATTTTAAATCTTGTTTTATTATAAAAAAAGATACCATAAATACCAAATTTTATAATTTTTATTTTATTTATTGTTAACGATCGATATTCATATATTTTTACAACAGAAATAGAGACACACAGACTGGAGAGGTAGAGAGAGAGACACACACACATAAAGATGGGAGAGAGAGGAATATAGTATGTGTGGGGGGGTTAGATTGGAGGGGGAAGGTATTTAATTTTGTTTAATAAAATTGATAGATAATTAAAAAAAGTAGAAAAATAAAATAAAATGGTAAAATAGACATTATATTGTGGATGTGATCTATCCTAAGCCTTCTGTATTGGTTAAAACATTGTCATATACAAATAACCATAGAAAGAGAAATTATAAGAGAACTCAAGAAAAAGGGAAGAAGGATGTGGAACTAGGCTTCGGGGCCCTTAAAAGGCATTGGCAGATACTGAAAAACTCGACACTATATTTGACATGGAAAAACTTACGGATGTAATGTACTCATGTATCATATTACATAATGTGATTTTAGAAGACGAAAGAAGTGCGGTATGTAAATATGATGAAAATGAAGTTATTCTAGACATTGTGTATTCAAGATTGGTGGCGATTAATACATGGAAAAAAAGCATTAATACATAATACTGAAATCCATCAGGACCATCACGAACTCTGTTGTGACTTGGGCGGATCATATTTGGATGGTTAACCATATTGATTTTAACACAGAATCTGTAGATGATTTGGATGACCAAATTTTGGATGAATATATCCTTAAATTTTATTAGGTTTTAAGTGTTTGATTGCTTAAGTTTTAAAACATTTGTTTTATGTATGTTTAAATTTATTTAATGAAGTTCGTGGTTTTAATTATTATATTGTTTTATATATGATTAATTAAAAAGAGTTTATGAAAAAAATGACAAACTACACCGATCCCTTAACAAAAAATAAATAGTGTAGCAAAAAATAAGATGACTTTGAGATGATGCTACGACTAAGGCTGTAAACGAACGAACGAACACGAACGGAGGCTTGTTCATGTTCGTTTGTTTAACTTTAAACGATAAGCGAACAAATACAAACAATTAAACGAACAAACTTTTGTGTTCGTGTTTGTTCGTTGAGAATTTTAACTTGTCCGTGTTTGTTTATATTCGTTTGTTTAGTTGATAAACGAACATAAATGAATATATAAATGAACATAAACGAACATAAATGAGCATAGACAGGCACACAAAAACGAACACTAATAAATTTAAACAAACACACGTACCCACGATAAAATCATTTACAAAATATAGATTATAGATTATAGATTGCATATATTAACATTAGATATTATCAACAAACTTCAAAAACCAAATACTTCTAAATGTTATTAACCAACTTCAAAAAACTAACTTCCTTCTAAAGGTTAGTAACTTAAAAAAAACTGTCTTCCAAAAAAACCAGCTTTGAAAACCACATGCCATCAAGGAAGCTCGATAGATACAATATCTTCATTTTCTATGACATACCAAGAAAACATAATAAAAGTTATTGCATTATTATTATTATTATTATTATTATGATATATATATATATATATATATATATATATATATATATATATATATATATATATATATATATATATATATATATATATATATATATGAACGAACGGGTGCATTGTTCGTGTTCGTTCGTTTACTAAATAAACGAATTTCCCGCCGAACACTCCACGAACGGTTCACCGAACGTTTAGTTAGTTTACAGCCCTAGCTACGACAAAAGAAAAAACAGAAATAACAAAAATATCACCGTTTCCACCGGTCTTAATCTATATATATTATAAAGGAAACATTTTTACTCAAACCACATTCATTTGAAACCTCCAACCTTTCATATTCTTTTTCAATTAATACATTAAATCTATTATTATTCTAATTTCAATAATATTGTTTATTTGAATATCCACTTTATGTTTATTATTCTAATATACTTACTTTAATTAATGATTTTCATTGTCAATTATAAGTACACTATTTTTATTAAATAGATTCACATATAAGTTTATATTGTTGGTAAATTTAAAATTATCATATTAAATAGATAATTTATCATGTTAATTAAATACTATCTAGAATTGAGATGAATATTTTTTTCTAATCAAACAACTCAATTTTAAAAGCTATATTTTTTACTTATTTATTTAAATATATGTTAAATTATGTTATTTTTTATCACAAGTTGAAAAAGTAAATTAAAAAGTTATAGTTGACATAGTTAAATACACAAATATTTAAAAAAAAATTGTATTCAAATATTTATAACCTCTAAATCATTATAATTATCATGTAGATATTTTATTTGAATATCCTACAAATTTTCAAATGCTTTAGTATCAATAACTTTTTATTAATAAGTAGTAGTTTTTAAATGTCTTTTTAAACTTTTTCTAATTATAATAAGTGGTTGTAACAAATAATAACAATCGTTGATATTTTAAGTAATTATTATGATCGAAATTAAAATATTGTGAAATAAGTAACTTTTAAATTAATTAATCATAACAGTAGTTCAAAGTAACATTAAATCAAGAATTACGATTAATTTAGTTATACTTAAGTAGCGGATAAAGCTCATTGAGTAATATTAATCAAAATAGTTACAATTTTATATATCAACTCAGTGTTAGGATTATTATCGCATACTTAATGTCAATGACATAATCATTTTTAACAACGTATCTGTTAACAATCTAACTACACGATTTTCACTTGCGCAACGCGCGAGCATTCGCCTAGTGAATAATAATTCTCATGTGCATCCAATATATATGTATGACCACTTGACTAGCATGCGGATTTTGAATTAGGATCTATGTTCTTACTTTCTCACCTAACATGTGGAAAAGGTTACCATTGTAGTTATTATCATAATATCATCGCATGCCATGGTTATAAAAGAATTGCACTACGTACTAGTTTTACACGAATTTAAAAGCGCAAATGTTCGTCGTTACATTTTACGATTGTTTCATGTTTTGTGTGAATAACTAGTACTTAAAATGTGTGGAATGCATTATCACTTTGATGTTCTCGTGTTAAATAACATGCATATGTTGATTCAAATCGTTAGACCCAAACCGATGGTGGCCCCTACATCCATATCAAAGATGGAAAAAGTCATCTAGCAACTAGTTAAGCAGTGTGTATTTGTTTAATTTGGTCACTTGCTCAATTAAATTGTGGACCTAACATTTATTTAGGCTTGTAACACTGAGCCACATCATCACATCCGGTCAAACTACTGCGTGATTAATCCACAAGTTTGATCATTGTAGGTCCAATATGCCCGAACAAAGAAGAAGGGTGGGTTGGGATGGATGGTGAAGTCTATATTTTTATTAGTAATAAGTGGTGATGGTCCAATCGTTGTTGTGTAATTATTAATTATATATTTTTATTAAATAAACTAATATAAAAAATTACGAACATAATTATATATTTGAGATACATACATACAAAATAATTAAATAAACAAAGATAGAGAGAATATTTATTTATATAAACATATAATAAGTTATGCATAATAAAAACTAAAATGAAAAAAAAAAAGACAAAAGTTTAGGTAAATTCTCATTTTAGAGGTGAGAGCCCATTAATCAAGCGTGTAATTTTTGTCGATCTCAATGATTATTTATGTAAAAATTTCAAAACTTGTTTCTAAAATACCAATTATACAAATCTTATCAAAATCGTAATTTGGTCTTTATAATAAAAGTTTCAAGATTTGAGCATAAAATATAGAACCTTACAAACTATAAATACCAAAAGTACAATCTTTTTACTCTAACAACTCTAACAATTAAAAGTTATATGCACCAACATTATAATTTTGTAACTTAAAAACTATAAAGACTAAAAACATAACTTAGGTAATTCCCGTAAATTAGAAAGGAAATATAATACCAAAGTACACAAATTAAATGAAGTTAAAAGTCGTATAATGGTAAAAGAAGTCATTTACTTGAATTATGGATCAATATCGAAACAAAACTAAATTTACGACTATCTTTAAAGAAATTTATTAAACAAAAATTAAATTTAGAACTATCTTCAAACAAAAAATAAATTTGCACTGAATGTATGATTTTGAATAAAAAGTTAAAATATGAACACTCTTGTAATTTACTTTGAAATTATGGTTAATTACGTAATTGTATTAATGCTATAAAAAATCGTTTTAGTCTTGCATCAACTTCTTCTTTGCCGTCAAGTTCCACGATCCTAAAATTCAAAGAATATAAACGAAGTATTATTTAAACATTATAAAACTAAATATTATGATTCCAATTTTACAGTATCACCCCTTAAACAAAGAAATACAAGACAAAATAATTCTCGATCGCCGTATGATTTTCAAACTTTGAATGACTTCAAAAGGTCGAAAGAAAATTCTTCAGGAGGTTGAATCACAAGCCATATTGTCATGAATTAATTATTGATCATATAATTCCAATTCCCACGATGTAATTTATTCAAAGGCTCGCGCCACAAGGAAATTTTTAGATATAATGGCGAATAAATTAATCCAAAATAATTAAAATGGTTGGTTTGGGGGCAAAGTCCTATAGAAATTAAAATATCTTATATGAGATATAAGCGTTGGCAATTTCTATATAAAGTTAGATAACAATTTTCTATTACGTTTTAAACCATGCATACGAATAACTAATATCTTAAATACAACTCCGAAAAACATATTTAAATTTGATTTAAAACACACCTTTAATTATTTTTTTTTCCTTGGAAACGGCGGATTTATTAAAGCATAACACAACCTAGCAAGATGCTAGTAGGTGAAAAAACATTAATTAATTTTGATACAAAAAAAAAAAAAAAAAATTACAGTATTAGGCTGCACGAAGTGGGAGGCCAAGATGTCGGAGGAATCCGATTTGGCACTAAATGCCAACGGCAAACATTGGGCCGCTAGTGCGACATCGACAATGTGGCATCCCCAAACGGCACCTAAATGCCGCTCTTCCTTCTCTCTTCTATCTCTCTTTTCCTCTCTTCTCCGACCCTTAGCAGCAACACCACCATCATCTCCAGCGACAAAGATGAGTTGGAGCTATGTGGAGTGGATGTTGCGGGCAACCACTCCTTACATCCTTATTGATATGGGATAGTGATAAATCACTAACAAATTAAACTTTCGAAAATGGAAAATTCTAAAGACGGGAATTTCAAACATTATGGTGATACATCGTTAAAAGAACTTAAAAGACCAGAAGTCATTATTAGTAAACCTAGTCCTGTATTTTATTACGGGAGAAATGACCTGTATACAATAATTTTCATCCATATACATATACATATACATATACATATACATATACATATACATATACATATACATATACATATACATATACATATACATATACATATATATATATATATATATATATATATATATATATATATATATATATATATATATATATATATATATATATATATATATATATATATATATATATATATGTTGTGGTTCATTGATACTTTAAAAATTTAAAGATCTCGAGAATACATCTGGACCATATTTTTTTTCTTGTCACTCCAGCACTCTAGCGGCACGTTGACATTTTAGCAACATGATGATATGTATTATTTTTATATGATTCATACCTCTCTCATCTCCCCACCACCTGTACCACCTTCAACACCACTACCACCATCGCCGCCGCCGCCGCCACCATCGCCATCACCATCACCGCCACCACCACTTCCACCACCTTCCCCACCACCACAACAGCAACCGCCACCTCTGCCACCTTTACCACCACCACCACAATCACCTCTACCTCCGCTACTGCCACTGTAAACACCTCTAACACCACCACCACTGTAACGTCCCAGTTTTTAAACGAATAAAAAAATAAATAATAAAACAATTTCAGTAAAGTCACCTTATATTTTAAAAACATTCACATCTCAAAATCTTTAATTATTTAAAAAAAAACATTTAATACCAAATTGGTCCAGCAGCGGAAGTCAACAAGACAAAGTCAACTCAATACAAATTTTTGAAAGAAGCTGCATCAGTGTGTACCCGTCATGCCCGATCATCATTTTCACCTGTAAACCTGAAATGGTAATTTAATAGGAAAAGGATAAGCACACGGCTTAGTGAGTTCCAACATCTACATAGTATATCAATCATACATACTTAACCCCTACAGGAAAAATACTACCATTTATCACGCATAACCTGCTATACTCAGTACACCGAACTATAGTCTTCTACTCAGCATTTTGAGCCGCGCATGCTCTATACGTCGAGCCATGCGTATCTGCTCAGTGCATCTTGCAGACATCTCCATATTGCTCAGTACGTCGAGCCACCCTATAATGCTCAGTTCGTCGAGCCACCCTATAATGCTTGGTTCGTCGAGCCACCCTATATTGCTCAGTTCGTCGAGCCCGTACTATCTACATACTAGACCTAGACACGTCTAGTACTAACCACACACTATACCCCAACACGTACAACTATAACAGGAATGTATAATATTAATAAAATACACACAACCTGGTACTATCCACAAACATCTTACAAGCACACAAAATTCGGTAAAGCACATATAACGTCTATACAATGTAGTGAGAAACTCACCTCGAGTTGTCAATGCAGAAATCTGTGCGGCAACTCCGCAAATCCAACCAAGCTCAAAACCGCACACGTTATACTCCCTAGGCATACGACACGAGTTCACCGCCCTAGCACAAGCTGCTCTATTGCTGCCTCCTTGTATTCCGATCAACAACACTTTGATTCCACTACCTTCCCACCACGACAGCAGCAAAGAGAGGGACACGTAGCTCACGGCAGAGAAGTGAAAAACCGAGGGAAAGAGGGAGAACGAGATAGCAAAGAGAAATTCAGATACTGCAACTAGGGTTAGCTGACTTAATGTTACTTCCACTAAAAAAAAATTTATAATCGGCCGCACATTAAAGAATTATGATCGCACAATTCAATTTGCCAACATGTAACTATTGCCATTTGGCAATAATGGTCCCTAGACTTTTAAGTCCTATTTTTATTTTGTCCAAGTCCTTTAACTCTTAATTCTAAGTTTTCTAAATCTGACAAAACCCACCCCAACATATAAATTAATTTATAAGTCTATATTATTATTATTATTATTATTCGCTTAAAATAATAATTTCGACTTTACGAGCTTTCCGAAAAACGGGGCGTGACAACCACAAACCACCCCAATGCCACCGCTAGCACCACCACTTCCGCCACCACCACAAAATGTCACCTCTACCATCATCACGGCCACATCGACTACTATCACTACCACCGCCATCATCGCCACCACCACCACCATCACTGCCACTGCCACCGTCACCACCATCGCTCCATTGCCAGTACTACCACCTCTACCACCATCACAAACCACCTTGACTACCATTTTGTCAGCGTGTAACACGAAATGAAGGAATATTATTCAATAACAAGAAAAATTAGTAAGGAAAGTAAGACAAACAGATACGATATTCAAGAATGGAATACGTCGAATGATTAAATTAGAGTAAGGTTACAATATCAGTGCTCAATTTATGAAGAGGAAATCGTAGCCATCAAAAACCACACCTAAACCCTATAGGATACCCTCAAATATATACATTACTAAGTCAGCGTATCCTCTAACCAATCCGACAATGACACCTATGACACATTATAAGAACAGACTTGCTCATACTAACATGCACAACAAGTTAGGAGCACTCTAGCCTAGGTGACATAAAACAAAAGTATACCAACGGAGCATTATATTCTCACACAATTATCCAAAGCCATTTATACAAAGGCATAACATTGAGGATTGACAGCAATCCACCATGCCATATGCTCTTTAATCTCCTTTATTGATTTGGGGCTAATCTATTT
The DNA here is from genome assembly GCA_023525715.1 of Cichorium intybus. Taxonomy (NCBI): domain Eukaryota; kingdom Viridiplantae; phylum Streptophyta; class Magnoliopsida; order Asterales; family Asteraceae; genus Cichorium; species Cichorium intybus. The sequence continues at coordinate 7,730,216 of CM042016.1, forward strand.
TCTATTTGTGAGTAGTAACAGAATACTCTGAACGTTTGCATGGAATCTAATCTTAAGTTCTCCTAAGGCCTTCCTACCATCTTTCCCGATCTTGACATTAAATGAAGTGTATGTGAACATCTTCAGATAGTAGGGAAGATCAAATTTACAGTCGTTGGAGTTAATCACTGGAAAGCTTTTTGTAAGAACCCTATGAAAATAAATTATATGATGACAAAAAAATACACGATCAACAAAAATACCCCGGAAAAAGCGCCTCGATGATTATCTTTTTATTAAATCAAAATTTGATTAACTTTTTCGACAATTTTAGTGAACCATCGTAAAAATAAATCATGGATGTGTGTTTTTTGTGGGGGAGGGGATGGGGGTTGCAAATCATGTTTTTCATGTGTTATCTAGTGATTCATTTTATTGGTTTGTCAAAAAACATGCAAATTATGCACTTCTTACCATTACTATCAAATTTTCCTTTTTATTTGATCTTATATATATATATATATATATATATATATATATATATATATATATATATATATATATATATATATATATATATATATATATATATATATATATATATATATATATATATATATATATATATATATATATATATATATATATATATATATATATATATATATATATATATATATTGTATGAATGTAAGACCAATTGTGCTCCACTCATTTATAAAGGGTATGATGGTAAATTTACATAATAATGAGTTAATTTTAATTTTAATTTTATCCACTTATTTAGGAAATTGAATAATTATATCCAAATTTCTCTCTCTCTCTCTCTCTCTCTCTCTCTCTCTCTCATATTCTTCCCTTTTTATACGTGAACCTCTATCAAACCCTACTTAGAAACTGTGCAAACGCCGTCTGTCATTGTCGACCACCACATGCCCTCTGTTGCTGCCGCCGTCGGCACTGGGCGAATCCATCACTGATTCCTTTTCCCTAGTCACAGAAAGCCTCACAGCAACCTTGGCTGGTTCCTTTTTATCATTCTCGTGGTCTTCCTGTGCCTCTGGGATCTTAGAAACCGTGCACTCACCAGATCGAGGTGTGTGCGTGCATGTGGTGTTTTGCGATTACTACCTGTAGTTCTCTTTTCTGTTTCTCGACAATTGGAAGCAAGAAACCCTCGTGTATTGGGAACCGTCGGAATAGAAGCAAGAAACCCACCGATGAACAGTATTTTAATTACAGTTTATTTCTCTGTATCTTAAGTTTTGTTTTGGTGTTTCGAATATGATACAAAAAAGGATGTTTAAGTTTATTTTCATTATAACTATGTTATTATTTAGGATCTAAAATGAAGATGATTGAACTATTGAAGAAATAATGGAAAATGTTGGAATGAAGCTAATTGATGGCTTGATTATGCTAAAAACTGGAATGAAGAATGAGAGTGTTGTAATGAAAAAATCTCTACGAATTTCGTATTCTTCAATAATGAAATATTGAAAGCAAGATACAACAAGAATAATCTTTTAAGAATGAAAGCCTGAAACTAATGCATTTTTCAAGAATTCTTATATTATTTGAGAATGAAATATTGAAAGCAACATACGGCAATAGATTTTTTAAGAATGAAAGCCTGAAACAAATGCATTCTTCAAGAATGGTTATATTCTTTGAGGATAGTAGTGTATAACGTCAAGAATGAAGTATATTCTTTTAACAATTATGTGTATTATTAAAGAATTTGTGTATAATTTGAGTAAAGAAGCGTAACTTTCAGAATGTATTAACTTGTGTTTTTTAATTTGCAGTTTTTATTCACATAATAAATTTATAAATTTTATATAATAAGATAAATACATATTAAATAAAAATCCCACAAAATTAGAAGATAAATTGGGTATTTCTTTTTCTAAATATTCATTAATAGACTAAAATACCCTTTATAAAGGTATAATTGTAAAATCTGATTAATTAGTTGACATAAATTTACAATTAGGCCCTTGAATCTAACATCATTGATCATTTCGATCGGACGCTCCACATTTGGTCCTACATTCACACAACAATTATTGTTGTTTGTATTTGATACTAACTATATATATATATATATATATATATATATATATATATATATATATATATATATATATATATATATATATATATATATATATATATAATTGTATATATGTCTGTATGTGTGTGTATATATATATATACACACACACACACATACATACATACATATATACAATTATATATATATATATATATATATATATATATATATATATATATATATATATATATATATATATATATATATATATATATATATATATATATATATATATATATAGGGTTAATTCAATAAAAGTCACAACGTTTACACCTCAATTGCTAATTTTCCCTAACGTTTTTTTGGTTACTCATTTGCCACTAATTTTAAGCAAACGTTTCAAATTTGACCTTTTAGAAGGTCATTAAGAAGTTACCGCTGACGTGGCGGTTTACGTTGACTATGCATTCTATAAAAGCCTAAAAGTTTACACCTCAATTTCTAATTCATCCAAATATTTTTTTGTTACTGATTTGCCACTAAATACATATTTTTATTACCGATTTTCCACTAAATACGTATTCAAAAAAATGTATTTTTACGTATTTATAAAACAATTTTCTCATATAAAATACGTTTTTATTCGCAGTTTATTTCTATAAAAACTTATTTTTATGTAAAAATACGTTTTTAATATATTTATGTGTATTAAATGACTGAATTAGTATGCTATGTGGGATTGAATGGCTGATGTGGCTTGGTGATGGATCGTCACATCAATATAACTATTAAAAAAACAAAAAGCAAAGAAATAGGGATCTGCAGGACTCAAACTCGAGACCCGTCCCTTATAGGGTGTGCACTTTAGCTGGTGAGCTAAAGGATAACTTGGATCATTTGAAAGATAAAGCACACGTCCTAGACATGACAAATTTGAAGTTTGAGTCTTGTACACCCTCATCATGGCATGTCAAGTTAGTCATTCAATACACATAATATGTGAATAAAAAAATGTTAGGTCAAACTTTTAAATAGACATGTTACATGGTATGTCAAGTTAGTCATTCAAAATTAATGACAAATGATTAACGAAAAAAATGTTAGGGTAAATTAGCAATTGAGGTGTAAACTTTTGGACTTTTATAGAATTAACCCTATATATATGTGTGTGTGTGTGTATATATATATATATATATATATATATATATATATATATATACACACACACACACACACACACACACACACACACACACACACACACACACACACACACACACACACACACACACACGTTGATCTTGTAAAAGGAAAAATTGGTAAAAATGGCAAGAAGTAAATCATTTTTATGTATTTTGACGAATCATTAGATGATAAAAAAAAGTACATGATTTGCAAAAAAAAAAAAAAACCCCCCCCGAAAAATGCCTTGATAATCAACTATTTACTAAAACAATTTTTGATTCATTTTTCCGATAATTTTAGTGAACCATCGCAGGAATAAGTAATCGAATTTTTGTTTTTTTTTTTTTTTTTTTTGCAAACATGTTGTTATTGAATTATCTAATGATTTATTTTCTTGGTTGGTCAAAATACATGCAAATGTTGCAATTTTTTTACCATTAGTATCGAATTTTTACTTATTATTTGATCTGATATATATGAACTTTTTTTTATGAGAGATGTTGATAGAACTTTATTTATATATATATATATATATATATATATATATATATATATATATATATATATATATATATATATATATATATATATATATATAGAGTTAAGTTTAAATAAAAATTTAAAAAAATGAGAGAACTTAGAAAACCATTTTATGAACTTTTTTCTACACAATATTTTAAAAGAAAATTTTGTTATTATGCGACTAAAAGATTAATTTAAAAAAAAAATCAACTTTTTTGCATATACATAGGAATATGCATGTACTATGCATATTCATTGTATATATATATATATATATATATATATATATATATATATATATATATATATATATATATATATATATATATATATACATGCAAAAAATATTTTTTTTAATTTTGTTTTAAATCTCTAAATCGCAGCGTTTAAGATATGTATAAATGTTTTGTTTTGAAAAAAAGACTTATGTGCATGTTATATAGACATATACACATACATGTAAATATTTATATGTATATGTATATAAATAAAAAAAAGTTGATTTTTTTTATAAAACCCTTAATTACCAATTAAAAAAAATAGAGATATATATTAACAATGATGTGTGGCGTCTCGAATGATTAAAATAATACACCAACGTCACTTTTCATTACGACGTTGTAGAATTTAACGCGGTCAAGGGTTTCTAGAATTCTACTGGTTGGTGGTTTGATAATTCAATATTGTATTATTTTATAATTTTTATTTTTCTTAAAGTCCTAGTATACTTTTAGGGTTTATGCTATGTTTACCCAACTGACTCCGATAATAATTTATTTTGTTATAGAAGTTTCAATAGGAAGAGTTTGTCACTGATTAAATAGTTTTAGTTTGATAATTTGACCTTTATTACCTGCGATAGCCTTTGAACCAAGTTTTCTAGCCTATGTGGCATACATGTTCACATCCACGTTTGCTTATTAATCATTCCACGATAACATGCCAGTATGCCATCCTTGTAGACTACTTGCGTTTGATTTTCTGTTTTCAGCTTGAAAATTAGTCCAACCATTGTTAGGATGATAGGATGACGAATACCACCGTTTAAGAAAACGATGAAAGACACCATCACAACCGTTAAACCGATCCCACCGCCACAAAGAACATGGGTTTTATTCGTCTTCATCTCGACTTCAAAACATGGACGAGAACCATTTGTTTATTAATGGAGTTATTATTACCTGCAGCAATGAACACCTGCAACAAAATCAAACATATCAAGAAAATCGAACCTAAAACAAAATCATACTGTGAATACCAAAGATGAAGACAATCATATGGTTAATTAAGATGCATGGTCTCTTCGATCATCTGCTACAACAAACCCAGAAAAAGTTACGATGAAGTGAAAAAATCAAATTGACCAATGAAGAAAATTCAGATTCAGATAAAGAGGAAAATAACTTTGTTTACCATAAATAGATGACATCAAAGTCTAATGATTGAAATCCCAAAACTCTCGATCTCTAATGCATCACCTACTAATAGTTACCTTAGACACATCAAAATAACACATCAGACTGGAAAGGCCGGTAAAATACATAGTGTTTACATAGTAAGTAGAACCATCTTAATATCCAATCATATTTAAAAATTAATACATATTAAATACCCCCTTTTGACGTGCCGAGAGACGAACATAGCAGTCCGTCAATCGTCTGTTTGAACTGTGTCGTGGGGTTCCAAGCATGTCTTAAGGCATTGACGACATAATTTGTCTGTATCACATGTAGCTAGCTTGTGTGACAATGATGAGTATGTCTAGAATATCAATTTAACGCACCCATGATTGGTGACATGACGATGGGTGAACGTATCAGTACGCCAATCGTCTGTTTGGATCACGTTGAGGGTTCAAGTACGTCTTTTGTTTTTGTGGTCCGGACCTCTCAAGTAATTAACACTCGTCTTTTCCCCATTTTCTCCTTTTTACTTGTAAATATAAGACATTATTTTTCAATTTTTTTAAGGAGAGACATTTAAACACATAAGTCAACATACACGCGTATCATTACATAAAATAACATAGTACACATGTAACATATATAGCAAAACACTTATATTTTTATAAAAGATCTATGATAAAAAGAATCTATACACTTACCTTGAATTTCAATAGATCGATACCATATATGCCATCTCGAAATCTCCTTATGTTACCAAAATACCTAAACATAATCATATTTATATTCAGTTTAGTGACCTTGAATTTCGATAGAACGATACCATATATGCCATCTCGAAATCTCCTTATGTTACCAAAATACCTAAACATAATCATATTTATATTCAGTTTAAGCTTTAATACCGTCGACTATATTTTATTAACCCAAATATCATTTTAATGATATCTAGTTTTTAACACCATGAGGCAATTAATTATCATGTAAATCTACATTTCTTCCACTAGTGAATAAGGGAAAATTTCTAAAAGTTATAACCCTCGCGTATCCTTTACATTCCGTTACAAAAGAAGATTAAATCAAAGGCTTGTATGCATCACATATTCAACACATAAAGTCCAAAATAAACTAAGATGGAAGAGCTAGAACTCATACCCACTCCCCACCATGCCACGCATACACTCAAGCCATATGATAAATTTCCGAGTAACAAAATATGTTGATGGTTATTGCAAATGGTCGTGGTGGAGTCTTTTACATCGGTGCCTTCTTCCGATCGATTAAAAAAAAAATCCACATAGACATGTATCTATTAATTTTGCCATGCACACAGGCCCGATCCTCATATTTCAGTAGTTTCAAGCGAAAATCAAGTTAAGGTCCCATCAGAATCTTCTTGTAGAATATTATTAAGTAAATTTCTTTATGTTAAATTCAAAACATATTTTTTTGGCACTTGCAATTCAACTTCTTCTTATACTCTTATGATCTTCCACAACTTCATCAATATTAAGTGTTACCCATTCTATATTCTATATGTTCCTACTCATTAAATTGAGCATTATCAAAATTTATAGTATTATTTATAAAATTTTCTCCACTTTAATTAACCAATTCTTTATTATGATGACATTCTCACCATTGTTTGATAATAAAATGTTTGATAGCTACTTTTTAACTATGCATAATTTTTCGTTCCTTTTGTTTTCTTTTAGTTTAGAACAACCTTATTCAAAATTTCTAATTGAAGACATCATTTAAAAAAAAATCAATGTTAATACGTTAACAATATATCATATTAATAAACTTAATGTAACGAGGGCCTTTGAACAAGAAGTTACTAATAATTATAACATAAGTGCATACATTATATTAATCAAATTCGAATATTATACTTATTTTTTGTATTATTTGTTCAATATCACAATTTCATCATTGGAATTACTTTGATTGCTATTGGACTTCAACATTTGAATGTGAAATACATTTGAATGTGAAATACATAAGCGGCAGTTTGTGCGATTGTGATTCTCTAATAGCTTTTTTCCTTGCCGCAAAATTGAAACCATAACTGTAAAATGTAAATGCCTGGAATGCTAATATTAATTTTTCTCTAAGGCTCTAGGTGTCACCGGTTAGGCTATTTTTTTAGGCCAAACGAATATATAAACTGATGCCCCTTTGTATTTACTGTCGCCCATGTATTGGGCCGGGCATGTTCTTATGCCTCCCTAGTCCCTTCCCGTGCCACACAATGAACCTGTCGCCCTCTAAGTAACGCTCCTTTGGTAAGTAGACCTGACAATGGAGCGGGTTTTGACCCCGATCCGCTCCAAACCCGTGCAAAATATATGGGTTTGGATCGTTATTTATGATCCGTTAACCCGCTAACGACCCGTACCCGTTAACCCTTTAAGTAAAAGGGTTGGGTTTGGATCACTATCGATCCGCTCCGTTAATAACCCGCCCCGTATAAAATTATATTAAAATAAATTTATTATATATAAATTAATTATTTTACAATTACGAGATATAGAGGTATAGTCGATAGCGTATAGGAAGTCACACGCAAAACACAATACTCGAGAGTCAGGTCCTCGAGGAGTCGTTCCAAATCCTGATTGTTATAAATTAATTATTTTCTCATGCATGTTTCCAATAGTAAATGTTTGTTTTGTTTTGGAATTGTTATTTTAAGTATTAAGTTATATTAGACGTTTGTTTTATTATGAAAAAATTATTTTATAAGTATTGAGCAAAAATGTGATTCATCTTATATTTGTTACAATGCGGGTTACGGATCGGGTTTGGGTATCCGTTGATCTGGTGGATAAGGGTATGAGTTTGATTATTTAAAACCCTGCGGGTTACGGATCAGGTTTGGGTTAACTTTTGAAATTTGATAAACGGGTTTGGATCAATGCCGATCCGCTCCAAACCCGCTCCATTGCCAGATCTATTGGTAAGTAACGTACAAGGCTTTAAATACGTACCGCATATTGAGCGAGAAAAAGAAACCTTATAGTAAACAAGAAAAATGAGGAAGTTACGTCGGCGTCATCATGAATTGCTTTTAAAAATCCAATTCACAACTTTTACCCCTCATCTTTCTATCTTAATATATCTTTTACTTATATTTAAATTATTTCTAACCCTCAAGTTTCATCATATATTTATCCTTAAATTTTTTTTTATTTCACTTTACTTTCACTTACACGTACCCATTTACTTAATTTAACCGTCTCTTAAACTTCTTTTTCTTGCTTAGGATTTAATCAAGTCTCTTTGATATTCTTCTAGTTCATCTTTGTCATTTAATTAGTTTGAAACATTTTAATATTAATTGTTTATTATCGTCTATATATTAAAATGTCTAGCCCCGAATTGTAAGGTGTTACAATTTATAATGACCCATATCATATGTTCAATCCCATACGTGATATTGCTCTCATCCGAACTATATACAATAAATATGCATTTATTGGATTTTTTTTTCTCAATTTTACTTCTATCAACATCTCTCAGTGATATGTAAGAAATGTAACTGGAAACATTACTAGAAAAAAAATGATTTTTAGTGACATACAAATTACAACAAACACTGATTTTATGACAAACAAAAGAATTTGCTATAAAAATAATGACATATTTTGTTAAATCTTATAAATTTACGATAACCATAACTGTTTGTTGTAAATTATATCATCTCTTAAAAAACTTTAAGATATAAAAATACATGTTATATTTCAATGTAATAAATCAAACTAAAAAGAACACATTTGATCCTTTGATATTTTTGTTTGTCATCTTAAAAACATGTTGTCGTTTTATTACTTCACAGGTTTGATAAGTTTCTTTTAAATCGACCATTTCCTGCTTCTCTCAACTTCTCTCTCAAGGCCTTGTCATTGCCTTGCTTCAATATCAGCCTCATAAACTCGACCAGTGTTGTGTTGTGCTTCAGAGCCATTATCTCCGCTGGTCACGACCTCACAAAATCAATTGGTGTTGACAGAGTTTTTGGTGGTGAAAGAATGGATCGATGTATGTACTTTTCTCCCTACGTTACAAGGGCTTTTGATGATTACAGAATTGACTGATAAAAAGGTTACAAATGGTCACGACCTCAAGAAATCGACCGGTCACAACCTCACTTTGTCTATTCGTCGTTCCTTATTTCGGCAACCAAAGGTATACATGTCTACGTTATTTATGATTCTATGAAGGTCTAGTCTTTGTATTTTCTCCTTTTTTTATCATTCGTCTTTTTTCTTCAAACAATGATATATTTGAAACGAACAAAGAAAGTTTCATGTGCGATATATATAGAAACCTAATTCAGTCTCATGGACGATTGTAAACGATTTATCCAGGCTTGGAATGTGTATTAAGGTTCATATACTAAATTTGAATAATACTTATTGGCATTTCTTTTTGAAGCAAAATGGTCATATTGTAGAAATCACGATATGTCTCCAAAATTAGGTATGATGGTTTCCAAAATGAAATTATAAGATAAATGGTGACCGCTTGAAAATTAGCTCATGTGCAAGAAACCTCTTAATTTCCATGTTTCGGATCTAACAAGTCTCTCTTGGTGATATATAGATGCAATAAACCTTCCTATCATGTTCATAATTAGAATTAACACTTGCATATGTTGATGATTTGTCTTATGGAATGGTTATATTTCCAGGTTCACTGATCGAACATGACCTTGATGAGAAAGTTGTTGCTTATTACAACTTGGGGCAACTATAAACATCAAATGAGTCGAGTAAAGAACAAATACAAAGTCATGATTCTTTGTATGCAAGCTACATTTAGTTATGTGGCGAGTTGTTATATTTTAAAATTAAAGACCATGTGTGATGATTAATGTGTTGTATACATACACTTTTATCAAAATTTTATCTATTCAATTAAATCACTTCGCTTTTGTTATTCTTTCAAAATTTATATAGTAAACATATATATTCCACGTAAAATTGTAGAAAATTTATCTACTTAAGAAAAATGTTGTATTCATTAAGTTCATTAATTGAAAAAAAAAGAAGTGTATGCTTATATTGGAGTTGGTTCACCTCTGTGAAAGAAAAGAAAGAAAACAAAGGTAAAATTAAATATTGGTCATTACTCATGTATGTTTTAAGAAAAATCATTACTATAATATTTATTACTTTCAATACGTTTTTGAAAGGGAAAATTATGGTTCATAGAAGAAAATCAAGAAGATAGGAGGGGATAAATGTAATTTCAAAGAAGCTTGACCTAAAAACATTGGAACAACAGTAAATTGGTTGCTTATAATTCAAAAAAATACTCTCTTTTTGGACCATATAAGTATATATTAAAAGAAGTTTTGTAGTAGCATGTAGTTTGATGTTTACATATGTTACATTTGAATGGACATCGATAAATGTTGGTATTTGGTGTAAGATGATGCTCTTAAGCCAAAGTTTGGAGCAAAGAAAGTAGGTTACCGATACCTTTCTTCACCGTGAAAGTATATGTACTATTATATAACCATTTGTACACCGTCTCATTTGCAGAAAATTCCAAATTTTATAAGCTAAGATCACTACTCATTATAAGCCACATTGTTGGATCCCGTTTGAACAATGGGCAATGTGGAATAAGAATATCTCGAAGTTAAACTGGCGTAAAAACTGTTAAACAATAAGATGAGTAATCTGATGATTTCCTAGATAGAAAGGGTTTACATGATATGAATCTCGAGAACAAAGCTATAGAGATATCTCCCGAGCATTCTCTATATCTAGAGGATAACATGATATGTCCACGCTGAACAAATGACCGTTTCCTCTATATTTATAGAAGAGAAAGGAATCTTACAATATATTAAAAGAATATTCTAACCTAGGTATCACTCATTGTCGATCATTTCCATCTCCAACACACATTTACCTTTTTAATTTATGTTTTCCTTTTCTTTTTCCTACTTGGGAAAAGGATGTTTTAAGTTGGGAAAATTTTGAATTTTCTTGTTCAAATAATTGATTTCTTATCCATGAAACATAAAAAGAAACGAGCTTATGAAGCTTGTTGTTTAAAGCTTCTTTAGATAAAATTATTGATTTCTTATCCATCAAATTATTGATTTCTTTATCCTTACTTTTCTATTTCTACAACCAGTTCAAGTATCGTGTTCTTTAAAGCTTCTTCAGAAAAAATTATGATTCCATTTGATGAATCCAAATTTGGTTTCTTTTTCTTGTATATGTTTTTATTTTAGCACCGTTGTAGCCTCTATTCACCATTTTTCTCATGGATAAATTATTCTTAAATATGATATCACACCTAGAGATATGTAAGGAAAATTTTTGAAAACAAAATCAATACTTGATGGGAAAATCTCTCGCCCTAATATTTCTATATTAAGTTGTAACCTTATGGTGTGGAAGGAGCATACGATTTTGTCAAGACTATGATTTTTAAGGATTCTATGGCTAGGTAGATCATATTGTTGGATTTGGTGTCTAAGCCATGACTTATAATTTCATTTATCTTATGATTAAAAGCAAAGTCCATTTGGGTTGCCCTCATGGGTGGAGGAAAGATAGTTCAGTAGAGAGAATAGTTGATTTATTAATTGTATAATAAATCAATAGAAAATATATATATGGTTTATTAATATATTTAAATACTAATATATTAATTAGAAACTATATTAATTAATTGAGATTTAATCTAGAATTAATTGGATTTAATTTGGAGATTAAATTAATTAATTAAAAGGTGCAGGGACTGGTTTGACATTTATTCAATAGTTGAATAACTGGCCAGGAAAACCAGGGACCAAAAGTGGCGCCACCCTGGAGGCTCCTCCGGGGTTTGGCGAAACCCTAATTAGGGTTTTGGTAAGCCTGGTCCAAGTGGTCAAAAACCTTGTCCAATTGGAGGCTCCTTAGGGTTTCAGGTGTAACCCTAGGAGGCTATAAAAGGAACCCCCTGGCACCTCATATTCATGCCATCTCTTCTCTCTGGATTCACTCTGCTGGACTGATTCTTCCATCCCTTGGGTGTGACTTGCATCTGAGGCAGGATACTTTTGCTGCTGCTTAAAAGGATCATAAGATCAAAGGTTGGTTTTCTTAATTCTTCTTTAGAATTGAATTGTATCCTTTAGGTTCTTAGTTCTAATCTTCATAGAAGAAAACATAGATCAATATTAGGATTGCATGTGAACCTTAGGTAATTTTGTGTTCATTGATTGCATAGAAACCCTTCAGTGGTATCAGAGCTAGCTTGTTTTCTTGTGATTTGATTATGAACTGCTTGAATTGTTTTGTGCCTAAGGGTTATTGGCGAAAATTAACCCTTAGGAGGAGGCCAAAATCGATCTCAAGGCTAGGGTTTCCTAACCCTAGCCGCCACCCTCCTTGGTCCCCCCTTGAATGCTTGATTTGCTTGCCTTAATTATGTGTTGTTATTTTTGGTAACTAAATCAACTAAAATAACTTGAACCCTAATTCCTTGGCTTGTATTTTTCGAAATTCATGGGACCAATACAGATTAATTAATTTGATTAATTTGGTAATCTGTAACCTAGATTTAATTAGTTTAATTAATTGATTAATTAAAAGACCAATTAAATCAGCTTTAAGAATTAATTAAAATTTTCAAAAAATTAGTAATAATTTGCAAAAATTTAGATAAAATTAATTCTAAAATATTTTAATGAGATTAAAATATATCTTATATATTTATGATTAAAAGTTAATTTAATATATATAAGAAAATTGGTTAGTCTACCGCTAGTAAGCTTCATTCACAAAACTGTCCTATAAAGAGGGTATAAGGCGACTGACTATAAAATGTTAGTCTAATGGGTATCTACTCTTACCCACCGCTCTCCTGGTCAGTCGAGTGTCGTTAGCTGAACGGGTATGATAGAACCGCTAAGCCTCTTAAAAGTATAATGCTATAATTGAAAGTACTAGAACCCTAAAACAAATCCCAATCTAGTTACTTTAGGTTAAAAATGTGAATTGGTGCTAATCCATGAAATTGCACATTGCACTTTGTGGAACGTTGGTGGAGCGTGTGTGGTTTACCGGCACGCCAACTGGGGTCCACAAAGAGTCGCAATGGGTTTCTTGATTTTGTCATTATTAACGGAGCGTGTGTGGTTTACCGGCACGTTAATTAGAGATGACAATTGACTTCAAGAGTACCAAGCAATTTGCATGGTTATTCACACCCGGTTTGTGATCCTCAGTATCCCAGTCACAAACAGCGGGGCATTCCCGAGATTAAAACATGCTATCGAACAGTTCGGTAAATCTCATAGAAACTAGGAATTCCATTATAATATGATTATATTTCCGCGGTGGAATTGGCTGAATCGTCATTCGCCTACCTTGTAAAATTTGCAATATTGATTACGGCATCCCTTTTCAGTATTGTAGATTGTTATTGTAGGATCCTAGCCTCATATTTATTCTTGGGTGAATATGAGGATTATTATTATTACTCTATCTAATTAAAACTACCTTCTTCTTGTTCAGATGTCTTCTGACCAATCCGTTCCCTACTCAAATCCTGGTAGTGTCACCTCGATTCTGTCATTATGCTCAAAGGTGACGTTGGACGGCACCAACTACAATGACCGGATCCGCAACATCAAAATGGCTCTAAGGTTTGAACATAAAGAGTATGTTCTAGAAACCGAGCTTGTTGATGTGGACACTGAAACCGCCACTCCCGAAGAAATCGCTGCGTACACTAAACACTTTGATGATGCAACCAAAGTGGCCTGCATCATGATCGCTACTATGAACCCTGAACTGCAGCGTATCTATGAGGACTATTGGCCTTACGAGATGCACAAAGAGCTCGCGGAAAGGTTCCGCAAGCAAGAGCGCATCGAGAGGCGTGAGGTTGTAAAAGCTTTCACTAACAGCAAGCCCAAAGAGGGCGAGTCCATCTGTGCACATGTGCAGAGGATGCATGGTTACATGGAAAGGCTTAGAAAGCTGGAAATGCCGGTTTATGAGGATTTAGCAGTTGACATAGTGCTGAACTCCTTACCCAGTTCTTATGACCAGTTCACACTGGCGTATCATTTGAACAACAACCAGGCAAACCTAGCTGAGTTACACCGCATGCTTCGGACGGCTGAGGACGGGATGAAGGGAAAAACTGTGCTCCCTATCAACCCGCCTGTCCTGGCTATTGGCTCCGGAAAAGGAAAGAAACGGAAAGGCCCTCCTAAGCAGAACTGGAGGGAAAAGACTCACGTCGGGTCATCTAGCGGTGCCCCGAAAGGTAAGTCTTCCAGAATTCCACATGTTCGGAACCCCAAAGAGGCCGACTGCTTTTACTGCAAGCAGAAGGGTCATTGGAAGAGGAGCTGCCCAACGTATCTGCAGGATGTCAAGGACGGTAAAGTGAAACCGTCACAGGCAGGTACGTATTCTATATCTAATAACTCGTATTTTTCCCGTTCATGGGTCCTTGATACAGGATGTGGTTTTCACATCTGTTCTGATTTGCAGGGCCTAGAGGAAAGTAGGGAACTGGAGCATGGCAGACTGAACCTGGTCATGGGCAATAGACGAACATCACGTGTTACCAAGATTGGTGTTTATGGACTGATGCTGAGCAGTGGAGTTAGATTAGATTTACATAATTGTTGCTATGCGCCAGATATGGCAAAGAACATAATTTCTTTTCATGCACTATTTAGACAAGGCTTTTATTATGAGTTTAATAAATTGAATGGTTCAATTTCCGTTTTCAAAAATGATGTTTTTATATTTAATGCTATGCCTTGTGATGGTGTTTATGAATCTATTATGTGTGTTGATAATTATGGTAAAAATGTGTTAACTATTGATGCTTCAAGCGGTGTAGAAAAGGCATGTCTGTGGCATTGTCGCCTTGGCCATATTAACAAGAAACGCATCGCCCAACTCCAAAAGGATGGAGTGTTGGAATCATTCGACCTCGGCTCAGATGATGTGTGCGAATCTTGCTTACTTGGCAAGATGACAAAATCACCATTCAAAGGTTCTTTTGAAAGAGGTGAAGGTCTGTTGGATATTATACACATTGATGTGTGTGGTCCCTTCAGAACAACCACTAGAGATGGCACGCGGTTCTATGTGACCTTTACCGACGATTTTAGTAGATATGGATATGTCTACTTAATCAAGAATAAGTCGGATACCTTTGAAAAGTTCAAAGAGTTTAAGAATGAAGCAGAAAATCAATTGGGCAGAAAGATAAAGATGCTTAGATCCGACAGAGGCGGTGAGTATCTTAGTATCGAGTTTCTCGATTACCTCAAGGAATGTGGAATCGTTTCACAGTTGTCGCCTCCAAGAACACCTCAGCTGAATGGTGTTGCTGAAAGGCGAAACCGAACCTTGTTGGACATGGTTCGTTCCATGATGAGTCGAGCCTCACTTCCAATCCATTTCTGGGGGTATGCCTTAGAGACTGCCGCCCATATCGTAAATCTTGTCCCAACCAAGAAGGTTGCGAAAACACCACACGAGATGTGGACGGGGAAGGTTCCCTCGTTGGCACACATCAAAGTCTGGGGCTGTGAAGCATTCGTGAGACGAGATACTTCAGATAAGCTCGTAGAAAGAAGTGAGAGGTGTTACTTCATCGGATACCCGAAACAGTCTTTTGGATACTTGTTCTACAGACCAAGCGAGGACGTGGTCTTTGTAGCAAGACGGGGGTTCTTTCAAGAGAGAGAACTCATATACAAAGAGGACAGTGGGAGTACGATCGATCTCGAAGAAATTCAGTAGACGCCCGATGAAACAACCTTGGAAGAAACTAGCAACCAACATGAGGAAGAAGTTCCTGTTGGACCCACTGACATTTCGTTGCCCCTTAGGCGTTCAGATAGAGTTAGCATGCCGCCCGAGTTCTATGGTTTCCATATTACTTCGGACGGAGACACGTTAGTCAGTGATCGTACATTGACTAATTTGGATGAGCCAGCTAACTACCGAGAAGCAGTGGCAGGCCCCGAGTCTGTAAAATGGAAAGAGGCAATAGACAGCGAGATAAAGTCCATGTATGACAATCAAGTTTGGAACTTGGTTGACAATGTACCGGGTCGAAAGACAGTCGGATGCAAGTGGATCTTCAAAAAGAAGACCGACATGGATGGAAAAGTGCATACTTATAAAGCTCGGCTGGTTGCGAAGGGATTCACTCAAACCCCGGGGGTTGAATATGATGAAACCTTCTCACCAGTAGCCAAGATTAAGTCAATCAGGATAATGCTTGCCATAGCTGCGTTTCATGATTATAAAATCTGGCAGATGGATGTCAAAACCGCTTTCCTTAACGGGAAACTGACTGAAGATGTTTACATGAGTCAGCCAGAAGGTTTTGTAGACTCTAAGCACCCTGATAAAGTATGTAAGCTTGAAAGATCAATCTACGGGTTGAAGCAAGCATCTCGCAGTTGGAATCTTTGCTTCCATGAGAAAGTCAAAGAGTTTGGCTTCTCTAGGAGTGAAGATGAGTCCTGTGTATATGTCAAGGCTAGTGGGAGTATAGTCACTTTCCTGGTGCTGTATGTTGATGACATACTACTCATGGGAAACGACATTCCGACCTTGCAGAATGTTACGGCTTGGCTCGGGAAGTGTTTCGCCATGAAAGACCTAGGGGAAGCTGCTTATATTCTCGGGATAAAAATACTTAGAGATAGAAAGAGAAAATTGATAGGCCTAAGCCAGTGTATATATTTGGAAAATGTGTTAAAGAGGTTTAACATGGAAAGTTCCAAAAAGGGAGAGTTACCAATCCTAAGTGGTGTTAAATTGAGTAAGACTCAAAGTCCGAGTATCGATAAGGAAATAGCTGAAATGAGTCAGGTACCTTATGCCTCGGCAGCAGGGTCGATCATGTATGCTATGACATGTACTCGTCCCGACGTATCCTATGCACTAAGCATGGTTAGTCGGTACCAGGGTAATCCTGGAAAAGCACATTGGATTGCAGTCAAGAATATACTCAAATATCTGCGAAGGACAAAGAATATGGTATTAGTCCTTGGTGGCAGTGATGAGTTAAAAGTGAGTGGATATAAAGATGCCAGTTTCCAGACAGATAGGGACAGTGGACGGTCCCAGTCGGGCTGGGTATTTCTTTTGAACGATGGAGCGGTCACTTGGAAAAGTTCCAAGCAGGAAACGGTGGCTGATTCAACGTGCGAATCAGAGTACATCGCAGCGAGTGAAGCGTCTAAGGAGGCGGCTTGGCTAAAGAATTTCATCGGGGATCTTGGAGTTGTCCCGAGCATTCAGGAGCCGGTGGAACTTTTCTGCGATAATGAAGGAGCGGTCGCCTTGGCAAAGGAACCGCGAGACCATGGAAAGTCCAAGCATATCGAAAGAAAGTACCACTACATTCGACATCAGATAGAAGAAGGGCACTTACTGGTTAAGCGAGTATCATCCGAGGACAATCCTGCAGATCCTTTGACTAAGGCTCTGAATAGGATTAAGCACAATCAGCATGCTCGGAGCATTGGATTAAAGGATGATGTTAGTTTTAGTAATTAGATAGATTAGAAACTTGTAACAGTATAAATGTAATTGACTCGGTGATTTTATAATAGAGATTTATAAATGAGTATTGTTACTGCCTTTGTCAATTGTTTATTTCTGTGTTTCTATATTTGCATGTTTAACTTCCTTAATAATTAGATTATTTAAAACTCCACAGTCGATCATACTGTTAGGAAGTAAGTATGAATTAAGACTGTCATGAATTGGTTGCAGACTGTCTAAAGAGTTAGACATTGCAGTAAGACTGCTGCAACGTTCATGAGTACTTAGAAATAGAGATTTGAGTATTGGATAAACCCGCGCTTAACAAATTGCTTCATGGATTATATCACGAGCAATGTTAAGACGATAATATCCGGTGATCTTTAAGTGAAGAGATATGATCTGTTATTTGCGATACAAGTACTTATTGACAATACGAAACCGCGCCAGTAACTCGGTGCTATAAAACGCATTGTTGTATGTATTTGGACCAGTAAAAGTTATGGACATATGAGTCGAAACTTATCCGTCCCATGACCCGATGGGAAACAGATATCTGTAGGCCTCTCGATGATTTAGAAGTTGACTGAAAGTGTTGGCCAACTGGGACTTGATTGATGTGTTCAATTAGTAGTCTCTAAAGTCATATGCAAATCAGAAATCGAGGAACAGAGTGTCAGACCAAGATTGATGTTAGTCTATGTCTTGAGTCTGAAAATATCCTGTTGGACGGAGGATCATCAAATCACTTATCTTTGGACAGAACTGACTGGGTCAGAGTTAAGACAATTAAAGTCATAGACTTATCCAAGTGGGAGACTGTTGGATTTGGTGTCTAAGCCATGACTTATAATTGCATTTATCTTATGATTAAAAGCAAAGTCCATTTGGGTTGCCCTCATGGGTGGAGGAAAGATAGTTCAGTAGAGAGAATAGTTGATTTATTAATTGTATAATAAATCAATAGAAAATATATATATCGTTTATTAATATATTTAAATACTAATATATTAATTAGAAACTATATTAATTAATTGAGATTTAATCTAGAATTAATTGGATTTAATTTGGAGATTAAACTAATTAATTAAAAGGTGCAGGGACTGGTTTGGCATTTATTCAATAGTTGAATAACTGGCCAGGAAAACCAGGGACCAAAAGTGGCGCCACCCTGGAGGCTCCTCCAGGGTTTGGCGAAACCCTAATTAGGGTTTTGGTAAGCCTGGTCCAAGTGGTCAAAAGCCTTGTCCAATTGGAGGCTCCTTAGGGTTTCAGGTGTAACCCTAGGAGGCTATAAAAGGAACCCCCTGGCACCTCATATTCACGCCATATCTTCTCTCTGGATTCACTCTGCTGGACTGATTCTTCCATCCCTTGGGTGTGACTTGCATCTGAGGCAGGATACTTTTGCTGCTGCTTAAAAGGATCATAAGATCAAAGGTTGGTTTTCTTAATTCTTCTTTAGAATTGAATTGTATCATTTAGGTTCTTAGTTCTAATCTTCATAGAAGAAAACATAGATCAATATTAGGGTTGCATGTGAACCTTAGGTAATTTTGTGTTCATTGATTGCATAGAAACCCTTCACATATCACATGTAGTAAGTTGTTCAAGGTAATCTACTAGAAAAGCGCTTGATTACCACTAACATTTCTGAGACAAAAAGCCTGTCGGTAATTACCGACGAATTAATACCGATTCAATAATGACATGATAAAAAACCTTGATATTATGACCACTTAACGAGGGAATAGCTACACATAGAACTGTCTTTGGTAATATGTTGGTAGTCACTGGCACTTTACCGATGCCTTTAGAATATGTGGTTTATATATAACATTAAAACATATGATGCCCATCGAATGAACAATTTTCAAATTAGAGATGTCCATCTATAGACAATTAGTGACTTCGCCGTTTATGCAATGCTGTCTGAATGGAGCATACATGGCCATTCAGCTTGCCTGTATTGTATGGATAGATCATGATCATTTCGGCTCACCAAGGGAAGGAAACCGTATTGATTTGATTGTAATCGAAAATATTTGCACAAAGGGCATGTTTTGTGGCTTGATACAGTTGCTTTTTGGAAAAACAAGACAGTGAAGCACATTATTGTGGGCACCCCCAATAATGTTGATTTGACATGTTTTGTGGCATGATACAGTTTCTATATTGGCATCATCTGTTGATTTGACACAACCTTAATGTGTTGCATGTCGAGAAAAATGTGTTTGACAACTTGTTTCACATTGTTGTGGGTACCCCCAAATCATAAGACAATTTGAAGGAAACGGAGGATCTTGAGATTCTATGTGTCTGACCTATTTAAAACCCCGACCTGGACAACAATAGAAAGCCTTGGAAAAATAAAGGAGATTACACTTTGAAAAGGGAAGACGTTAAAATAGTATGTCTTTGGTTGAAAGATGTCAAACTTCCTGACGGATATGCATCAAATATATGGAACTGTGTATACATCTTAGATGGTAGTTTTTATGGTTTCAAAAGCCACAACTTCCACGTGTTTATGCAGCAGCTACTTCTATTTGCTACAAGAGGGTTTGTTCCAAAAGAGATATAATAGGTCGTAACAAATTTGTGTATGTTTTTTCGAGTATTATGCTCGAAAACTTTGTATACACAAGACTTGTATAACATGAGACACACTTTCATTCAAACCATCTGCAAATCGGAGTGAGTATTCCCTCCCAGTCTCTTTGGTACCATGGAGCACCTGGTGATACATTTAGTTGATGAAGCTATTGTTGGTGGTCTGATACATTACAGATTACATTATAGATTGATGTATCAGTACGATAGATAATCACAAAGTTGTAATATTATATATCAAACCTTTTCAAAGTTCTTTTTAGTATTCGTAACATATTCTCAATACTTTGTAAATCTAGGAAGCTTGTGTTAATAACAAGAAGAATTAGAATAAGGCAAGAGTTGAGGGTTCAAGCATCAATAAACATTTAGTGAATGAACTCATTGCCTATCTTACATTAGATTTTGAGCTGACAATTCCGACATGCCATAGTCCAGACCCACAATATTTCGCCCCACAACATGGCATCTCTTCGAGTGGTGAATATATAATAAGCGTGTTAGCCTTACCATCAAGAAGATTACATGAAAAGGGTGGGAAACGAGTACACTTGAGTCATGAAGGC
The DNA here is from genome assembly GCA_023525715.1 of Cichorium intybus. Classification (NCBI taxonomy): domain Eukaryota; kingdom Viridiplantae; phylum Streptophyta; class Magnoliopsida; order Asterales; family Asteraceae; genus Cichorium; species Cichorium intybus. The sequence goes on from CM042016.1 coordinate 7,751,093, forward strand.
CTTCACAAGGCGCACACTTATATTTTACTAAATTTTAGAGAACTTACCTCTTACATACTCGAGTTCGATGAAATAGCCCCCAAAATATACCCGAATGAAACAATTTCTGGTCTCAAATATAAGTATTTTGCTACATAGTTTGAGAAAAAAGTAAGTAAAATCAGTTCAACCATAGTGATTAATATTGGTAAATCATTAACCAACGCAATGCATGTATGTTCTTCAATGTAGGTAATGCTTCACTCTAATGCTGCAAGTGTCAAAAACTTAGAAGTTTTAGCAAGGAAACCATCACAATATGCTCAGTCTCATAACGAATACTTTGTGAATGGTTATAATTTCCACATATAGCAATATGGTAAGGGAAGTGCAACGAATAACTATAGAGTAGTACGCTGTTGGGATTTTTACAGATTAACACAATTCAATCAGGCAGCGAAAGATAAAACATATTAAATCCCAAAAACTGAGCATGATCATAACATGTTCATAACAAGATCACAAGTTCATAACAGTTGCATCAACAAGAAGATGAAATCGATCCATATCTTTTTTTTGGATGTTAAGGATGCAAACCAGAATCCCTCTAATGACTCACACCTAAGATCACCATAAGAACAAGCAGACAGAAACTTCTTCAGGCTGAAGAAGCCGATCCAGATCCCTTGGAGGGATGATGGAATTCGACAAAAGAGGAGAGGGGGAAGGTTTCTAGGAGATGGAGGCACTCTTAGGAGGATGGGATGCCCTAGGGTTGCACCCTAAGACCTTTATTTATAGTGCATGTGCTCCTAGGGTTTCAAACTTAGGAGCCTTTTGGCGGCCGCACCCCTGGACCTGTTCTATTAATTAATCTATTAATTAATTAGAATCCAATCCCTTAATTAATTTCTATAAATTAATTTCACAATTAATTTATCAATTAATTCTTGATCCAGTTTCTGATTAATTTATTTATCAATAAATTAATAAACTGATAATTCCTCTATTATTTCTGCTACTAATTGTTTTTACTGGGCCATGACGGCAACCCAAATAGGACACTGCTATTATTAGAAATATCACCATAGTTGATGACCTTGGAAATATTTCCAACATATGTGTGATGCGAGAGATGTATAATGTCGAAGAGTCATACTACTACGATTATTGGATGAGATCCTAGAGATTAAGTATTATGGAGATTGTTGTTTTGTTTGGATGTACTTGGTTTGACAACAAAAATGGTGTAGTAGTCAACCTAAATGGGTTGGTTGATGTCAAACACAAGTCCTGACTCAAAACAAACTACCTTTTTTGCTTAGGGATCACAATCAAACAAGTCTTTTACACTTCGTACCCTACATTGAAAACATAGACGAATAGTAAATGAGAGGTTTTGAAGACAATACCAAGAGGAGTATTTGAAGTCATCGAAGCTTAGATGGAAGCAGATGGAATATTATATATTGATGAGCGGTTTGAGTCACTCTGCATAGTACCTCGTACCGAACGACTATGCCTAGCCTCGAATATAAATAACTATAAGCAAGTATTTGATGAAGGGAGTGAGGGTTCTAAAGAGGAGTAGGAAGAAGAGGAATTTGAAGATGAAGATGACATAAAGGATGATGAAAATGATGAAAACAAACTGCTTTATTTTAGAGATGAATTTGAAGACGAAGATGATGAGGACGAATGTTAGTTTGGACATCTTGTTGGTGTTTTAAACATTTTATAGTTTTAAATTGTTTGTGATTTGTGATATGGTATGTCTAGTTTAAATTTTTTTTCATATGGCTTATCAATATTATATTATGTATTTCACTATTCTTGTTTTATTAAATGCAACATGTCCAACGGAAACCATACTCTTGTCCCCCTTCGAGTAGTGGTAGTCGACGATCGAGGGGCATGTCTGATTCTTCTCGACGGAGTGGCACGCCCACGTTAGATGCCATGGACACACCCTTACCTGATTCTAATCAAATTCCACGCTTTCAGAGCACGGTCTCACCTTTGACTAGGACTATTACGCCCGGGTTTGGGGGCTCCAATACCCATGAAACCGTTGATCGTCAGACATGCCTATGTGATCCCATGGCAGATTTATTTGGGGTGTTTCATCATATTGCCACACACGATTTTGCGATGATAGGAGACCAGCATCACTAAGACAGTTATTAGTCGGGTGATGATGAGCACCTTAATATAAAGAAGCGTATGCAGTAGATGCTACACCATTCGATTAGCAGAGGTATGTACGACGCTGATGGCTCTAATGCCAGATATTCTTAGGAATCTTCACTGCCTTGGATTCGTCGATATGGCGAACTGTTAGTATTTTCATTATTTGAATTTATGATAATTGATTTTATGATTATGCTTATATACTTATTTCAATATTGTAGGTTTGGAAACAATTTCGTCCACTAGGCGATCATCGATTTATTTTGGTCGTACATAGATCAGCCTTGTGACACGTTTGATGCTATCCCGAAGGCTACTTTCAAGCATATGTTTGATCGTTTCCAAGTAATATATTAAAATTTTATTTATATGAGTATGCCAATTCATTTTTAGTTTGCAAATTTAATTTTACTTGTCATTTTTTACAGACTCTATACCAGTGGTATCCTCATGATGATGAAAGTATATTTGAGGGTTTTCAAAATACCCTCAAGCATTGGTATAGAGACCGTATGCAAGATGCTAGAGAGAAAGTAGCAGAAAAAACAAAAATATGGTTGAGCTGTGGGAGAGATATGTGATTCCTTTAGTATCATACATGATTTCCATCCTCCGGATATACTTGATTATGAGTGGCGCCATTTGTATACCGTAAGTGAATGCAGACATTATTGTTTATTTTTTCAATTTTATTTAATGTTACATTATTGTACACATTTTTTTCTTTTTGCAACATTAGGACACATCAAAGTGGAAGAAGCAGTCTGCCAACAGGACGAAGAACAACAATACCCCTTATCCGTTATGGGCTTATGGCTATATCCAGACATACAGGCGGTAGCATCGGATTCTCCAAGCACCATAGAAGATTGGTAAGTAATCATACTTTTTCATTTAGTGATATATTTTCTTTTAACAATAAATACGATTAAACTTTTTTGTGCATTTAGGCAGCGAGGCTAGGTAGAGCACCCACCTGGTTAGATTTATATATGCAGACCTATCTCACTACTCAATCAAAACAAATATATTTTGAAGGAGAGCATGAGAATTTGCAGTTCATCTCACGGACGGCTAAGGAAGCATATCTAAGTTATCTTTATCACTTTTATTTATTTAGCGTCTCAATTTTTTGTACATTGGCAATCATGTTGTTTTCGTAAATTGTAGAATGTTTATATGTGATGCTTATCCGAGAAGTATGGAGATAATCCGTGTGAGCATGTAGTGGATGATCCTGAGGTGTGGGCTTAGGACCAGTTCTAGAGGCATGGATTAGAGAGAATGCGTGCTATTTAGGGGGTAGGATACTCATGTCTCCATTATGTGGTGAATGGAACATATTCCACTGGGTCTGGATCATCCTCCGTCTATGTACAGTTGCAGCAGGAGGTACACTTATTCATTAAACACATTATGTTTAATATAGAAAAGAATAAAGCACATTGCTATTATAAAAATAAAGTTTGTTGCTATTATAGATAGTAAAGGTAAATTACAATGCTATTATGGATGAAATTAAAGTATGTTGCTATTATGGATAGTAAATGTAAAGTAAATTGCTATTAATGATGAGAAATAAAGTTTCTTGTTATTATGAATAGTAAATGTAAAGTACAATGCTACTATGGATGAAAACTAAAGTATGTTGCTATTATGGTTGATAATTAAAGTATGTTGCTTTGGATAGTTCAGTATATTGTGATTATGGTTGAAAATAAAGTATGTTGTTATTATGGGTTGATAATTAAAGTATTACAGTTGATAATTAAAGTATGTTGCTATGGATACTTAAGTATATTGCTATTATGGTTGAAAATTAAAGTATGTTGATATTCTGTGTAGTATGGGTTACTACATTGCTATTATGAATGAAAAATAAAGTTTGTTGCTATTAATGATATTAAATGTAAATTTCAATGCTATTATGGATGAAAATCAAAGTATGTTGGTATTTTGGATACTTTAGTACATTGATATTATTGATTGTAATTGTAAAGTAGCATGCTATAGTTGATAAAAAGTATGTTGCTCTTAAGGATTGTAAATGTAAAGTATGTTGTTGTTATGTAAAATTGATTGAATGTTGTTATTATAGATTCAATTGATAATATGGCCTTGTAAAAAAGTAACAATACATTGCTATTACGATATTAAAATGAAGTATATTTACTAACTAAATATATTTGTCTTATCATTTTTTAGGTCCAAAGGTTGTGTGAAGAAATGAAAACCATGCAACAAACTATGCAAGAAAATCCACTTAACATGTGAAATGACTTCCTACAACAATTACAACATGGACAAAGAGAATTTAAAGAACAAATGGAATCGTTGAAGAGAGAAATGAGACGACACATTAGTCTATCACTAAATAATTTGGTTTTGGTCGGTATTCGGTATTCCGTCACTAAACGTCAGTCGTTAATGTGTCACTAATATGTGATGGTAATGTGTATGTAACTGTTTGCATCAGTAATATGTGTAGGTAATTGTGTGCGTCAGTATTGCATAGGTAAACAGTCGGTAATGGTTATGTAAATAGTTGTGTCGGTAATGCGAAGGAAGGTTGTGCTGGTACCATTTACCCACGAGGGTTTTTAGACGCATTACCAACACACTAATCCGTCGGAATGGGCTTCTTTTGTAGCAGTGTGAAGTCTTATAATGAGCAGTCTTTTAGAAACCGCCTTCTAGAGCGAAGCCTTTTAGGACGTCTTATGAAATAGTGCTTTAAGAGTCTACAAGGCGGTAGTAGTACTGGAGATCAGTCCCTAATTAACGAAATTAGAATCGCCAACTCAACATAGTTGCCATATTAATCTAAGTTGCTTTATTCTTTCCTGTGGATTTAGTTGTATGCGAATAAGAATTACTAAAGTACATATATGTATTATATAGTTCAATAAAATCTGAAAGATACAAGTTTAGTTTTAATGTGGTGTACATTGCTCATGCTTGAATACAAAGGGGTATTGTCTTATTATCACAATCTTGATATTATACAAGATTCAAACTTCTTTACCATGCTTACCAATAGAATAATGCATACTATTACACTTCTTCCAAAGCAAGATTCAGTCCGATGAAGCATCCCGTACTGCTTTGTTTGTCTTCTACAGTTCCAGCACCAGATCTGATAGGAAATGTCAACAATGGGTCATAAATATCTTAGAGGGTGGAGCCAAATAATAGCATATAGTTCATGTCAAATACTTACAATCTGCATCTGATTTGATCCAGCATTCTCTGTTTCCATTTGAATCACTGGCTGCACATGGACCCTGGGGAATGTTGCTTCCACCTTTTTTAAACATGTCTCTCTCGGGAACTATAGTAATATCTTCCCCAGACAGAATTTGGTTTCTTCTTTTATATCCCTCCTCGTTTACACAAGTGCTGTTCCTCAAATACTTGGACTGATTTTGAGATTTAATTGTATTTTCAGGATGAACTTTCCTGTGGAACAGATGTAGGATCTGCAAGTTTTACATTAAAGATTAGAGAAATTAAATTATAACTGAACAGGTATTTTACACATGCAGCGCTATGAATTGCATAAAGTTTTAATACATATACCTTGTGCACTTTCTTATCAGCTGAAGCATTATCAATGGATCCTCCAGAAGCTTTTCTTCCTTTCAGTATCTTTTTCATCAAGTGGACAGCAGATTTTTCTGTTTCTTTCTCCTTATGCTTTTCTACCTTGTTGCATTTAGGTCCACTGTTTTCATCTGCCATCTTAGTTTTCTGAAACAACTCCCCTAGTGATGTTCTATGTTCTCTCTTTCCTGTGGTTGTTTCCGGCAGTCCAATTGTTGATCCAAAGAGATAACCCTGGAGCGGGCAAGCTACTGCTCCATTTTCATTTTCTGCAGCTTCTAAAGGCTTCCCACTAAGTGTAATTGTACTTCCGTGGCTGCTTCTTCCGATACTAACGTAACTGTTTCTCCCAGATGAGTCGTCTTCTTTTCCTTCGGTACTCAGCACCTTCTCTAACTCATCATTGATGAACTGCAGTTCATTTTCTGTTGCCTCAGTATCTTTTTCCATAATGTACTCAACTGAGGTGGAGAATGTTGGTGTTGCTGGATCACCAGTTATTGGATCTGTTCCGAGAGTCCCAATAGCCAAAAACCCATGAAAGAGTTCAGTAAGAGCAGCAGATGATTCTTCTCCCACGTCTTCATCATCTGCTCTTGTGCATGCAAATGATTTTCGAAGCAGGTTTTCTCTTGCTTTGCTCGATGGCTTGGCATGATAGTTTGATTTAGGGTAGTACTCTAGATCATCAAAAGATGGCTGTCCCATAAGACAAGTGCAAGGGCTCCCTGCTCGTTGATCATCCATAGCAAATATCAACAGAATCTCCTTTTAATCAAAGAAATACAGAATAGACATGTTAGAGATAGATGGATACCTGTAGCAAATTCTTTTAGCGGCTCACCATTCCTAAACTTGCGATGCATCCAATCTAGCAACTGCATGAAGACATGCAAGCATGAGTCAGTGAAGAGTTACATTGTATTGCCGAACATCAAAAACTTTTGAACTTACCTTCATTGTTTCAGCCCTGAAGAGTTTAGTTCTCACTCAATTCTCTGACAAGAAAAATGGCTTCTTATGTTAATGTGATGCTTGATAACTTTGACAAATAATCAAGGATGAGTTGAAGGTCAGATTTCATGGCAGGTGAAGAGAAACACAAAGAAAATAACAAAGATTTGGCTGGAAACTTGTGTAAAGATTAAATTATTTGGCCCCATGGCATTAGTCTTGGGCCAACAAGCTGATGTCTCAAGTTTGCATGCCATTGCCATGTGCTATGATGGCCTTTACGGAGGCTATAAGGTGCTGTTCACTTAAACTATCAATATGTCAAGCATCTCATCACTAAGTGTTGTTTTTTACTCGAAATGGTTTAGTTAATGGTCACATTAAGCATTGTCCCACAAATATGAATAATCTAGAATTCAATTTATTTGGACATGATCGATTGTTTGTTCAAGACTGGCTACGAATCTGACAGCATATGTGACTTATACCTTATTCTTTTCATCATTATGTGTTTATGTAATCTTCACGTAAGAAGTTCTCGTGTAAGTAATAAGAGTTGCATGATCAGCTGGCAAATATTTGCGTGATCCTTTTTTAGGAAACGAACAGAAAACTAGGATACAAGATTTGACATTTCGTGCCTCCTCCAAAAGTGAAAGCATCTCATCTAGAAATGATTAGATTGGTATGTTTATCTCTTCCCTTTGTTTAATCTACCTGATTGGTACCTGCTCTCCCACTTGTGCATTTGAGATCCTGATTAAGATCGTGTGACTTATGTCTTTGTTCACACCAGGGGCCCTGTCAGTGTTCTTTTGTCAGAAAAGAGGGCGGCCACAAAGATAGATGTATATGCACGGGGCCGTTGATCCATCGATCTCATGCATTAATATGTTTTTAAACCTAATGAATTTGGTTATTGATGTTATTGGTTGTGACGGATTTACCCCTGAAGGTCCCTCAGAAATGGATCGATTCTTCTTAAGGCCATTGGTGGACTCTAAAATTTTTTGTCAACCTTGGACGGTTTTACCCCTGGTAGCAATCTCCAGAGTTTTGTAGCGAGTGTGGTGAAAGTTTCTTAGGTACTTTTAAGATTCAGAATTACGGCTTTATAGAGGTTTCATATGTGCCCTATCGAAAGTTTTTGGGTTGGATTCTCGCCGGTGGCTAATTTGGTTTGCATTAGGACGATTATACCCCCGAGGTTCTACACAGGTGTTGGTTTGTGCAGTTCTCGTTGGCTTGAAACTTGGTAAAATGGAAGATATCTCATTTATTCAATCCCTCCATTTGTTGACTTTTTTGGGTTGGATTCTCGTCGGTAGCTTATTTGGTTTGCATTTGGACGTTTATACCCCAGAGGTTTTACACAGGTGTTGGTTGTGCAGCTTTTCTATTCAAGCTTGGCGTTGTTGGTTTGGATTTTGGTGGAATTGAATATATCTCATTTATTCAATTCCTCACTTGTTGGCATAGTTAGCTAGTTGCTATTTTGAACATTTTGATTAAGCTTTCTGTTGTTCTATTGTATTCGGGATGCTTTGTTTTTGGTGCTTCAGCTTACCGCTGGAGTCCCTGTGTTATTTATAAAATTTCTATTGCTGTTCAAAAAAAAAAAAAAAAAAAACTAATGATTATGAGTTTAAAAATTTACTGTTTTACATATACGGGTTGAAATCATCCCCTTCTAGTCGCACGTCATATAGAAGAGTCTGGTGACTCGAATATTTCGGGTGAGACTATTTTTATGACCGAAACTCGTTTACGGTGGCTTAAGATAAGTAAAGTCATGGAATCAAACGTGTGACGAACGTGGGGCCTTGAATGTGAAAGAAAGTTGACCGGTGATATTTTGATTATGTCACTCAAACTCGATCAAGTGCAATGTTTGTTGGTTTGTGTATGGAAGATTTAGAAGATGTTTGTGAAGTGTATCATGATAGGATCAACTAACTACCATCATGGCCTTTGTTTGTCAGCTATTGTATGACTCATATACCCATGACACCATAAAGTGTCGTTGATATATCCACCATCCACCTTTTATGGCCCAGGTAACATCGTGAAGGTGGCTAGCTTTTACCGTATTTTTTGTATCCTTTTGACTTCGTGATAGCATCTAATATCTCTAATCTGATTATTATGAGATTTATATAACTAGGCAAATTTTATATCTGATATCACCTGGTCATTTATGGAATTTATATAACTAGGCGAAATTTTAGACCTTACGTCCAATCGATGTGATATTTAAAGAAACTCATAACATGTAAGAATAAAAATAATATCTAATACCACAGTGCATATACAATTTTACAAGACTGAATGTTAAACTAACCCTTTGCATTTTCTTTAAATGCAGGTAGTCGACTGTCGAGTTGCTATGTGGCTACATGCAAATTGAGTTTTTTCAGCCTTCCAAGAATACATAAGATGCTTTATCCTTGTTAGGAGATCTTTCTTTTTCACTCAATGGACTTAACCGAACAGTCGCGTTGGTGTCTTAACGGTGAAGGGTTTGGGATAAAGCACTTCCAAAGAGTTGCAAATCATCATCTAAGTAGGAGCACGTGTGAGGGAGTTACAAAAATATAATAATAAAGAGTGATGGAGTTTTTTTTTTTTTTTTTTTTTTTTTTTTAAATGGTGCTTTTTAAAAAACGTGTTACACAAATGGGTTCTTTTAAAATTCTTTGCACAAATAAGGTTATTTTAAAATGGCTTCCATAAATGGGGCTATTGGCCCACCTGTGTTCAACGAATTAATGGAAGTTACAAAATCATCTCTTTGATATTACAACTTTAACCCTTCATCTTATATAATATGTAACAAATACATCCTTTGCATTTATAATTTCTTCTTTATACATTTTTTGAATTTATACATATAATCTTATTTATTTTAAATAACTTGTAAAAACTTTATATATTAACTTTAACAATTTATATCATCAAAGAATCTAACTAATACCTTCTAATCAATACCAATATTGAATATATATATATATATATATATATATATATATATATATATATATATATATATATATATATATATATATATATATATATATATATATATATATATATAACTTTTAATTTGAATTGTCAAATCAAATATAACATTTGTTAAAGCAAATGAAAAAACCAACACAAAAATGTCACTATTCATCTCGGAAAACTCTTAAAAGCAGCTGCATGAATTGTCAAATCAGAACTTTTGTTTGAATACATTACATGTTTTGATGCTATAAATTCGATCATTTGAGCTAAGTTTTTTTCATCTTTATTCCAGCATTGAGTTCTACTCACATTTTCATTCTCAAGTCTTCCATATGTCCCTTCAATTTATCATAACTTTAATGTAAGGTAAGCGTTTCTTTTCTAAATATCTTGTATATATTTTGATGTGAAACATTAAATGTATGATGCTAATTTACATGTTTATCCTGTGATTTGTTTTGTAGTTGCATTCTCGTATATAAGTTATTATGGAAACTACACATACTAGTTTTGTAGATCTCCTTCGTAATTTTGAGGTACCATTTCCTTTGCCTAATAATGATAGATTTGAGATAGATGATGACTTGGGATTTGATAATCCTAACTTAGAGTGTAGTAGTGAGTCATTAAGCAATTTTGAGGAAGATTCTGATGGTGTGTGTGACACTTCGGTTATGAACTTTATGAATGATTTTGGAAATCTAGGAGATGATGACATAGTATATTCAGAGGACAACGATCATATAGATCTTTAGAATGAATCTGAAAATAATTAGGCGCGGAATGCAATTTGAAAGTAAGTTACAGGTTAAAAGGCAGTAACACTTTGGTCTATCGACCAAAATAGAGAGTTTAAAGTGTATGAAAGTAAAAATAGCAAATGGGTAGCGAAATGTACGACTTTAGGGGATGAATGGGAAAGCTCTAACTCTATGCACCATACACCACCTTGTCAATGATATATGCATGCTATTAAGAAAAAAAGATATGTGGCATGTTACACGTTGGGTTGATGCACATAATTGTTTTGGATCTTGTATTGGCAATAATAATAAGAATCTGAATTCTGCAACTATTACATCATATATCCTCCACTCAATTCGAAAAGATGTTGCTTATCTGGTGAAACACATACATGCAGATATTAAAAATAGTCTAAATGTTGATGTTTCTTAGTGGAAGGCATGACATGGAAGGAGACAAGCGATAGAGACCATTTATGGAACTTGGGAAAGTAACTTCGCTGAGTTGCCCAAGTATATATATAGACCTTTAAATGCCACATGGCATGTTTTTACGTAGCCTTTCTGCCACACGTCATTTTTTTAGCTCATGTTTATTTATTTTCCCGCTCAAAGTTTTCTCATTAATTTGGTATCTACTAAACGGTCTAAACCGTTAATTTTTTACCCTATTCCTGATTTTACTCCTAAATTGTTGTGGTTCATCCTCATCATCTCTTAATTTTGATTTTTCAGTTTCACATTTTCATTTTGAAAATCAAATGTGTCTATCTGTGCATGTTCATCCATTCAACTTGAACTCTATTTTTCACGCTCAAAAATTGGATTTCTCTCAACTGGTTTTTGGATTTCTCTCAACTGGTCAAAACCTAATCTCTGGGTTGGTAAATATATGTGGGTTTTGAAGTTTTCAAGCGAAGGTATTTGATTTGCTTCTTCTGCGATCTTCTCAATCGGCTGATTACTAAAAGAAGGTAATTTAAATTGTTTCTTTTTCCACCCTCTTAATCGACTATTGTTGTGTGTGCGTGTGGTACATTTCTGTCGTTTTCTTCATAGCTCTCTTTCTGTTTCTGTTCACAGACACGCATACCATGTTTTCTCATTATCAATACAACCAGCACAATTATCGGTATTTCCCAAACTCTCTCTCTCGCTACCTCTCTTTTAGAATCATTGCAGATTTGTGGACTCTGTATACATTGTGTTGTACCTTCTAGGTCCTTAAAATTAATAATGGAGTCCTCAAACTTCTTAATTTTCCGAGAAAACTCTCAAGTTCCATATGAAGGTGAACGAGAACAAAAAAAATTTGATTTGAAGTTTTGAACTGCTAAATGAGGAATTAGTAAACTATTGTGCATCCTGAATTGGATGTTGTTAGTAAACCTAAAAGCAAAGCCGCTAAGAGGAATGAAAGGAAGAAGAAGCGGTTGCAGGTTTATCATCTAACTCATATATGTAAATGAATGTTTGGGAGATGAGGGCTAAGATTGTTTTCTTACGTGCATCTCCTCCTCTGTCTTTTCGGTTTTCACCATGGAACGTTAGAACAATTAACGCAGGTATGATATTCATATATTTTTTCGTTTTTCCAAATGCTTGTGTTTCAATTCATCGAAACCTAAATCAGAGCTGCAAAATACTAATTTTTGTGTTGCTTCTTGTGATATACAATTGTGTCGATGTTTTAAACATAAATACCTCGATCCTTTGCACCACCATACATCGGTCATATCTATTCCTCCACGAGTCATATATCGGTCGAATCCCATCTAGGACTCATCAGAAAAAACCCAATGATTTGTCCCATAAAAAAACCTAAATCGTGGGTTTTGTTTGATTTTGTCTGTGTATTTAAATTTTTCTGTATTGCCTTTTTTCCTTCTGATTACAGGACTTATGTGTTCGTTTTGTTATTAGATTCGAGTTTTTGAGGAAGTAGACAGGCTTCGAGATCCAGAATGCATTCCCTGCACCAGCGTGGTCACATGTTCTTTTGTTACAGGGTGTTTTGATGTGTATTTAAACCAATTCTTTCATTGGCGGTGGTCTCTCAACAGGTTCTTTGGTTTCACATTTTAGCTTCAATTATCTTGGGTTTAATTGTTGATTATCTGGACACCTTAATTTCATGATTTATATGTGGGATTCTGTGGAAGGTTGGTTTGCACACTATGTGTTTGTATTAATGCCTAAATGAACACACACTATATGTTTGTATTTATACCATGTAAGTTTGTTTCTTTTTTGTGTGTTCTTCAAATTTCTTCTTATTTTCTTCCAGATGGGGATGTAATGGATTGCGTTTTGGTTCATCATCATTTCTTTTGATCATTTCTTAATAGCAACATACTTTCAATTGTTTTTCTACAGTAGCATCCTACTTTGTACAGATCTACAAACTGTTTTTTTACCAACTTACTTTGTAAATACTATTTTTATAACAACCTAATTTAAAAGCTTAGTTTCCAGACCTAACCAACCCAACTTTTCCGATTATTCTAGACCACACTACTACACATCCGTGCATAATTACGGACCTGTGACGAATAGTTTTTACAGAGGTGTATGCATATATTATGTGTAATTACGGACCTTACACGTGCATAATTACGGACCTTACACTCATAACCATTAATCAGGTCACATTTAATTTATAAACACATAAAAGAATCATTTTTTATTATATAAGGTCTCATACACATCTATTTCTTGAAGCAAATTCGTTTTTCTTTTTTACAAAGGTGTATGCATATATTGTGTATGTCTGTATGGCTTCTATATGCGTGTTCTGTTTTCATGGACTAAAAACAATGCCAAATGTCAAAATAGGACAAAAAAAGGAAAAACAATCTTTTTTTCATGCTAATTTTATTTTAAAAATATCACTAAAATGTTTTTTTATATGCCATATTAAAAGGGTAGTCTGTTACTCCTTGAGGCCATGTCCAAATTTTGAATATTATGTTTAATCACTTTCCCGTTTTACCCTTTCAGCTCAGGAATTGGAGAAAGAGCCTCATGACCATCTGATAAATGACTCGGGAATTTTGACAAAATTTTTACCGCGTATCACGAAGCCCGGGGCTCCATTCGCAATGACTTGGAATTTTTGAAAATCTTTTTTCTGATGGGGTTTTTATGGTTCTTTATTAGGTGAATGTGGGTAATTCTGAAAACATGAAGGATGATTTGAGTGGTCTTGACAAAGCTATAGGTTGTGTACTTGGGCAACGTACTATTGAACGCAACCAATTGTTGGTTAGCGTTGCTAAAAGTAAACTTAGCAAGACACGTGATGAAAAAAATGAAAAAGTCACCAAACCTGAAGAACTTGTGAGGTTGAATGATCTTCTGTTACAGGTGCAAGAATGTAGACTTTCAGTTAATGTATTCAAATGATAATATTTACTACTGCTGAAAAGTGATTTTTATTTTTTATTATTAATTTCATAATACCGCAGATCTTGCTGACATGTTGAGGTCTGGAAAAGACAGAAAAGACAAGTGGCATTATTTGAAGAACGTGAACTCAAAAGCTTGATTTTTCGAGCTGAAAGGTTTGAATAACTTGAAACTTAAACATTTTTTTGTTTATATATGATTGAGTTTTTTATTTTTATTTATTTCTCTATTTCTTTGCAAGTGTTTTTTCTTGGGTAAATCTTATAGTTGAGCTGGGAAGGGGACAAAAACGTATTCTTTATTTTCACTTGCTCGGTCACTGGCTAAAAAGACTCTAAAGTAACATCAGACTGTGACTAACCTTGATCAGGTATGTATCGTTTTATAGGCTAATAAAGTTTAATATATTTTTGAATAAAATAATATCTTTTTTTTATAACAGGCAATGGTCAGGGGCATTTTTGTAATTTGGCAAAATTTCACTCTAAAACTTAAAAATATGATCAGTGGAATTTCAGTGTTTCGTCAGTTTCACTAAATTACAAAGTGGAGCATTTTAATATTTTGGCAAAGTTTCAATCTAAAATTTCACAAAAATACTATAAGGGGCCTTTTAATAATTTGGCAAAGTTTCACTGTTTCAGTCTAAAATCACACAAGTACTATAAGGGTTTGGCAAAGTTTTGGTCTAAGATTAGACAAAAATACTATAAGGGGCATCTTAAAAAATTGGAAAAGCTTCAGTGTAAAATTACAAAAGATTGTTAGTATTAAACCAATGATGTGTGTTATTTATTAAAAAAAAACATGGCTATAAAGCTCAAATTTTGTTTTAACGATAGTTTCCGATTAATGATTAGATTTCTAAATAATGGTGACATATTTGGTATATCATAGAATAAAAATATTTATATTAATTTTGAAATTTTAACCAATTGGTTGGAGGCAATCTGATTTAGTTAGAAACCAGCAAGTTGGGTATTCTTTATAGGAAATAATATAACTTTAGAGTTAATATCCATATTGGAGGAAAACCTTGAAAAAAGATTTTTTTTTTATTTTATTTTCACAAATATCATAATTTTCGCCTACAAAATCACCATTTACTGCGAAATTTTGTATTGTATTCCTTTTCTGTCCTCCTCGAGAATTGTTGCAAAGAGAAGTTGGAGCCTCAAAGATAATGATTTTAAAGCTAAAAGAAGGGATACGAGATTTGAAGTGTATGTCCTTAAAGGGACATGGCGGACATGTTTGGGATAAATGAGTTTTTCGTCATTTGATTTTTGTATTCCAAGCTGTAGTTTTTTATTGATTAAATAGGAATTAAAATTTAGATTAATATTTTCACATACGCTAGATGCAATTTCCAAATTTGAAAAGAAAATGCATTATCTTATATTTTACATGTGTTTTTGAATTGGATGATCTTAAAAAAACTCTCTCAGTGTGTGTAGGTGAGTGTGTTGTGTGGGTTGACTCACACACACATGTCACATCACATAGGGTTTTTTTTACCATACCCTTAATATTTTATAACGCCACATGCGTAGGAGATAAACAAAAAAAAATCTAAATATAAGACATTTTTGTAGAAAAAAATGTCGAATTTAGGATTGAAGTTTGCAAAAAAGTTTATTAATAGCATTGTACTTTTAAAATAAAATATTTTTCTTAGTATATAAGTTTTATTTATTTATCAACCGTGTAACACACGGGTTCTAACCTAGTATATATATATATATATATATATATATATATATATATATATATATATATATATATATATATATATATATATTGTTGGAAATAGTGTCCAATGTCATTAAGTGTTGGTGATATTTCCAATAATAATAACAGAGTCGTTTCAGGTTGACTTCACAACCCAGTAAAAGCAAATAGTGACATAAATAAATTGTGAGAAATTAGTTTATTAATTTGTCATGTTATGATAAATTAATTAGAAACTTATTAGGAAATAATTGGAAATTAATTACATACTGGATGTTAATTAATTAAAGAAGTTTAATTAATGGAAACAGTTCATGGGTGAAGTGTAAGGAGGCTCTTTAAGTTTGAAACCCTATAAAGCCTCCCCTATAAATTGGGGCTCAGGGATCAAACTCTAAACATCCAGTCTTCTCTCAAGGAGCCCCCAACCTCCTCCCCTCCTCCCTTTTGGCGAAAATCACTAACCCTTCTAGCCAGGGGCGAACCCAGAAAAATGGACACGAGGGGAACCATTCTAAAAATTTTCTAAATCGAGGAGCACTTATTTCTAATACGGGGAACTGAGGAGCACCTTTTTTTAGACGAGGGACACCTATATATAAAATTTTTTTACTCTATGGGGTAAAATTGCAGGAGGGGCACGGGCACCCCCGGGCTCGTACATAGGTCCGCCCCTGTTTCTAAGGTTTGTGATCTCTTGCCTCCTTTCCAGTGGATCATCTGTCAGTCTGATTTTCTAGTGTTCTTGGGTGTGAATCATTCGAGTGATTCTAGTTTGGGTCGTTACATTCAAACAAAGGTATGAGTTCATGATTCTTCCTTTAAGTTGCAACAATTGTTATGAACTGTATGATCCTTGCTCGAGTTTTGTATGAACTTATGATTTGATCTTCTTAAGTCTTCCACTGTGCAAATTGTTTTTTATTATGATCAAATCCCTTAAGTGGTGTCAGAGCTTGTGTTCATAGGTTGTAGCACTTTAGACCCAGGTAAAAATTATGCATTAAGTTAATGAAAAGAATGAAAACTTATTATAAAAGTTCAAGGTTTATACCTTCTTATTTAAAGGTCTGACTTTGAAGTTTGGCTTATACCTTGAAGTTTAGTGCCAGTAGTTATTGTTAGATCAAGATGGTTCCCTGCATACATATTTTTTTCTCAAACAAAAAATAGAAATGATGCCAGATATACAATAAAGTCACAAAAGCATATATTCTGAAGAAACAACATACAAAAAACGTATCTATGCATTTAAGTTAAATTCAGAGACAAGTTTAAAGGGTTCACTGCATCCAGGACAAATTCATTTTTAGTTTCTAAGGATCATATACTTTTGTCCAAAACTGATTTATTTCTTGATTTATGCCAACTATTTAGTAATCACTTGAGCATACATTACAATCTTTTTGGCACATAACAGGTAACGACATCAGTGTGTCACATTTTGTTAGCATCAGTCACATAAGAGTTGCATAAGAGTGTTGAATTTACAAAGAGAGATCTACACTTGGCCTTTAAGAGTTACATGTAGCCTCTCCAACCACCCATGGTGCATATCAGTGTATCACTCTTCCGGATAAATAATGTCAGAATGGAAAATTAGAGAAAATTTAAGGCTTAATGGGTGAAACTTGGTTTTCTCAATTAAGTTGGTATTTTTGCATTTAATAAAAAAGAAACAGCCATATGCATTTTATCCTATTAAGTCCATTTAATCTAGCAGTATCCCACTATATACAAAAGAATCATAAGTTAAAAAATAATGTCTAAAAGTTTTGATAATGGCTGAATAAATATGAAAGCTTACAATTTGGAGCTTAATTGTTTTGCCATCCTGTTCCATAATGAGAATTTTCTATACAAGAGACATTATGAATTTATGATTAGTAAAAGAGTAATCTTACATATAGTAATTATGTCATCATGAAAAGTTGTTAAATAATTGCTTACAAAATCTACACCAATTGTGCTAATGTAACTTTCCAAGTATGAATCATCATGCAGTATCAAAATAAAGGGATGGTAAGAAAGTTATCTACTTTTTGTGAAATCAATTTTATGTTTATCTGAATATAAGTAGCTATATATCAGTGAAATGAAAATGAAGAACTTACCGCAAAACGCAATAAGACATGATTTTCCAACTCCTGAATATCCAATGAGCAATAGCTTGAAGAGGTAGTCACTACAAGAGAAAGGGAACATGAAGACATGAAAGATATAAACATAACAATCTTACATATTTTGAAGTAAAGCTCTACGAGTTCAAGAACATCCTAAAAAGCTTGAAACTCTAAGAATATATGTAGTGGAAAAATCCCATTCAACAATTGAAAATCATATAATATTAGTTGAAAGTGAATCTCTTCTATAACTTAGTCATAATATCAGAATTCACACTTCAAATTAGAACTCCAAATGGAATCCAGGACACAACAAACGAAGTTACCCCCGAATATATAGTTAGGTATACCAATTTCAACAGTTTAATGGACCTTATCTTATTGCGCGAAATCACTCAATATATTGTACGAAAAAAGACATTATCAAAACTTATGTTGATGGTGGCATATACTAGCATCACACCTTTACAGTCTGCATAACCGATGGTGGCAAGTCCGATAACAACCAAACCTGATTTTCTCAATTAAGTTTTATAGGTTTAGCATCAATCAAGCAATGTAATTTCAAGAACTCAATAACCACATAAGCATCATGTAGGAAATAGAATATACTTTGTGAGTGTGAAGCCGGAAAGCAGATGGAAAGGAATTTGTTTGTGAAATTCTAAAGTTAAAACCGTAGACAAATCAAACCTACTCACCATGAAAATTGAAGACCAAATTCGGAAGTCCAGATGGCGACAATGATCGCACACATAAAATTCGGGCAAGCTTCAATGCTGGAAACAAGGATAATCAACTTAGGTTAGGCATCATAGGTTAGATTTCGTCTCTTCCAAGTCGAAACATATTGCAAAGGGGTCGAAATACAGTGCAAAGCGTAACTGCATTATGAAATCCTCTCTTCCGATGGTGTTGGAGGTATCGATTCGTAAAGGTGCAGAACAATAGCCTTGGTGGGAGTGCAAAACTAAACGGAAGGTAGAGTGGTGAAATTCAAAATAAATCGGATCGGGTGTCTTATGTGCAGTCCATTATCCTATTTCACAAAAACTGATGAAAGTCAAAATTGGGTCACGTCTTGCTGTAAAGGCAAACCGATGAAATTCAGGTTTTATAAAATAGGGCCTTGGGCCTCATCCTACTGTAAGGTAGAGTGCAAGTGCAAGTTTACCAGTTTTATAATTAACTAGCAGGAGCCCGTGCTCCGCACGGATTCGGGATTGCTGGAGTATGGGTCCGGATAAATGCAAGAAAAGACGACATCCTCTGCCGAAGAATAGCAATGTCATAATTGGGTTGATTTTTTAAAAATAGATACACTTTTCAAAACACAATGCTGTAACAGAAAGAAACAAAAGTAGGATGCTAAAAAAAATTAAAATACGTTGCCATTTATGGAAACTATCGGGACAGATCCAAGTATCCATACTCCAAACGTCTTGACGCCAGGTCGAAGGATTAGGAAAGAAGCTTGCAACTGCTAAAGCGATGAGAAGGTCAAAATCAGAATAAAAATAGAATTTAACCTTATCTCGATGGTATCATCGGAACCACCTTATCTTTTGGGCCTGGACAGAAGAATGGCCTCAATTGCCCAATGGTATGCAGACAAATTGATTAAAAGTTATACTTTTTCATTTACCCAATCATGAAAATTATAAAATGATTAATATCATTGAAGATTGCATAAATAAAAGTTCATCAACTTATAGTTTCTCATTTCAATTAAGAGTTAAATGCAAGAAATAGCAACGTACTTTCATTGATTTGTTAATTTTAGCATCGTACTTTCATTACATCATTTTACTTTGAAAAATCTACCAAGTTATATCAATGTCATTCAAATAGAAAACAAATTTCGTTGTCATCATAGTATAATGTCTTATTTAGGAAAAATACGAAAATACAATGGTATAGTTAGTTAGATTTTTCAAACTCCAATTCCTTAATAACAAATAAAAATGAGAATACAATGATGTAATAGAAAGTAATGGAGGTAAGATGGTATACTATACATGTAAACTGAAGTACGATGCTATTTAGTTGGAGAAGATCTAAACGGATCTTTCTACTCAACAGTGTAAAGGTGGTGACTCAAAGGAGAAAAAACTCTCTTTTCAGATTTGGAAACTACAGAGACCACCGGTGCAGCATTTTCATAAGTAGGACTAAAACGTAGTGCATTTTGAATAATCTGAAGTCTGGACGCCTATTTTCTAATCAAAATTAGCCGTTTGCAATTTGTCCAACTCTTTAGATGCATAAAGAAGAGCAACACCGCCACCTGGCACTATTCCTTCTTCAACAGCTGCCTTTGTGGCATTTAAAGCATCTGTAACTCAATCTTTCTTTTCACCAAATTCAGTGTGACTTGCTCCTCCAATCTTTTAAAATTATTACAAATTTCCCATTATTTCAAACTCGAAAAAAACATTCTTTATAATTAAAATATGTAAAAAGGACAGGCCTTTAGTACATGAATACCACCAGAAAGCTTGGCTAACTTTTCTTGCAACTTCTCTTTGTCATAATCAGATGTGCTAGATTCAATTACTGTACTTATCTATTAAAAAGATAAAATGATTTTATTTATTTAATTGGATTACGTTTATGTGATCATGAACATTTTTAAGAGAATTAATAATGGAGTACCTGTTCGCATCTTTCTTCTATAGATTTCTTATCACCGACACCATCAAGAACAACTGTGTCATCTTTGGAGACAGTGACCCACATCAAGAATGACCGTTGGTTAATTATACACCAAACCCATAAATCAAGAATTCATTTTTTTAATGATTTAAGTAATATAAAAAACCTTTTTACAAGAGCCAAGCATTTCCAACTCCACGTTGTGAAGATTCATACCAAGTTCTTCTGTTATAAGCTGCAGGTTAAATGAAAAGAACCATATCAAAAGATCTATCATGTGGTCATAAATATAGCAACAAACATCAGTTTATTTAGTTATTATAGCATCCTTTTTTCTATTTACAGGATTGCACTTTAAGTCTTTTTCTTATTAAGGCGTTGTACTTTGAAAAAACTATCCAATTAAATATTGTACTTCCATTTTTTCGTATTAGGTATTGTAGTTTGAGAAGCTTGTCTAATTATAGAAGTATGTAATATAGCTTCGTTTCTATTCGCAGCATTGTACTTTCAATCTTTTTCTTAATTAAGGCATTGTACTTTGAATAAACTACCCAATTATAGCATTGTACATAATGACCTCATTTTCAGGCATAAAAGAGAAATTTCTAAGAATATTTGATGCAGCAACAGCACATTGTTGTTTTTCTGCCCGCGCTTCATCGTCCAAATTAAATAAACCATCTTCAGCAAGCCACCATTCAGAAGGCTGAGATTTTGTTCACTTTTTCTGTACAGACGCCTCTGAAACAGACCCTATGGTGCCATTAAAAAAGCAAATCTGATGGTTTAACAAAAATCAAGAATCTTGGAATGTATAAAAAGAAACTCTTACAGAACTTAATAGCAAAAAAATGAAACAACCCCTTACTTTGAATGGGGCACATCGTTTGAGCCTAATGCTTTGAACTCATTTCCAAATCCAGTAACAATGGAGTTAACACCAAGGGACCTTGTTTTTGGTGTCTTTATCAGCTCTTTTGGGAGAGTTATATCACGCCAGTCATCTATCTGTTTTTATTTGGTATATGGAATTTATGAGAAATCATGGGTTTTATAAGATTGAATAGTAAAGATGATTAAAATATAAGTTTATAAAAGAGAGGTTACATACAACTTGTAGAAGAGCATCGAGTAATGCACGGATTTTTGCTAGTGGAATTGCATCTTTTCGTACTTCATATTTCCCTTTGAACGAAAGTAAATTTAGGGTATTTAGTGCCCATGTCAGTTTTTCTTTTCAATCCACTTTGAAGAGCAAGAACAATCCTTTTATTATTTTGAACAGAGATGCGTCGATTGCAGTTCATAAGCCTACTACAGGAACGCCGATGGCCGGAGTGGAGACGAGTCGATTGCAGTTCGAAGCTAAAGCAGGAAAATACGTAAACCCAGCAAAATCAAGTAGCAAAGTTAAAGAACTTTGACCAAATGCGTGATGAAGACGCGTACCAGATGGAGCAGAACAGAGATAGGACTTGGGAGTGTGCTCGTTTGAATTTTTGGATTTGCAAACCCTAAATCCGTGGCGGAAGACGGATGCGCCTCACCCTCAGTCACCGATTGTACTTGACAAATGGTTCACATAAAATCGAGAAGATGAACAATCTAGAAGCGGTGGAGCGGCAAAGCGATGGTCGATGATCGCAAATGAAAAAACGGTGGTGTTAGATACCGGTGGAGAAGACGGAAAATCGACAGACTCTACCTGTAAGATACGAATGGCGGTGGTGGTGTAGAAGAAAGAAAATCCACAGAGCCATGGAGAAATCGAGAAAGATCGAAATAAGAACCACAACCCAAGAAAAACTGACCCGAAACCCGGATCCGAAAGAAGATCCGCGTGACACAAGTGTGGATGTATCAAATGAAAAAATCACGGCTTTTAAGTAATAGAAGAATATTCAACCTATAAAAATATTGTAAGCTATTATTTTTCAATGTTTGGGTTAACCGTCACTAATATTGTAACAAATTATCGACGAACTACTAGTAAATTTATGATTTTAAAAATAGATAACATTTACACTGACAGACTACCGACAGAATCCAAAATCATTGCATTCCGTTGGTATACAGTAACAGATTTTCAACGGATCGTCACCAACGGATTACCGATAAATTATGATTTTGTTGAATGTTCTCGGTAAAATGTCGGTGATATTATAACAGATTACCAACAGGCCGTTGGTAAAATTATGATTTCAAAAATAGATAATATTTTCACTAACAGATTACCGACGGATTCTAAATTTTGTTGAATTCCATAATTGGTAAACCGTCGCTAATATGGTAACAGATTTCCATCGGACCGTCTTCTATCGCTAAACCGTAGAAGAAATTGTTGCTAAAATCTTGCAAGTTAGGTTTTCAAAATATGTTGTAAATCCGTTGGTATGTCTTTATTTGCAGCAGATTTTTTCCGTGTTAATACCCCTACTTTCTAGTACTGCAGGGTATGCCGGCGACAATGGGACCTACTATGATAATGTTGAAGATGCATACAGATATAAATGGAAGTATATATACTAGTAGTTAACCAAAATTACCACGAACAACCTAGAAAACTCTCGCGTGATATAACCAAGAGTCACGGGAGGTCAAAGTCAATATGCTAACAAGTCACGAGGAGTCGAGGACCGAAATTTATGAAAGCCATAATTATAAATCAACAATAAACAAATTTGAAAATTTTCTTTCGTATAGTCAAATTTTCAAATGAAATTAAACAAAGATCATAAAAGAAATCCGATTCACTGTCTATCTAAACTTTACAAACATAAAAGAAAAACAAATTAACCGGTATATATTGAACAATCCGTGCCAATTAATCAGAGTTTCTCCGATTCTAGATGCTTTCGACTTCCAGCCCACATCTTTTGGGCACTATTAGAAAAACAGGGTAATTACCTACGAAAATTGTATCTCGTTTCTTTCCTTGAAATATTGCTCGAATGCTCTAGGGAGATAGCGTGGAATCAGAAATGCAAAGAGATTGATCGAGTAATAAGCCAGATTGGCTATCGCTAGGATCCTCCCAAACCAATACCATCCAACATCATCCTACTCCACACAAATACATATCATAAACGGCACCTTATAACCCATATACGTTAAGCTCAAGTAAAATATTATGTTAATTACCTTAATTTCTGCATGTTGCGCTAGGGTTTTGTTGAGCCACACATCTCGTACCCAATCCAATATAACAAAGATTCGTCTAACTGTATACAGCATCGTTACCAAAACCCTCACCGGAGGTGAAAACAAACACAATCCACTTATCACATTCTCCGTCAGTATTTGAAACGAAAGTAAGAATAGATGAGGTGTCGCCGACTTAACTGCATGATCGTCTCCCCTCGCAAACCCTCCCAAAACATAAGCTAACGGCAAAAACAATCCAACGGCAAGTCCCATAATCACGTAAATTGTGAAGAGTCTACTTGATTGAAATAATCTCTCTTTGAAAGTGGTAGCGCAACCGTGCTCCGGGAAGACTAGTTGGGATAAGAGGAGGAGGTAGGCGGATGTGAAGGCCGGGAAGAGAAGGTCGAAGAGGGGAACAAAACCACTAGCTGAGAATACCGTTATGAAAGCTACCAACTGGAGGTCGATCACACGTAGTGATTCCATTACATCTTCGACGGCCGTCTGGTCTTGTCGGCGATCATGTGGGGTTTTCTGGTCGCAGTCAGGGCGGGGTGCCACGGCAAGGGATACACCAGACATCTATGGTTTGGAAGAGAGTGAGGTTGTAAGCAACGTTATGGCTGTATTAATGAAGCAGTTGCTAATCAGGAAACCAATGTAGGTGCTGTTGCTGATCCAACATTACACGTGGTGTGTCTGCAGCATTGGCGGCTATGTTTCTCCACGTGGAATCCGGCAACGTTATACGCGTGGCACAGTTTTTTCATAACCTCATTACATGTTTGCAACTACATATGGTTGCGTACTGATCATGTTTTGGACCGTTTTCATAACTTCAACCCAATGAATTATCATTTACGAAATCACTAATATATCTTTTCTGATCACATTTTTTCGCATGGTCAGCTAAACGACTGAACACCTTCATGTTCAATTCCAAAAGCATCTTCGATGCTATTTAGAGATCCCGTTCAAAAGTTGTTTTCAGAGATCTGTAGCAATGTCATGTGATGATGTTTGAACCTTATATATATCTTTACAATTCATACTTTTTTTTTTATATATAAAAATAGGTTGCATTGGTTTTTTAAGAAAAAAAATGTAAAAAAAAGGGGATGGAAAATTAAAGATTTCCAACTTACAATATACTTTTTTTTTTGACAAAGCTTCATTGTGATTTTGATTCCTTGTAATTAGTTTTGTATGGTTATAAATATATTAAATGACCGATTTATTTTTTATTAATTATGTTACCCCATCCAAATTTCTTTTGCATTGCGATCATCAATGAGAGTTGAACCAGAGTCGAATGGTTGATGTGATATTGAATTCATTACACTTTTTTATTATAAAACTAGGTTATAAACCCGTGTACTACACGGTTGAGACATTAAAATAAATTATATAGTTAGAAAATATGTTTATTTATAAATTTGCAAACAACCTTTATATATAATAATGGATCGATATAAATACAAATAATACAATACCTAATATCACAATATAATTAATTTTTTCTATTTCAAAAATTAAATTTATATTGTGTAAAATATAAGCATCTCCTACGCCTGAAAAAAAAATACTAAACATCATTAATTTACTATTCAACTATAAAAAAAATATAAATACATTCTTAATTTATTGGTTTACATTTCATTCTACTTTACATTTAACTAAGTCTTTAAAGTTATATATAAACCGTTTTGGGTTTATATCTGTGAAAAGAATTATTACAATAAATTATTTGTCTATTATACAATATTTAGTATTTAACATTATACTAAATTAAGTATTTTATTCATTTTTATGGCTTGAAAGACACTATCAAAAATTACTTTAATTGTGTTTTTAAACTTATGAAATAGTAGACACTATGTTTACAGTTTACTACTTATATTTTCAAAATCACTTTGCTTCTTATACTATATAGTATCAAGCTAACTATATACAAAAAAAATGTTATTTAAAAAATTAGGTTAGTATTTTAATAATACAATTCTTATAATTATATATGATACATGTATTACAAGTATACGCTTAAAAAAGACAGAAACAAATAGTTAAAAGGCTGACTCACTTGGACTCATTTATCCATACACTAAAATATAATTATTTTGATCTATCGCCCTAGCACCTAAAAACAAACATACACCTTAGTACTCTTCAAAATCTTTCCCAACATATGAACCCAATCTATGCTTCTCCAACAGTAATTTTGGAAAATAGTTAGCATTAGCAACATCTAGGTACTCATCAAAGCAACCAAGTACATTCATATTGTGTTATGCACAACATAAATGAAAATTTTAACTTTGTATTTGTTGATCAAACCTTATGACTACATTGTCAACATTTGATTCTAGATAACACATAAATCAACTTTTGAGAAACATTAGTTAATGAATCAAAAGAAACCAAATCAATTTGATCATACAAATCAACATCCTCTTGAACCAAAAGGTTGAAAAATAAAGTGTTGAATGCAAAAAATAGTCATATATGTTTTGATTATTATACCATAAGATATTCATTTAATCTTGTTACAATATGTCATTTCTATAATTATATGTTCCAAGTGCAACGCCCTAATAAGAAAATCTTGAAAGTACAATGTTGTAAATAGGAAGATTTTCAAAGTATGATGTCATGGTAAACCAAAATGGTAAATACACTACTGGTTTTACAGCTTGATCTTTGTTCACATAGGTTTTAAGTTCTTAGAGTTGCTCTTATAGGCTTCCCAAAATTTCAGAGAACTTGGTTGCTATTAGTGGTGAGATTATCATAGTTGGTTGCCATTTTGGAGCTACTGGTTTTACAGCCTAGAACTTCTGAAAAACCTCAACCATGTGTGTGTA
This sequence comes from Cichorium intybus, assembly GCA_023525715.1. Taxonomy (NCBI): domain Eukaryota; kingdom Viridiplantae; phylum Streptophyta; class Magnoliopsida; order Asterales; family Asteraceae; genus Cichorium; species Cichorium intybus. The sequence goes on from CM042016.1 coordinate 7,777,496, forward strand.
CGTAATCGCCTAAATCAAAGCTTAACATAAATAGGACCTATGATAGTATATTATAGATGATGATCAAATGATAAAAAAATACAAGATGATAAAACAATATTGAAACTTACAAATATGTTTGGAACTTACAACGTGGCTGCTGGTTCCATTAGGTATTAGGTAATTTTAGCTTCTGTTTCCTTTCCAACTTCATCCCTCTCAAAACTGGGTTCAGTTCCTCCACTTACGAATAAACACACACAGACCTTAGAATTGAGAACAGGTCTAGGTCGAACCCACCTGGGATTCTACAATTAGATGACAAATTAAACGATAAAAAGGTTCATGGTCTAATCACCCCTTTTGAAGACCGGTGTCGGGTTTAGGTGTTCTATTCCTCCACATACACACATGACAACCTCATCGTTCCAATTTGGTTGGTTGAGATACACACATCCATTTTTTAAGGGTATTCTTCCCATGAATCTATCACCTATTTCAAATGCTCAACAAACATCTTGCATGCACAATTTAATCCAAATCGAAATTCCAATAATCAGCTATCTCATTAATATTTAGATGTCAATATGATAAATGAAAAACAGTCAAGAAATATTACAAATGCCAAACTTATCTAGTAAATCAAGTAGCCCGATGTTAGTCCATATTTTAAATAAGTAGATAGTAACACACTTTCTTTTGATGTTGATTACATCATCTACTATTATTGTTACTAAAAAAATAAAAATAAAAAAATAATTGAAGATAAATTAAATCGGTGAGATATATTTGGCGTGAAAAGAGAATATCAAGATACATGTGTAAATATCATATAAAACCTTGGAGAAGATTCAGACCTGAACATTACCATGAGAAAATATTCACTTTAAGACTGAAGAGAAATAGGTCGACCAAGGAGAAGCTTTGGACTTGAAACAAAAAAGACTCTAAATCATGAAACAAAGTACAAGATTGAACACCAAAAACGTAAAAAATTCCAAAAATATAAAACCCAAAAGATCCGAAATATCACAAAAAACTGGACGAAAGTAATTTTTACCTCGGATCTGAAACCAATAGAATGTTTGGTGGCTATGGTGAAGATCGGTGGTGAGGAAGGGTGGTGGTCCGATGGTGGAGGATGTTGATTGTAGCGGGAAAAAGCGCCTCACTGAGACGGTTTGGGGAGGGATTTGAAAGAGAGAGTTTGAAGGTAGAGATGGCGAGGAGAGTAGATACGTAGAGCAGATACGGTGGGTGGAGATAGAGGCGTAATATGATTCCTAAAAATGAGTAAGTTTCGCACAAAAAACATCTAATGGCAGAAATATAGAAACAAATATCCATGAAATCCATAGACAAACACCTAACTATATAGTTAAACACACACACACATACACATACATATTCAGATAGAGAAAGATAGAACTCGATGGAATCTTGAAATTCGTTTAGGGCATCAAGGAGAGACGAAAAGGATGAGGAGTTGTAGTGGTTACAACAGCGAGGGAGGCAGTGGTTACAGCGGCGGTGCTTTGGTGGTGTATCCGTGGTGGTTTTGATTAGTACAGAGAAAGATAAAGTGATCGTGGTGGTGGTGACTGTGATGTTGGTGGTATCATCTGTCGATAGCGACGACGGCTACAAGACAATGGAAGAAACTCAAGGAAGGGTGGGAAAATGAAAAGGCAGATGGAATCTTGAAATACATAATGTATCCCCAAACATTCGCTATTATTTCCTGATTTCTTGCCTACTCAATGAATTTAAAATTTGAAAGATAACAGATTGCTGATTTATTGGGATTTACATAATTATATCCTTAATTAATTGAAAATTTCCTTAATTGTCAATGAAATACTATTGAGCTGGAAAACAAAATAGCATGGTGTAGAAAGCTGACACGTGGCAAAATATGACTCTAAAAATATGCCATGTGGCATTTTAGCTTTGTTTTATTAGAATAGGAATATTTTCACTAAATATTGAGTTAAATCATCAGGTTTAACGAAATTTTTGATTTAAAATAATAATTTAATTTTTTATATAACTAATAAATCTATTTTTTTAATTTATTTTACATTATTTTACATTCAATGACATATCAATGTTTCCGAGTCTTTTATTTCCTTATCGACCGCCACCATATTCTCATTTAGCTACTTTGTATCTATTTCTGTTTTTCTTTCATTTCATTGGAAACTTCTCTATTATTGTGGAAACGGTTTATTTCCTTGTACATTTTCTAGAGATCCTCCACATCTATGAACTCTGGTATTTGTAAATTCATTCATATTTGTGTATTCACATGTGTCCTTATTATCATATGAGGTTAAAGGTCATTTCAGTTTAACAATAATTTCCGACAACTTTCAAGACATTTACGACTTAGAGTGGAGGTAACTGTTTTTTGTGTGAAACATTTACATTTTCAACATACTTATTGCAAAATCATTGACATAGTATTGCAAAATTTTACCACAGTGCTACAAAATCTCACCTAACTAACAAAATAATTGTTGGTTGACAAAACATAAAACAAACAATTTTAGTACTACGAAAAACTCTTACATAACATTAGCATATTAAAAGATATTACATAACATAACAAAACAAAAGACACATTACTACTCATCATCTGGAATTCTGGAAATCCATACGAGTTCTACCTGCTAATGCATGTTTGTTTTGCATTCAGCTTCATCACCTCAAGCCTTATATCATGCTCTTTCCTTGAAACGGATGTTTTAGCTTCCCATATCCGATGTTCAGTTTTCATGATTTCCTCTTGTATGTCTTTTATCAATTTCTCCTTTCCTCCATTTGAAATTCTATATAACTTATCTCATCCCTCGCTGCGCAAACATTGTAAGCGTGCATGTCAGCTTCTTTTTCTGTGGCCATTATAGACTCCTTTATCTTATCATGCACCCTCCAGGCTTTAAGTTTGTCATTAAAGGTAAAAGTCTCTTTGTCATTGGAGGTAAAAGTATCTGGGCGATTTTCAAAAAATCTCTTGCTGGAGAAGAAGATGAAAAGATTCTTGTCAGAGAGTTTGAAGGTTTAGTATGAGTTACTTATATGTTTACTCTTTATATAGAAGTTTGAATCAGTGGTAGATGGACATTAAATGAGATGGTAGATAGGGTGGTAGGTGGTCATTAAATGGGTAAGTGAGGAAACCACATTTGCGTAGATGACTTCTGTGAAAATGTCATTTCTTTGCAAAAAAAAAAAAAAAAAGTTGTCTGAGAAACCACATTTTTGTAGACACCATATGTTTTAGTGAGAAATGAAAATTTTGATACTTATACTAAGATAAACAGTAAAAAAATCAACAAAAAACATGCATCCTAAAAAACATATAAGAATACAACAAATTTTTAGTTTTCCTTTAAAAACAAGATTTGAAACGAGAATGGTGTTTAGGAATAACATTGACAACTACATGTTTGAGAGTGTGTTTGAGGATATTTTAAGTGTTTATTATTTGGTAAAATGAGTTTTTTATACTTCAATAACAATGGGTCCTAAAGTTTCGCAGATAGTATTTGCGAAATTCATGGCTAAAATGGTTATTGAGATTTTCTACTTATTTTTGGAAAGTGGTTAATAGATAAGCTAAATCTGTCTTTTTCTCTAACATTTAGCATATTAATCATTTTTTAATTATTATGAGATTTAGCATTTGAAATCCTCATATATCATTATTAAATAGTGTTGTAAATTTATCACTGTATTATTGCCACTTCAGAGGTGAGGATGAGGCAATGAGTGAGGACTGAAGTGCAGATTGAAAGTAGAGCTTTGACGCGAAAGGTTTGGCAACGAAGTTTAACATTGAAACAAAGCCTCGCCTTCGGTGTATTCCTACCTTGACCTTCGGCGTTTAGAAGAAGTCCCAGATTGCGAACTTCGGTTTGACCTAATAACTTGGAATGCAAGTTTCTTTCATAGGTCGACTTATGTCAGTGATGTCATAGGCACATGAGCCCAACCCAAAAAGAAAAGGTCAAATGTATGGTATAAATAGATCTCCTGGGATGATTGTAACCCCAAGGTAGACAACTACATATTGAAGATTATCAGTAAAATTCATTTCTAGTTTTGTCGGTTAAATCCTAGTGTTCTTATTGTTATTCGCATATTTATTATCGTTTTTTGTTTATCGAGTTGTTCTTAATCCTGACACCAATTTACTCTTCTTACAACTATATTCAAAATTCGCAACATACTTTCATATATTTAAGTACTATACTAATTCTCTGTTTTCTTCTCCACAACATTCAATAAATGAACCCATGAACATATATCTCGAGATATATGAGATGGGAATGATAAATTTTTTTGTATAAAATCACTTACTTGGATCGTGTAGGTATCATAAAATTGACTTTTCTTCAACTTTATTGGCTTTTTCGCCTGCTGTTGTTTTTCTCCATTTTCTATTTAAGTTTGGTTTCAACTTCTTCCTTGACATGACCATTGATACTTTAAATATGTAAATCTGCATTAGCATCAAATATGAAACCTCTAAGAACGTGCACTTTTATATTATTTCTTCCCTCCTCTATCCATAGAACCTACTAATTTCTTTCTTTTAGAAAGTTTGCAAATCCATTTGCCAATATCATTGTTACTGATTATTTCATCACATTGAAGTAAAAAAGATTAGTGCATTATCATATTTAAAGAAGACTGTTTCTTCTCAAGTTAATTGCACAAAAATAGCAACATACTTTAAGTCAGTTCTTGATTTAGGTAATGTACTTGCATCAAAATAGCATATACTTTTTAATCAACCTTGCTAGAAAAGATATTACAATAACTCACCATCAAACTGTAATACAATACGACAATCAGAATACAAAAATATTACCAATTTGAACTAAAGTATGTTGCTTTTATGGGTAAAAGGTGTAGTTACATATGTACCTTGAATCTTTCTAGCTCAACTAATCCGAATGGAAAAGCATCACCACGTTTCATTTTATGTTCCAACACAACATTCATTGGTAAATTCTTTAGAGATGTAAATTCAATCAGAAAGGAAACATACACCATCTTATTTGCTTTTATATAAGTAGTTATAGCAGCATAAACTTTTTTAGCAAAAGTGCAAACATGTGTACAGGTCGTTGACATCACAACAAAGAGAAATTCATACTACAAATCACTATTTCACTACAGACTTTGGAGCTTTCCTTATTGTTAGCTTCATTTCGCATTTCTGCTTCACTGAGATGAAAATTATGGCATGTATGTGCTCACCTATGTCATGAAGTCTAACTACAAAGTGAAGAAGATTCATACATCTAGCATCATCTCCTTAGGTTTTGAAAGATCAGATAGGCTTTTAGCAATCTTCAAGACACCCAATTCCTTCTAAACACAAGTCGAAACATAATAAGGAGATGAATGACACACACATATCATTTGCTTTTTGTTTCTGTATGTTGGTTATATTGGAAATGATTTAATGTGTTTAAATGTGATGTATTTAAGCATTCATGTGTGATTGAGGAGAATGGTTTTACTATACTTTTGTCCATGAAGTCAAGTTACATAAAAAACTAAAGGTTAAATACCTCTGTTCTTTTTATCTTCTCAAGTAGTCATTTCTTCTGAGCCTCTTCATATGGGTTGGATGTGATCTTCTTGTCGATTAACTCACTTGTTGTTTCTATGATGGAAGAGTACAAAATCTATGAATCTGCGAAGGTTAAAAGAGCATCAGATTAATTTAGATACTTAATTGTGTAAAAGCAAATATGTTCCAATCATGCTTGTAGATTTATAATAAATAGAAGCATGTTTGTGATGCATTATTAAGTAGGTCATAAAACCACATATATGCAAGTCGTGGAAGGCATACACACACCTAACCCTTGTAGATCGAACAGTTTCTATGTGAGTGCAAACAAATGACATAAATGACCATATTAGTATCCTAATCCACGATCAGAATAAAGCATCATGATAATTTTCAATGTTTTATGTACGTATACAATACTTACACATAAACCTACAGATTGAATATCATAAACAACTTGTATACAAAATATGGATACATATGTTGATATACATTTATATCTCGTCACATGTTGCTATAAGGCAACAAAACAGAGCAGCATATGGTGGACTTCTCCACGGGAAACTTAACCATATACGAATAACACTAATCTAATAACAACAAATCAATCAAAGAAACCTGAAATAAACAAACGTTGCAAGAGAGTAATACTATCTTTGAACTTGATTGAATTATATGTAGCAATGATTTACGATATAAGTCTCATAATCATCAATTTGCACAACCAATAGAATCAGAAATTACATAAATACAAACCGAAATCACACACAAACCAATAGATAGAAATAATATCACAAAATAACAGATATTCATCATGTATTCCTCTTTTTCAAATGGAATGTTCATCGTAAACCGCAATTAGACGAAAAAAATACGTCCACATGCAAATGTCATACCTGATTCTGTTTGAGATAGATCTGAAGCAACTGAAAATGAGATGAGGGATAATCGAATTTGAAACGACGGGTTTAAACATAGTTCAGTGGTTTGAATTCCTCTTGTCATGCGACTTCGGATATGGTGTGTTCTGTTCTCAAAGCGGCAAATTTAAAAAAAAACAAAACTTCATAAATGGTCCATGAGGTATTATAGAGTTATCAAGTTTCGTCCTTAAATTATTTTATCTCATGAAACATCTCCGTGGTTTCAATTTAGTTCATAAATGGTCCCTGACCCATATAAAATGACTAATTTAGCCTTGTTACTTTCTTTAAGATTTTCTTTAACTAGAATTTATTTTTATGGAGAACCAAGAAAAGAAAAAGAGAACATATACCACCCCAACCCCAACCCCAATCCCACTTCTCTTTCTCTTTCTCTTTCTCTGTCTCTCTCTCTCTCCTCATTCTCTTTCTCTCTCAATCGAAGCTATAGGATTTACTTCGTCTAACAGCTTTCTAGAGTTCCTGCGAGTTTTTCATGTGGGCTTGACGTCTCCGATGAACATGTATCGATCTTGGGTGTTCAATTTATGTGTAAATATGAAAGAGTACCAACATGTTCTCAAGAAAATGTTTCCAATCGTTTGTTTGGCTACAAATCAATAAGCCTATATGATCTGAGTTGCTTCAAAGAATAACCAAATCAAGATGCAGAAACACCTATTCAAGAAACAACCAAATCAAAATGAGAAACAAGATCTGGCCTGCTTTGTTTCCAGTAGTTTGTTTGGCTACAAATTGATAAACCAATAAGATCCTCCACATTAAGATGCAAAAATAATATTACTAAGTTACAATCGATACAGAACTAATATTATTGTTAGGGGATGAACATAGAGAATGAGAAAGGATAGGCGCAACGGTGAAGGTAGTGGGAAGGTCTCCGATGAAGCAGCTTCATTCAAAAGAATTCGAGTCTACTTAGGAAGAAATCTGAAATTACCTTAAAAAAATTGATTTTAAACATAGAAAATGTTGGAGCAGCTTGGTCTGATTCAGACGATGGTAGGAGGAGGATATGCTTTTAAGAGGATTATGGGACTGGAGTTTCCTGATCATTTTCGGGGTAGTTCTTTGTTTGAATCAAGTAGCCATTGGTGCCTGAATTTGCTTATTTCAAAATTGTTTGAATCAAATAGGGGTTTAAACGAAAGAGAAGAGAGTGAATGGATGGTGGTCGTCTGGTCAAAGAAGACGAAGTAGAGGGGAAAAAGAGGTGTGGGTTTTTTATAAATTAATTAAAGAAAATCTAAAAGAAAATTACTCTGGTAAATCACGATTTTGACCCTGTGTTATTTATTTTTTACAATTAAGTTACTAAATTTTCAATTTCACTACAAAAAACGACATCAATAGCGGCGACAGGTGTCGCCGCTAAAAGTAGCATATGTCGCCGGTAATACTAATAGCGGCGATATGTCGCCGGTAATGTGTCGCCGCAAACGCTTCGTCGCTATTGTTCATCGTGTCGCCGGTAATACATCTTGTCGCCGCTAAAAGTGTTTTTTTTGTTTTTTTTTCTTTTCAATTTAATGTTTTTAGTAGCCAAAATTATATATATATATATATATATATATATATATATATATATATATATATATATATATATATATATATATATATATATATATATATATATATATATATATATATATATATATATATATATATATATATATATATAAACCAACAAAATAAACATACACACTATAAAAGTTTGTCTAATAACATAACAACTAATACCAAATAGTTACACACGGGTAAACCAAAAGTTTGTTCAATAACATAAAAACAACAAATACTACCAAATATTACGTTTACACAATACGTCTAATTCATCCAAAATACCCAAAACCGGGTAAACCAACTTACTCTTCGCCGTTACCTCCATCACCATCTTGTCCCTCGTCCTCGTTGTTTCCTCCATCATCTTCTTCGGCATTAAACGATTCCTCCATCATCTTTACGAGTCTAGCTCTAAATGTCGGGATCTCAAGCAACTTCTCAAATTTATTTTTCTGCAAAATAAAACATACATTATAAGTATCAAACATATATTTACAAGTATCAAACATTTACCAAAATAGCAATGTATTTAAAATGCATTAAATAATCTTTATATAAGACTTTAAAAGAATTTAAGCTAGTTTATAAGTATCAAACATACAATGATACAAATACGCAAAACCAAACTTACTCTTCGACATTACCCTCGTCCTCGTTGTTTCCTCCATCATCAACAAATTAAGTACTTAACAAATAAGTACTTACCATTTATAAGATATCCCGTCGAACAAGCCCCATTTATATTTAACAATACTATACAATTAACATCAACAAATAAGTACTTAAAAATTAAGTACTTAACAAATAAGTACTTACCAAAAAACACTTCCTAAGCATAACACATATGATTATATGCATCAATTAAGTACTTAACAAATAAGTACTTACCAATTAAACACTTCCTATGGTACCACTCCATTCATCATGCTATCCCGGTTGAACTTGGTAAGCTTCACCAGTATATTCGGAGATTCCAACCTTTTCAATCAGCCTCACAAACACCTGTCCAAGGCCGTTCATCATGCTTATGGATACCCCCAAATTCGCCCCACTATATATATGCTTGCAAAATTTAACTTTTCATTCAAGGTTGGTGAACTTAAAAGAAAAAAAAAACCAATTAGTTAGAAAACAAGGATAACCAATACTAATACTAAATGAATCTTTAGGATCATGTCCGAAATCTGTAATTCCGACTCATAAGCATGAGTATACACGAATTTGGGATAATTCAAGACTTACCATATTGATTAACAGACAAAGTCAATAGATAAAACAAAGAATGCATGCTTTGTCTATGTTTTGAGAGACAAGAAATTGTAGAAAGACCAAAAGGTGCAAAAGCCAAAACCCTAAAAATATAGGTTAGTTTTTGGCAGGAAAAGTCCCGTTTTATTGGCAACAAACATGCCGGATGGTTTTGCTGGAAAAATTGCAAACCAGACCATTGCCAAAGATGCTATCCCGAGTTGATCTTGATAGTAAACAGCTTTAGGACACTAAAAACTTACATAAAGCATCAAAACCTTGTTATTGGTTGGTGGTGGCTGTTCAAGCGTCGGAGGTGGGCGGAGGTTGGCAGACGGCGGTGCTGTGGCGGCCGACGGTGCTGTTTTCAGGTAGTGGTAGAAATGGTTGTAGAAAACCCACAATATTAGTCCAAAAACTAGGTTTTAGCACAAATTACACACATCCTTACTGTTTTCTAGCAAGAAGAGGTCGGGAATCGGCTGGGCACGAGCTTAATCGCCGGAATATCCTTCACTTTCACCGGAAATAACAAACAATATCACCGGTATTAGAGGTAATTTTGCTAGAAAACGAGACTGTAGGTGGAGGAGAGAAAGCCTTACCGTTTTCTAGCAAGGAGGAGCTCGGAAATCGTTGGCCTGATCTTGGAATGCAGCAAATCGCCGGAGCTGTTGTGAGAAGTTGCGTAACAGAAGAATGAGGGCAAAACACAGGTTTATGGATCTGGAGGTAATAGCGGCGACATATTTTCGCTTATTAGCGGCGACAGACGTTTTAGCGGCGACGTGTGGGAGGGAATAAATTGGGCAAAATCCCGCCGTTTTCTCAGCCGTTGGATCTTAAAAAAATTAGACGACAAAGATTGGCCTTCATGCGGATCGCTGATTTGTTTACTTGTCGCCGCTATTAACCGGCGTCGCCGCTAAAGGTGTCGCCGGTAAAAGTCAGAATTCTTGTAGTGTTTTTTGCAATTTTGATCATTTGACCGGTTAACCCGGTTGCACGTGACATGATGACAATTTAGACAAATATAATATTTTAAAAGTTTATTAATGAAAAATAATCTAATGTTTAAAAAAATAGACTGACAAATATGATATTTTGATATTTAATAATAACGTATACGAAACTTTTTTTATTTTTGTAACAAATATAAGTATGATTGACATGAAATGGATCATATTTGAGTTCGAAAGTTGGTATGAAACTCGTATTTTCCTTTCATAGAATCTTGAAATTTGTTATTTGTTTATACACACAATTCTGATACTATTTACATTAGTTTTCTTCGATTGAATATTGTGATGCCTATTTAGTGTTAGGCCTAAGCCAAAGAGAGTAGAGAGTTGGAGAAAGTGATCGCACGTGGTTAAAATACATATCAACATATTTATTTCATTCAAAATATATATTATATGCTCCACAAATGGTTAAAAATGAGTTACATATAATTTAAAAAAAGTTATAAAATAAAAAGAATTAGATACCATAAAATCTTAAAATATAAATATAATTAGAAGGTTTTATTCATATATTAAAATAATATATTTTTATTTAAATGAAGCTTTAAAATATATAAAATGATTAATATTTATTAATTATTATAAGAATAAAAGTAATTTAATTCTATTAAATATCATTATATGCCTTGAAGAAATAAAAAAAACACTCTCCTCCATGTAATAAAAGTCAGTCCAATAGAAATAATCACATTCCATCAAAAAATATTCTATTTCATTTCTTCTTACAATCAAACATTATATTTTTATTCCGTAAATGCTACTTAATAAAACAAGTCATACGAATCAAAACCTTTAATATTGATGTATACAAATGGTTATATTATAAATCTATATCTATATATCTTATAAAAGAAACATAAATACTTGCACCATATTAATTTGAAACTCTCATGACTTTTCAATTTCTCTTTAATAATGATTATAAATTGGTTAATTATTCTTAAAAAATGCAAAAAATAAAAATTGCTACCTATAAATAAAATTATAACTTTTAAAATTATTTAAAATCATATAAACTTAAAAGTATATTCAAAGACTATTTTTCAAAATAGTTAAATCTATATATATATATATATATATATATATATATATATATATATATATATATATATATATATATATATATATACCTTTTTAACAATGTGGTTCAAGATAAATTGTTTATAATTTACCACATTAATTTGAATATTTTTCCTTTGTCCCATATTGTTTCATACATCTATCTTACATTTCATCTATCTCTTATATAATACCACTCATTTGCTCCCATTAGACATACTTCTTGATCATAATATGGTTTTCAAAATCTATAAAGTGGTCATTTTATCATAAAAGTATGTTTTATCTCAAAGTTTTAAACGATTCTATTATTTGGTTTAAGTTTGCATAAATATTGAAACTTAAAAAATAAAGATTTAAATTCTTTAGAGTATTAAAAACCCGATTATGTTACAAGCTTAATACGTCGTTTGTATAAAAGTGACATTGTCGTAAATATTTTTTTCGATTCATACGAAATATATGCGCATAAATTTTTAATAACAGGCATTTGAACTATCTCGTATATACTTTTTTATATTTAAATCTTTATATGTATATTGTATATTATATATATATATATATATATATATATATATATATATATATATATATATATATATATATATATATATATATATATATATATATATATATATATATATATATATATATATATATATATATATATATATATATTAAAAAATAGACCATTCAAAACAATATGGTTAAAGATAAATGATGTATCTTTTACCACATTAATTTGAATTTTATCGTTTCAGGTCCACTGTGTCGTCATGCCGGTGTAAAATATTTTTTTTCCTATTCACCATGATGTATGTACATAAAAAAATTTCAACAATAATGTCTGGACATTGTTCAAAAAATTCATTTGAACCCTTATTATAAATAAATGTTCAAACAAACTAAATAGAACCATTTTAATTCTATATTATATTTGAGACTAAAAACAATATGCTTTGAAGTCCTTAAAAGATTTGACATGAGGGGTAACAAAATATTGTACTAAGGATTCGTATAAAGATAGAAAATAAGAACTGAAGAATTTATAAGGATAAAAATTCCTTTAAATAAAGAAATCTTACTTTCATTATTTGTTATTTATCATTATGAGATAATAAAAGAATATCAAAACTATGTTGTTTATAAAAATATAAATGCTAACTCTCTTCTATTATCCCACGTCGTTAAAGAAAATAAAATGAAAGGAATAAACGTATTTATAAATATAGATATAAAGCTTAATTCCCCATATGTATATATTATTATATTTGTTCTTATGTCAATATACTATAATGACATACTATTATTTTTACCTACGACATTTAACATCATTAAAATTTTTATTTCAAAACAAAAACATGATCGTCAATGTAGTCCACAATCATAAGATATTACTCAAGCATATCAAATTGTATCTTTATAATTATATGTTAACACTGAGACTAAAATTATATATTGAAACGTTAAAATTTTGACTGAGAAAACTTTATATTAACGTTTACTATAGGAGTGGGAAAACAAAAGAAGTCAAGAATCTACGACAAAACCATGTCCTTTGAATATGTACATCTCACTCTTATCGTTTGAAATTTCATTCATACGGGTCATAGAAAAGAAAATACAAAATAACGCATATATAAAAAAAATACAAAGACTAATTCTATTTAATATCTTATCACACATCATCTAGAGAAGCGAAATGAATGATACTAATATATTTAAGACATAGTAAGGACATAATATTGTTTTAACCTACAAAATTTTGGTTTTCTATTGTGATGCCATAATATTTTTTTAATATACAAATTTGTATTTTTTTTTATTGTGAGGACACAATATTGTTTTTTACATCAAAATATAACGTTCGTCGGTATAGGTCCATTAAACAGATAAATGTTATTCACATCACGTGATTTACCATAATAATACTTCTTTGTTATATATTTCTCCATTGGTTATGTTTTTCATCATTCTTGATAATAACATCTCATTTCAACCCGATTATTAGTAAAAAAAATATTTTCATCTCAAGTTATTGCAGTGAATTTGTTATTTTAAATAACATACATCTCTCAATATTTTTTAATATTTAATTATATTGCTGCGCAACACGCGGGCTTACGCCTAGTATATCATATATTACTATATTAGTCATATTTAACAAAGTACCTATTTACAAAATTTAAATTACATATAGTTATTCAAATCAATAATAAACCTACATCGATGGGGGCAGGTTTCGTGCAAGTATTTTGGTTTGGTACTAATGAGCGTACTAAATGCGCTATATATTTCGGCTGTTCACTACAAAATCCAAAGGGATCGTTTCTGTTGTATGTATCGATCACCAACCATGTATGGAGCTTACTTTAATAACAAGTTCACCAATGCACTTTTGTACTATGCTTTCTTGTTACCTTTGCTTCTCTTTTCACCTTTTCTTTTAATTTGGGAACTCATCACCACCGTCCAATCATGGTTTGGTTCTACCGAAAACATGTCCGGAAAAGTGGTTTTGATCACCGGTGCTTCATCGGGACTCGGAGAGGTTCGTCAACCATAAATCCTAAATCCTACGTTAATTCAACCTTTCTTTAATTTGCTTTATATATGGCAGCTCATGGCATACGAATATGCAAAAAGAGGTGCATGTTTAGTTATTGTCGCGATAAAAGAACCTGAGAGTCGACTCGAACAAGTAGCAGATAAAGCTCGTGAACTCGGCTCTCCAGATGTTCTTTTCTTGTTTGCGGACGTGTCAAAGGTTGATGAGAGCAGGATGTTTGTGGATGAGACAATTAGACGTTTTGGTCGATGTGGGTATCTTGTAATCTCCAAATCAACTGCTTTTTTTCAATCATGTTTTCTCTTGTGTGAATTAACATGCCAATTGATCCCTTTGCAGTGGATCATCTTGTTTGTAATGCTGGAATCGGGTCTCTTTATTCGATCAAAACTGACGTCACCAAATTTGCTCCTGTTATGGTATGATCCTTATAATAGCCATATATTTATTTCGTAGCAAGCAACTAAGTACACGACTAGAGCGCTATACTTGGACCGGGCTTTTAAAGCTTTTATGGACCAGCTGAGCGGACCACGAGGCTTGTACCGGGTCAGAACATAATCAAACAGGACCGATCCAGATTGGCGATCCTAGATATATACTTCTATTCTCATCGGTTCGTTGTGGGCAAAAAAAAAAATGTTTAATCATATATTATTGGGTCGGGTCAAAATATTTTAAAGATAATATGTTATTCAAAAATTACATAAGATTAGGTATCTAACAAAAGAACAAACGAAAACTAGGTTAATAAATCCGCACATTCACTAGTTCCTTTTATTCCAAATAGAGATTTACAAATTCACATTTCATAATAGCAAATATAAATTTGATGTATACGACTAAAATATAAAAATAAAAGTTTTAATTTATTTACTTACAATAGACACGTGATGACAAATGACAAAAAGAAAGAGCAAAGAAAGGGAAGAGTGTGCAGTTTCAGTAAATCTTTTCCAAAAAAGTTCTCCAACAAATTTGTTTCATTGAAAGCTATTGTTGACATATTGCAAAATTAGAATATTCGGCATGGGTGAAGGATAAAGAAGCTCAAGCATATGCTGGTAGAGGTGCCCATTTATCGGTTTTTAACAGGTTCGGTTTTTTCAAAACCTTTTTTTTACAAAAACCGGTTATAGTCCAACCGGTTTCGGTAAAAAAATAATCGGTTTCGGTTAACCGGGGTAAAATAAAAAATCGAATAGTTTATATAAAAAACCTATTGAAAACCGGTTATTAAAAAGAAAACCGGTTTCAATTGTTAAAAAAAAAAAAAAAAAAAAAAAAAACCGGTTTTGTTTGTGCATACCTATTGCTGGCTCACAATTAAACAAGAGAATTAGCCCAATTTGTCTCCACATTTAAAATATCCTACCCAAAATCAGGTTGGAGACATGTTAAAATAACATATTTGATCCCATTTCAGCCACATTATTACATACCATTTTTCAAGGCTTTGAGGACGACCCTCATTGCCTTGTGTGCGCCCCTGATTCTAATTTCTCAAACAATGCAAAAAATCATATATTTGAACTTAATTCATTATTTTTCAAAGATGGTACCATAGTTGTAACTTGTAAGTTAGTCATTAGTTATTAAATGTCAACGACCCATTTTTTGTAATGTTTATTTTATTTTTCCATTAAAGAAAAAATTCAAATTCAAATATTTTTATGTACTTCATCGTTTGTAACTTTTTGTAAATGTAACAAATTAGATCTGTATTTAAATACAATTCGGACCAGATCAGTTCACACGTCTAGACCCTCAAATCTGGATTAATCCTCCCAAACCCTCGTATCGGTCTCTAATTTTTTAAACATCTTTTGACTGGACCAAATTTTTACCACGGTTCAAGACCGTCCCGACCCGGTCCATGTGCAAACTGGAATGGATTTATCTATGAATATGCATATGCAGGACATTAACTTCTGGGGATCGGTTTATCCTACTCATTTTGCGATACCACACCTCATGAGAACCGGTGGAAAGATCGTTGTGAATGCTTCATCTGCAGGAGTGTTGAACCCACCAAAAGGCGGCTTCTATAATGTAAAGAACCTAATTCAATCGACCCACTTTTGTGTCTCTTCTCTCTTATATAACCATAAAACCTTATGAAAGCTAGTGTGTCCAATTTTTCAGGTTAGTAAAGCAGCATTGATCAGCTTCTATGAGTCCCTTAGATTCGAAGTGTCTCCAACAATTACTATAACAATCTTGACACTAGGTTTCATAGAAACAAACCTGTTAACAGCAAAGTATTTAACCAATAGTGTTGGTGTTGGTTTTCGTCTGAGAAAAGTAAGTAACTATCGGTTCATTTCCCCACATATCGCAACAGATTTTTAAGGTGTCACTAAAAGCTCTCTAAACCGAATTGCTTTTGCCAGGATTTAACAACCGTGTTCCCAACAATGGGGGCGGAGCCATGCGCGATAGCCATTGTCAATGGAGTATGCAAAGGAGCAACATCGATTACAGAACCAAGGATCGTAAAGGTTCTCTTTCTGATTAAGTTCTTGTTCCCAGAACTACATCGTTTCTACGTGACTACGTATTTTCCATTCAAGTCCCGGAAGAAGAATTAGGAGATAAATCTTTGCAAGCTGGTTGATATTATGGTCGCGTATGCAGTCTGACTTGAATGTTTTCTTCATGATTTTATGATTTTTTTTCTTTCGGCTGGAATTTAAAATAATGGTGTGTCGTTCATTATCAAAAAGACTACTTGATTGTTCAAATGCTAAATTGGGTTAAAATCAGGAATATATAACTAAATATTCAAAAGTTTCAAACCGTTCATAATAAAACACCTTGATAGTTAGTTACCTTCATGATAATATATTTTCAGTTCACCTGTGTTTTTTGAACAATTTAAATAGTTAATTACCTAGTCTAACGTTAATTAACACTACTATATTTAATGATTACCCAAGCCAATTATGTGTGTAAAACTATCCAGAGTATAAATGTTTAACTTTTTATTATATAACTGCAAATTAGGCAATGCCGTCGTTGGGAGCATAAAGAACACCAAGTATAGGTAGTAATGTATTTTGTGAATTTTAGTAGAAAATTAATAACAATAAATTAACCATAACCTTTGGTGAATCTAGAATAGAATATGTGGTTCCTTAATTAAAAGTAAAGCGATAAAAATAAAAGAATAAACGATATATGTGGTCGGTCGGATCATATACCTTAACAACCGGACCGACCTGTCCAACCAGAAACCAATCAAGCCACCGATCCACTAACTTTATAAAGTGGGATGCAACTAAACCAAAAGAAATCGTCTGTTTTAGTGAAAAACTTGAGGTTCAACCAGTAAAAATACCAATTTTCAAGAAATATAATTTTTTTAACTCAAACTCGATATTGCTAGTAAGCCTAGTTGACTCAAGGTTTGTAAACCAATTCTAAATTGGTTGAACACCATTTATGCTTAACAACTCATGACTAAAACCACCATGTCAATTGCTTTATATAAGAAGTTATACAGAGAATTCTTTCCTTCCTAGGTTGACGTGGGACGCCTTCAAGTGTAGGTCCTAAATATTTTCCAAGGTAGGTCCTAAAAGTTTACCTATTTAAGTCTTAAATAGTTTTGAAATTTTAAGTGGGGTCCTAGGACCCACCTAAGTCCTTACTAATCCACCCCTGACCATAACCTGGTTTGTTAGAACCATGTTGAGGGGGTCGACTATTTGTTTCTCTGCGATGTGGCAGTCTAGATAGTTGAGTTGTGAAGTCTGATCTCAAAAGAAAAAGTTTCACCAAAAGCACAGTCTTTACCTCGACTAAGAGCGAAACCTCGAGAATTGAAGTTGCTATGAAGGTTTAGATGCAACTTCGGTTAAGAGCAATTTTGTTAAGAGGGCAAACCTCCAATAGCGAATGCATAGACAGAGTCATAAACGAATGTTGAGAAGCAAAAGAAGAAGCATATTAAGGTTTAGTAGCAAAGCCAAGCACTAAAACATGGTTGTGGGGAGAAGCAAAGCTTACTTGGGCATCACCTTCAGTGTTTACCATTGCTTTGGTTCTTTACTATAATCGAGGAACAGTCTGACTTAGAGCTTCCGTGTGTCCTTTAGCTTAGAGAGCAAGTTTGCCATCACGAGCCTACTTACGACATCGACCCATGGACAAAAAGGAAATCAGGTCAATCACTCTTTATAAGTATATCTCTCTATATTGTAACCATTATCGAGAATCACAATGATTGAATGTACATAGAAGTATAGCTTGTATATATTATCAATAAAATATCTCTTGAGTGTCGTTTGTGGACATAACTTGATAATCCAGATCAAATGAACTAAGTTAAATTATTGTGTTCTTATTATTTTGAGTATCTTTAATTGTATAAATAATCGTGTTTGTGTGTGTTTTTTGGAGTCCTTATTCCCAACACATATTTCGAACAAGATTGGTTGTTAGTGGGATTTTACGCTTCCTTTTTAGTGGGATTCCATGCCCTTGGATTTCTATGACAAAACCTCAAAAAAAAGGAATATGTAACAATTCTATCAAGCAATGCATCTCTTTAGCACTTCTTGGAGTTGAATACATTATCATTCTGAAATTTCCATATCATCTAAATTTAGTCATGGAAATCACTTCCATAGCACTTCTTTTCGATTCATAAACTTATCTCGCATCAAACAAAGAAAAAATATCACAAATTTCCCCTCCAGTAGTAATGAGTCATCCCACCACCGACCAATCTGATTCCAAAGTTGAATTGCAACCACACAAAGAGAAAAGATGATAAGTAGGTCTATAGACAAGGAACGACAATGGAAGAGTATTGATTCCAAATCAACCCCTCAATTCATAAGATTTAGAGAAGTGAGAATTCTATCAAGTAACACACTTCAAATCTTGATATTAATCTTAATTTGACCAAACCTATTGCACCTAGTAGGATACGGACTTAACACCAACATATTTTCATCAAGTAAGAATATAGTCAAACTAATTGAAAAAGCTTGCATTGAATCCAAACTCGGAACATAGGTATATGGATTCTTAGAAAGATTAACCTCAACAATAAATTGAACCAAACCCTAGATATAGACATCCCCATGATGCCACGACCACCTCCAACTATTAATCAACTACCTATCTCTGATCAAACAAATTCTATCTATTTCAAATAAAAATAATTCGGGAATCTTTGACATTAAAGAGTATCTCCGATCTACACCTTCTTTCATAAATAGGCAGAAGAGCCATCTCCAACAATTTTCCGCATATGAAAGAGAGGAATAATACCTTCATCATGAAGCTTATTAGTGGGCCCACTTTTTTTTTTTACCAAACACCCACCAAACTCGGCTTCAGTTTGTGGGAAGAACCCCCACCCCCAACCGAACCCATGAATAGACTTTTTGACTTTCACCCATAAAGCATTTTCTTCGTATAAGAAATGCGACTGGCATTTTTAAAAAAGTACTAGACAAAAAGCCTGAAGACTTCCCACCCAAGACCACATATACTTTTCTCATCCAAGACCAAAACGTAAATAACCCACAAAATTTTCCTCTTTTGATCATCCACAACCTAAAAGAACTTTGACCAAAAAGATTCCAAATCTCAAATCAGTACCTCTAAACTTTAAACATAGACATAAAGAAAATCTCAAGACTTCCCAACACCGATTTAAGAAGTATAATGCGACAACCAATAGAAAGCATTATGCATTTTCATTTCGAAGAACTTGTTTCCAAAACCGACCAATTAATATGACCTTCCAACCTTGAATACGAGCTATATTTCTCCCAATAGGGACATAGGTAAATAAACTAGAAAAGACGCATGATTACAACTGTAATGTTGACCATATGTTGTACCTCATTCGGCTCAACTCCCACCATAGAATTTTTAAACATCAATCTTCAAAACGATGCAAGAAACAACATTTTAACAACCAGACAAAATTCTTGATATTTTCAACCTCACACTCTCCCAAGAATGGAGCATCATCGGTATCGAAAAGACAGGATACATTCACTGTCGATTCTCGCACCTTTGAAAATCCGATTCCAAATTCTATATTTCATCTATGCATGCATGCCTTCCATATCTAAAATAAAGAAAGAGATGAAAGATGACCTCCTTAGTTGAGACCTTTTTTAATTTGAAACTCATTAATCAGGCTCCCGTTAATGAAAATCGAAAAACTATCCGATCGCACACAAGTCATCAACACATTGAAGCTAATACGTTAATGCCAAAAAAATCATTAGAGATAATTGTAGCTCTCTTGAGTGGGATCTAACAAGCTTGCATAAAGAAGTTTGACAAAAGTTAGACCCAAACCTATCTGAAGCCACTCTAACTGCAATAAAATTGTCAAAAATAATATACATACATTGTTAACGATTCAAGAACACCAAAACCTCATTCCACAATAAACATTTAGACCTCAATTGAGGAACATAAACGTTCACCATAAAACATACAACATTGGACACCCCTACACACCTTCAACAATACATTCTCGGTAACGAAAACACTTTTCTAAATAAAAAAAACTAAAAAAAACTAACGAATCTGAAACCAACAAAATAACACCCAATTGATCTTGCACGCCACCACTAGCAAAGTTGAATTGATTAATCCCACATATAGCTTTAATTTTGAACAAATCAATATAAACTCTCCTTTTTCTTATATACCCAAAAAATTAATCCCTTGCTCACCATATAAATTCTTTATCCACCCTATTTCTTGTGACTCCCTACTCCTCCACAAGCATTTAGGGACAAACTATTCATTTATACTCTTCAATCGCACCCATACGATTAAGTAACTTCTTTAAATCTCTTTTAACTACCCTTCATATCATATCCGATGACCATTCTAATTTCTATATGTTTTATCATTTCTTCGATTAATGAAAAGTTACTACTTCATCTTGAACATCTTGAAGTGACAAAGATACATTTTGTTGAAGAAGTAGATTTGAGAGAATACTTTGGAGATATGTTAATTTAAAAAAAACCCGAAGCTACAACAAACCATTGGGTTGTGAAAACGCTTCCCATGAAACCCCCATAGCTTGAAAGCTTATTTTAACGATGAACCAGCTGAACCCTCACTTTAGGGATCACCGTCGTCACCCCTTTTCCGATAATAGGTTTTCTTGTTTTTTACCACTTCATTCAATAATAACCTCCTTGTTCATCCCAATATGATTACCATTTTCTTCTTCATTAGAGTCAACTACCACCTGTGTAACACTCCGATCTTTGATACACTTTAAGAAATGTAATATTTTATAAAAACGTTACGGAATAGAAATCCGAAACTTTAAAAGGAAAACCTTTCTCATGACGTCGAATCATGTCTTAAAATTTTTGTTCCAACAAAAATATTTAAAAATATGTACAACTACACAAACTTTGGACGGTCGGACCAAAAATGACCTCAAAGGAGATTGAAACGGACTTCTACGTCGGTGACCGGTTGGAGGGGCCAAAGGGATACTAGCTGCTTCAGGATAAGGTCAAAAACTTCGGAGCCAAACAGCTTCCACTACACCTTTACCGCTGGACCATAATTAGTAATTAGTGCGGTTAAACAGTAAGATAACATTTTTTTCATTAACTGCATTTAGCATGACGTCATTGAAAAATGGAGGTTTTACATTGTACATAACGAGTGAAAAGTGACCGTGCTTCGCTGCGGTTAAGGAAGTCAAGAAAATGGCAACAGAATTTAATTTTCTAATAGTTTAATTTATTTAGAAATATGCCATTTGTGGGTTATGTTTACAAAATAGTAATTTGTAATAGAATTAAATTAGCAACAGAGTTTTGGTATGTAAAGACGAATGTCTAAAAGATGAAATTTTATATGTTTTTTAATAACTATAATACATGAACCGATATCAAGAAAAATTTAAAATTTTGGGAATAAAAATTGTTATGAAATAAGTAAAGTTTAGGCAAAAGCTGAAAAAAAACTAACTGTGGCAAATATAGAAAATAGAACCAAAATTTGGGAACAAAATTGTTTTAAAACGTAAAGGTTCTCACGAAAACAGAGAAAAAATATAGAGTGGAAATGAAAATATTGAAATGTTTAGAGTTAAAACCGATAATATTAAAAGGTTACCAGACAAAATTTGTTATAACATGTAATAGTTTAGGCCTAAACTAAAAAAGAACTGAAAATGAAAATATTCGAAGTTTTAGGGGCTGTATTGAAAACAATTAAAGTTTTAGGAAAAAAAATGAAAACAATGAATGTTTACTATAAACAATAGGTCCAAAGCTTAAATTATTGAAAGTTTTGGTGCCAAAATTGGAATCTATCTATAGTTTTAAGGCCAAAATCGGAAATAGATAACTTTTTAGTGACAACTTTGAAATTAACAAAACTTTAGTGCTATAACTTAAAAACCTTAAAGATCACTGTTCATTAGTGGAGACAATTCTATATATATATATATATATATATATATATATATATATATATATATATATATATATATATATATATATATATATATATATATATATATATATATATATATATATATATATATATATATATATATATATATATATAATATAATAAAGATAACTTTCAACATATAAAAGTGTTGGCATAATAAAATTATTTCATACCCTCCATGTTGTTTAACTTAATGGAATGAGTCCATGTTTGACAATTTTACCCCTATCTTCTTCATATTTCATACCCTCCATCGTCTTTATGTTCAATAAACCCTAAACCTTAGAATCAAACATTAAAGCAACCCCACACAAACAAATATGAAATTCTTTAATCCCAAAAACAATATCAAACTAAAACAAAGTCGTGTTTCAATTCTAGTTATAAATCAAACTCCATAAATACTGCAAGTCATATTACTGAATCTTTATTTGTCGTAGGTATCACCTAAATAACCAAAATCGCATCTGTATGGAGTACCTCATGCATCAAGAAGTTTGCAACCTCAATAAGAAACATAAATTTTGCAAGCTAAAGATACAAACAATGACCAGGTTACTCGGCAGTGTTCGCCATACAAGTCCCACATGCCATCTTCTTATCAATAGTCCCATGTTAGCCATACACGCCTCTGCAACAAGAAAACCCAAGAAACTAAAGCTAATGATGACGAAGACGAAATCCTTGAACAGAAAGAATAAAACCCAGGGAACTTGTCTCAAATCATCAATGAAAACTTAAATTTTCAAACTTACCTTCTTTTATTTTAGTGTAAGAAGAATCAAAATGGGGTTTTTCAAATCCTTGTGCAGGGACATCGACCTTATGCGAACAATCATAGCAGAGATGGCATTTATTTTTCGGAGAAAACAGAAAGGGGAGACAATGGAATAATGGGGATTCCGGTTGTGGCTGCAGTTGTTGGTAGCTGGTGGGAGCAACGATGCCGACGACAATGATGAGTTCGAGCGTTCGATTAAGGCTTGAACTCAGATGCAATTTAAACTACTATGTTCCTTGTTGCCGATTTTGATAGCCAAATAGATGGTTTGATCTCATATTTGATTTTAATTAGGGATTATTTCGATGTTTGATTTAGAGTTTAATCCTTGTTGCCGATTTTGTTACCATAAACGATGAAGGGATGAAACATGAATATGAGAGTAAATTTGTCATTTGACATGGACTTAACAGTCTTTCCGTTAACTTAAACGATACAGGGACTAAAAAGGTGACAAATATTATTTTCAAGGACGATGAATGTTAAAATTAAACAAATTGGATTTAATTTAAGAAACAACATAACCACAGGGACGGAAATTCTAGTTTTGTCTATAATTTCAAATCATTGATTGTGTGTGTATCCTCCAGCCATGTATGCAGTTGGGTTGGGTTGGGTATTTACGAGAGTAGTAAATGCCATGACAATTATTTGTTACAAAACCCAGAGGAAATCACTCATTGTGTGTGTATCCTCCAGCCATGTATGCAGCCTACTTCAATAGCAAGTTCACCAATGGACTTGTCTACTACGTTTTCCTGTTCATTTTACTTCTCATTTCACCATTTCTTTTCATTTGGGAATTCATCACCACCCTCCGATCATGTTTCCGACCTATCGAAAAAATGTCCAGGAAAGTGGTTTTGATCACCGGTGCTTCTTCGGGACTTGGGGAGGTAAGTAAAGTCATAATAAATAATGAACCCTAAACCATATATTGATTCAACCTTTCCCTAATTTTCTTTATACGTGGCAGCTCATGGCTTATGAATATGCGAAAATAGGTGCATGTTTAGTGATTGTCGCGAGAAAAAAACCACAAAGTCGGCTCGAACAAGTAGCAGATAATGCCCGTAAACTCGGTTCTCCTGATGTTCTTTTCGTGTTTGCCGATGTGTCAAAGTCGACGAGTGTAGGATGTTTGTGGATGACACCATTAAACATTTTGGTCGATGTGGGTAACCCGTACTTTCCAATTTATCAAACTGTTCTCTCACGTTTTTTTTTTTTTTTTTTTTTTTTTTGGAAATTTACGTGCTAATCTATCATTTGGCAGTGGACCATCTTGTTTGTAATGCCGGAATTACCAACCTTTATTCAACCAACATTGATGTCACCAAATTCTTACCAGTTATGGTATGATTCTTTACTGATAAGTTAACATTGATGGCACCAAATTCTTGCCCATTATGGTATGCTCCTTTATATAGTAAACAACTTCTTTCATAGCTAGCAACCACGAACACCACTTGCACATTAGTCATTAGGAGTTATGACCCTTTTTTAGGCATATTTGGATTGGATCGGAAGTCGGAACTGTCTACACCCACAGTCCTAGATCGGATCAAATATTTTTTAGACAGATCAACAAGATTTTTGGGATTTTATAAATATTTAGTATTCCTATTGTAGAATGTCAATAATATATATAAGCATTTTTATAACTTTTTAGGCTTTAACTTAAATATTCCGGTAAGGAATTTCATATAACTTCAACATGGAACTAATATTTTTTATAATTTTTGTTAATTAAATAAATTGATAATGTTTATTTAAGTAATTCTGGCCAGATTCTATGTTTTGTATCACTTTTGACCATGTTTTCACCGAACTAAATTTATTTGGTTCGTCTATATGCAACTTTAAACACCGACTACAATGGATTAATATACGATATTTGCAGGACATAAACTTTTGGGTATCAGTTTATGCAACTCATTTCGCGATGCCACACCTCATGAGAACCAATGGAAAGATTGTTGTCAATGCTTCATCTGCTGGCATTTTGCACCCACCAAAAGGCGGTTTCTACAATGTAGCAAATCCAATTCAACCCATGAACCCATCTTTCTTATTTAACAATAACACCTTATGATACCCAATGTGTCTCAATTTCAGGCAAGTAAAGCAGCATTGATCAGCTTCTATGAGTCACTTAGATTCGAAGTTTCTCCAGCAGTAACGATAACAATCTTGACACTTGGTTTCATAGAAACAAACCTTATAACAGCCAAGTATTTAAGCAATGCTGCTGGTGTTCCTCTAAGAAAAGTAAGGGAATACTGGTTCATTTCCCGCTAAATCGCAACAGATCTATCCATCGTCCCTTGAAGCTTTTTAAAACTGAAATTCTTTTTGCAGGATATCAGCTCCGTGCTCCCAACAATGGGGGCAGAGGCATGTGCGATAGCCATTGTTGATGGAGTAAGCAAAGGAGCAACATCCATTACAGAACCAAGGTTCATGAAGGCTCTCTACCTGATCAAGTTCTTGTTCCCAGAACTACATCGTTTCTACTTGAGTATGTATTTTCCCTCCAAGTCTCGGAAGAACTAAGGAGCATGCACCTTTGCAAGATGGTCGATATTATCATCGGGAATAGAGTCTGATTCGAATGTTACTCTTTTGTAATTTAGAGTTGTTCTTTCGCATACAATGAATTTGAAATAATCGGTGAACTAGGATCATTCAAATAATTATGTTTTATTTTTTGATTAACTAAAAATTCTCAATTAACAATTATAACTAAGCGAGTTTCTTTGCATTGCGCTTGCTAAAATTATGTGGTTATAGGTTGTATAAATATATGGTGTTGGCCATTGATTATAATTTTATGTTACTATTAAATAATATCATTATGAACTAATTTAAAAATCATCTATTATTATAAAAAAGCATAGAAAACTAAAGTATAGAATAAAAGGTTTTAATTTATTTGGATATTAATGTACCAATTTATAATCATTATTGAAAAATATTCAAATAATTATGAAAGTTTCATTGGTATAAAAATAATATGATATATATATATATATATATATATATATATATATATATATATATATATATATATATATATATATATATATATATATATATATATATATATATATATATATATATATATATATATATATAGGTTATAAAAATCGGTTAACGTTAGTTTGCCAGTCAAATGCGGCTCAGGGATTAATCGAAAACCCTAAATTATAAAAAAAAATTATTTAAAAATATAAATATAACAAAATAGCAAATTTTGATTCGTTTTATTCCGACATACACATCAAATATTATACATTTGTTTATTTCTATTCTTGCATTTGTTTTTTTTTTTTCAATTTTCTTGAGTTTTTGTAAAGTGTTTGTATCGTCATTTAAAAATTATAAAATGATGATACCATCGCGTTTGTCAAAAGTCAACGATTTTGGAAATGTCAAAGATGTGAACTGAAAAATTATAAAATGACGATACCATCGTTGAAGGAGGGAAAATTGCAAACAAAACTCACCACATACATTCCCATCAACCAGCACCTTCAAAACCCACCACCACCACCATCTGTAACCATCCAGCGGCGGTCCTTCCTTCCGATCGAACCAGCAACAACTTCGCCATCTGAATACGGCTTATGAGGAATAGAATACGGCCGATGATGAACGATAATTAGGGTTGGATTTTTTGGTCTCCTGCGATAAGAGAGACGACAAGAGAGATAAAGGGAGAGAGAGAGAGTGTGTGTGTGTGTGTGGGAGAAAATTTAGGAGTTGAGAAAATTAGAATAACATTAAATTACTTTAATACCATTATGTAATATTTAATTTTAATTAAATCATTTAAAATGTTGTAATAATTACAAAATACATATTTAATAATAGCCCTAGATCTAAAATAATAGATGGTCTAGATTTGGCCTCAAGTTCTCAACCTTTTTTTGTCTCAATTGATCCTTATTCTATATATATATATATATATATATATATATATATATATATATATATATATATATATATATATATATATATATATATATATATATATATATATATATATATATATATATATATATATATACATGTATATATATATATATATATATATATATATATACATATATATATATATATATATATATATATATATATATACATATATATATGTATATATATATATATATATATATATATATATATATATATATATATATATATATATATATATATATATATATATATATATATATATATATATATATATATATATATATATATATATATATATATATATATATATATATATATATATATATATAGGCTCTGGATCCGGTGATGACTTCAATTTGAGTGAGGACTGCGAGGACAATTCTCGTCCACTCATTTCCTTAAGGGCAATAACGTCAAACGTAATTATTGGATTTGACGTAATCCTATGCGACGCTCGTCCATGGAACGTAATACGGACTCGAGGATATAATCACATGTTACTCACGTCCGTACAACATAATTTAGCCGGGTTTTTTTATTTTTATTTCGTTTTTTATTGTTTTAAATATTATTTTTCGTTTTTTTTCAGTTTTTATTACTTTTTTCGTTTTTTTTTACATTTTTCGTTTAAAAATCGTTTTGCATCATATCTTGTTTTGCATCATAACTCATTTTGGATCTTGGATCATAACTAATTTTGAATCTTGGATCATAATTTTGGATCATAAAACATATTTTGGTTTTAATATTTTTGGATCATGTATTTTTTTTTTTGCTATTTTGATAAGTTTTGATTCATAAAATAATTAGTTTATAACAGTTTGAATCATTAAACATACTTTGGTTCTTAATATTTTTGGATCATGTATGTTTTTTTTTCTATTTTGATGAGTTTTTAACTTAAAAATATAAAAAAGAACACTTAAAAACATTTTTTTTCAAAATTTTTTTTTTGCAATTTTACTAATATAATGTCTACAATGTCTCCTTAAATTTTCATAATTTTTGGAGTATTTTTTTAAAATTTCCATGATAGTGCTTGTTTTGTAAAGAATTAAATTTTAAGAACTTTGGTTTTTTCAGAATTTTTTTTTACAAAGAAAAAAAAAAGTTATGGCCCAAAAACTAAGTCGGTGGAATAAAAAAAACCCAGCAAACGAGATTGTGACAAGTGTCGCAATGGGGAGTGGGGTACTCGATCAGATTACTATATTACCCTTCTTAATTTGTATTACCCACCCACTAGTTTTAATTTTTAGACAACTAGCCCCCAAGCTTTTAAGATGTGTCAATTTTTTCACAATGAATCTTAGCCACCCATTTTTCAAGATTAAAAGTCCAGATTTGTCCTCACAATCCTCACCGAAATTGGAGTCCTCACCCAATCCTGATTCTATATATATATATATATATATATATATATATATATATATATATATATATATATATATATATATATATATATATATATATATATATATATATATATATATATATATATATATATATATATATATATATATATATATAGGGTTAGGTTCATATTAGAGGATGAGATTTTGTAAGACGGCGAGAGGTAATCATAGTCATTCAATCTTGATTATATATATATACATATATATATATATATATATATATATATATATATATATATATATATATATATATATATATATATATATATATATATATATATATATATATATATATATATATATATATAGGGTTAGGTTCATATTAGAGGATGAGATTTTGTAAGACGGCGAGAGGTAATCATAGTCATTCATTTTGGGTGTAAACAAAAAATAATAATAATAATAAATGAAAAATTTTGAAAAAAGTATATTTATTTATTATTTCATCATTTTTTATTAAAAAAAATTTAGTGATTTTTTCATATTCTAGTAGAATATTACACTATATGTGTAATATTTTTTTTAGAATATGCAATATTCAAATGAAATACTTTTTGATTTTTCCAGATTTTTTTAAATTTTTTTTTAGATTGAATAAGTAGCGAAAATAAGTATAAACTTTTTTAAAAAATATTTTTATTATAAGTTACCAAAGTATCATACAATTACAAACCCGTGTGTTACGTGATAGTATGATGTATAGGCTTTTTAATTTACATAAATAAATGTGTATAGTTCTTAAACAGTTAATATTCATATGAGAAATAGCAATTCACTATCATTTATTTTCATTATTGTAGCATCCTACTTTCTTATCGTCCAACCACCTGCGATCCTGCCGGACACGTAAGCCTAATTCCCACAAGTGGCTGAGGCAAATAATGTACGATGTTACATTTAATTCACTTAAAAGATAAGGCTGGATCAGGAACATACCACAACATCACCAAGACCTATCGATATGTTTATACCAAGATATTTCATTGAATTGGTGAAGTTGTTTCTAATTTTGGTGGCCATATTTTAGGCATGATGAGCTACCCCTTATATGTCATACCCAGCAATAGCAACCTGCCAGTATAAATAAATTTGAAATTTAGTACAATGTTTCAACCTTAAACATATGCTTAAATAAGGGAGAATTTAGTGATGGGATACGGAGACACCTATAACCCAAGTAAATATATGTGGTGTTAATTCTAGAGCTCACACATTTGACCACTTATAGCAATAAGGGCCATGGAAAGGACAGATCCGCAATTAACACATGTTCCACTAATCATATTTCATTCTATCGTGGTGGTTTTCAGAACCTGTAGAGGTAAAGTCCATGTATACTTAAAATAGTTCTTCTAAGCACGAGAGACATATATAACAACCAAAGTCTCATAGTAAGTGAAGCATAGATAGGGGTGAGCATATATAGGTGGGTAGCCGACAAAATTCTTAGGAACCGGAACCGGCGGTTGTTAGTCTAACGGAATCGGAACCGGAACCGCTTTCACCGGTTCCTTGGATTTTAGAACCGGTCCCGGAACCGCTTGGAACCGGTTCCGGTTCCGGGTACCAGACTTTTTTATTTAAACTGTAAACAATCATTAATTACAAGTTGAATCATCTTGAAAGGTGGAAAGAAACACCAGATCAAGAATACACCAGTTCAACAGTACAAGATCCCATAAGTATATTGGTCCAAACTCCAAAGAGACCAAGATTGTAGCAGGTACAATGCAGTTCCAATTTGAATTTGAACAGTAGCAACTGAATAAACTTGTAGAGAGGAAATTTTTGAAGGGCATGATGGTCCAAAATGTCTCCATCATGCCATTAATTACCAAAACAATTGAACAACACAGTAAGATCCAAGCCATAGCAAAAAATACAACAGGCAATATAACATTGTTATTTTTTGTTCTTATGGACAATATACCGCCTGATTTCATCATCCCTTCCACTGGATTGAGCTTTACCCCTTTTAGCAAGTTCAGTCAAATAATTGCCATAATTTACAAGTGCCTCATATTTCCCTTCAGGCCTGTATAAATGTAAAGAAATTAAGATCACAAGTTACAACCAAAACTCTCAAATCTAAAATCTAGACGTCAAAATTACAACTAAAGCTATAAAAGTAGCATACAAAACTTACAGTTAAGTTTGTTATTGTCACTTTGACCAAATAAAAGTACATTTATAGTCAATCTAAAGGTAAGAAAATTATCACCAAAAAACATATTTTCCGTACAATTTAATGGTGAAAAACATCTCCTAGATACCTATAAAACGATAAGCACATGGCTAAATCAAGAAATGAGTTTGTACATCTTGTAATGTGAAAGGTAAATGCTAAATAAACAAATCAATGGAAGTAGAATGCTTTTCATTACATTTGACAATACTAAACATGACTTCACACGTAACACAAAGACTTTAGTTTTCAAGTCTGGAATCTTTTTTCTACAAATGTTTCTGTCAAGATTACTCCCTTTAAGTGCAAGAGTTATAATATACCAAAAGAACCACCCAAAATCCAAACTTGAGATGAAATAAACTTAAAAATATTAAAATACCAAAAGAAAACGATTTGCTTGACCTCATATATCACCATGAGAAAAACCCTTCAACTGCGTGACGAAGTGGGCTTTCAGTTTTAAGCATCCTGTTCAGAATAACTGGAAAAAAATATGTGTAAAACTACTCCAAGTTAGAAACTATTCATAGAAAGTTCATATCTTTTGACCTTGATCCATAATAAAAAAATGGCAAAATATCTCTATAGCCCAACCAACTATTGGTTGTTGGTCTAAAAGGTCCCTAAAGTTTTTTTTTGACCTTTTAGGGGAATAAATTCTATTTTTACCTGTTCATTAAGTCCTCTCAGCAGGTTTCCAGGTTAAAAGTTAGGAAAAATGACATTGTAGCCCTATTAACTTTTATCTTCTGTTCTAAATAGTCCCTAAACTTACGTTTTAGTTTACAATGGCAAAGATGGAGGTCGATGACTGTCGAGGGGTGCTCAAAGTTTACAGTGACAACTTTATATAGCGATCCAGTGAACCGAGCCATAGGTCAAACATAGCCGCCACCCCCGGGGATTAGAGCCACTTCACGGAACTGATGCAGAAACCACTGCCATGAGTATCGAGAATGTTGTTTGTTTGGTAAAAAAGGACATCTTTCCAGAGTACCATCGTCATCGACACGAACTTGAAAGCTCGGTTCACTGGATCGTCGTCACTATAAACTTTGAGCACCCCTCGACAGTCATCAACCTCCATCTTCGCCATTGTAAATTAAAAATAAGTTTGGAGACTATTTAGAACAGAAAATGGAAGTTGATAGGGCTACAATGTCATTTTTCCTAATTTTTAACCTGCAAACCTGCTAAGAGGACTTAATGAACAAGTAAAAATAGATTTTATTCCCCTAAAAGGCCAATAAAAAACTTTAGGGACCTTTTAGACCAATAACCAATAGTTTGTTAGGCTACAGTGACATTTTGCCTAAAAAATCACCAAATCAAGAATTTGGACGCAATTCATCATGCAATTGATCAAAACATAAGCCAAAACAACTCAAATAAAAAAAGGAAAAGCATTTTAGCAAACACCTGGTAGGCAACAATGAAATGCAACTCATCTGCAAAAACCGATTCTACTGGCAATAACAAGTTCAAGATATATACAAATTACTTCAAGCATTTAAATGAATACAATAGTAAGTTTAAATAGATATAAAACGTACATCTTCTTGGTTGTTGTTATGTTCCAAAGCTTCAGACCTGGAGGTCTAAGTAATTAAGTATAAATCATCGAGATGATAGATTGATTAAGAATTTAGGATGTTAGAGAGTTACACAAAATTACATTGGTGTACAGAGTGCATACACTTCCGCCATTTATCCTGTCGACGGATTTCTCCTTCACAATAATACACCATCCAATGTCCACCGATAATGGCCTACACATTAAAGACCTCAAAAGAATGTTAGAAATTACACTCAATCACAAACCTAGTTAACACAAGACATGATAATAAACACGAACCTGTTAGGGAGCGTAGACCATGAGGAAGTTGATGCATCGTCGGAATCGGAATAATCCCAGATATTACCAAAATTGTTATTGGTTGAATCAGTAGAAACTTAAATCAAAGGTTGGAATCTGTAACGCCCGGTTTTTCCCGGTATGTTTATTTATTTTATTTAACTAATTATGTAACATTATATTAATTTAGTTAATTAAGATATGATTAATTGAAAGATGGGGCTTATAATTATTGCCATCTTTTAATCATATAATTAAGTCTATGGGTTATAGCCAAACCCAATTAGAGCCCAAATGTTCTTCTAGCCCAAAGGCTTTAGGGTTTAGCCCATTAACCTAGTATATTAGGGCTCAAAACCCTAATCTCATTCATTTTTTCATCTCATTCTCCTCCTTCACGTCTCTCTCTCCCTCTACATCTTTCTTTATTCCCGGATTTGAGAATACAACTGCAGTGTTTGGACGATTCCCGGAGATTGAAAGGTTGGATTGCCCTGAAACTTTAACCGAAGGTTCCCAAGACATATATGAAGGTTCTGACCAAAGGAATTTTGATTTCAAGGTATAGATTTTGAGTTATGAATTTCGCAATATAACCTAGGGTTTCTGTCAAATTTCACTGCTGAGTCTCCTTTCTTGTAAAATTCATATCTCGAGTTATAGGACTCAAATGGACCCAATACCAGTGCCCAAAGTTCCCAAATTTAGTTGGATAACTTTCTTAAAAGGCACTCTCGCTGAAAAAGGACTTTACCTATGGGCAACAACAGCTTCTCTGCTGTTGGGTCTGATCCGGGTCTGCTGGGATATGTCATTTTGTTTTTATCATTACTAGGATTTGGAAGATGATCCTGAGTGATTCCAATTACCCACATGTACATTACATAGTTAATTTAATATCTGGAGAATATGGGTCGTTAATTCTTATTATAATTTGGTTAGAATGTACCCACACTCCAGGTCAATGGACAGTCACCAGCTTATGCTGATTCTGTGATTGACCACCTTGTGATTTTTATATCTAGAGCTTGGGAAACCCTTTTTAATCGATTCCAACTCTGAGAATTGTATTTGTGTGTCTAATGTTCCTCTAATGTTTGGTTGGGGCTAATTCCACCCAAAAGTTGGGTAGAATTGGGCAACACCACCAGACTGTCCGTCCAAAGACTGCAGTGACAAGTCTTTTTGTAAAATTCATATCTCTTACATCCTTTGGAGTTATGAGGAGTTCCTTATGGTTCTGGAAATCTAAGCCATTGTAGTTTCTTGTAAAAATTATTTAAGCCTATGTTTCAGTTATATATTTTGGAGTAATTCAGTCCCGAACAGCAGGTCTGTTTTAGAGACCTTGCTGTGATTACTCCTTTCTCATTCATTAGCTTCACAACTTCATCATTCTAACCTTTAGTCTTAATTAGGTGAAGTGTTGAAGTTTGCACAAGCTTGGTAGCCATATATTGACTTCTATCTATTATATCACTCACTCAAGGTGAGTTCTCTCACACCGTTGTATTGATGTTTGTGTTTGCTAGTTAGCTCGTGTGTGATTGTTTAGATTTATTATTTAAAGCATGCTATATTATTATTATAAATCGTACATGTGCACTGTATGTAATTGATTATTACTATGAGGGGTAGTTAGGTAAGATCACCAACGTTATACTCTTTATGAGGTGCGGGGATCGGGGCCAAAGGATACGGGATTTACCCGGTGCGGCTCAAACCTACAAGTCCGCCCTATTTTATATAAGCACTGATTCGTTCTTTGCTTAGTTTTTATAATTATAATTGGAAATGGATTAGGGCTGGTAAATGTGAATATTAATATGATGTTTGTGTTTGAATTCACTAAGCTTTTGCTTACGGTTTCCCTAAACATTTTTCAGGGGTTAAGTTCAAGGAGACTCAGGCTTGATTGGAGCACCGGGATCGCTACTACTAGGAGTTTTATTTATTTGGGACTATGACATGTTATGCTTCCGCACTTTACTATAGTATTTTGCCATGTTTTGGGTTTGAGCTACTTATTTATTTTGGAAACTTATAACTATTTTTATAAAAGTTATCTTTGAAAGTTAAAAATATTTTGCGAAAAATTTTGGGTGTTACAAGTTGGTATCAGAGCACATGTTTGAGGGAACTAGGCATTCTTAGGAATGTTCTAGACTCAAATTTGAGGCTCGTAAAAATTTTATTTTCTTTAAAAATATTTTCCTTAAAAGAATTTCTTAAGACTTTTGAGGACTAGTAGTGGAAGATCCCGTGATGTGCCAGTCAGCCAAGTAAGCCTTGTTTCTTAAATTCTTATTTCGATAAATTGTTATATCTTGAGTCGTTTATTATAAGTTTTATCTGCAAACATACCTTTAATTATCCTTAAATTGTTAGATTTCACCCATGTTGGTAATATCATGTGAGAGAGTTGTTTAAATAAACGGCTAGAGCAAACTGGAACATTTGAAACTAGGCACGAATGCGAGATTGGAACTTGTGTGGAAGGTAGTAGAAGGGCCCCTACTATTTGAAGCACCGGTGCCGATCTCGGGTCGGGGCAAGGTTGAAAATGTCTGGTGAGCTGAGTGTTTCAGTCTTCCTAGGAAAATCTAGGGTGAATAACTCCTAATAATCTCTTTATTCTGCGAATCTAGATGGCTCCGACAACTCGTCTTAATTAGACCCAAATGGGGCAAGTTAGGGAACTCATCGCTGAAGAATTCAACAATGCCTTTAACGAGCTCATTCCGAATGTCACTTCTGACATAATTACCCAATTCCGTGCTCTCTTGGATGAGCGCCTCGCAGCTGTTAATGGAGGAGCTTTACCCGCTCTGCCTGTTCGCGACTCAGCCTATTATTTCGAGAAGTTCTCTAAGTGCCACCCTCCACAGTGGAATGGTGACTTGAATCCAGTGGAGGCTAAACACTGGATTGCCGATATCGAAAGCGCTCTCATGACTTGCGGGTGCCCAGATCAATTCAAGGTTGTTGTTACTATGAGCCAACTTAGGAAGAAAGCAAATACCTGGTGGAAAACTGTTACGACATTGATGACTGAGGAGGAGCTGAGAGCCATGACTTGGGCCCAGTTTGTGGAGAGGTTTGAGAGACAGTATGTGCCCCAGGTGGAGCAGCAGCGAATGCAGCAGCAGTTTATGACCTTTGAGCAGACTACGGAGTGCGTGTCGGATCTGAATGCTAAGTTCCTGGAGATGATGTCTTTCTGTCCCTCATTTGCCGGAGATGAGGCGTGGTTGGTTAGTAGGTATAAAGATTCCCTACGTACGGAGATACGGGAGTTTGTGAGCATGCAGGAGTTCACGACATTATCAGCTATCATGGATGCCGCTAGGAGGAGGGAGATTGAGCTACAGACCCAGCAGCACAAGAGGAAGGCGGACAACGCCCTGACCAAGACGTCCGGGGATGCACATAAGAAGCAGAAGAACGTGGGGAAGACGAGATACGAGTACAGGCCATTTGCGGGACAGGACGACAAGAGTCGGTTAGTGTGTTACAACTGCAAGAAGCCGGGTCATCATTGGAAGCATTGCAAGTCCTCAGTAGTGGTGGCATCACCACAGGTTCCTTCTACGATTCCTACCTGCTTTAACTGCAACGAGAAGGGACACAAGAAGCCTGATTGCCCGCAGTTGAAGAATGGTGGTGGAGGCGGGGGTATGAAACCCCCGAGTGCATCGTCCTCTAAAGGACCTGCCATGGTGACACGAGGACGTGCTCACCAGCTGACTGCGGAGGAGCCGGCTATTACAGCAACTGTGGCGGGTAAATTTCACTTTTCTTCATTCTCCTGCACTCTTGTATTGTTTAATTTGATGATAGTTTTAAAGTTTGTCTATGTATTTATATGTTGTGAATCAGGCACTTATCTGTTAGACTCCGAGCCCGCTGCTGTTATGTTCGACAGCGGTGCTACTCATTCTTTCGTATCTCGCACATTCATTAATCGTTTGGGGCGTAGTATCGGAAAATTGGCTCGCCCAATGGTTATCGAGGTTGCCGATAACCGTATGATTTATGTCACCGACGTGTATCGGGGCTGTACTCTCGAATTTTCCGCGGTTGAATTCCCTATTGATCTTATCCCCATTGCGATGCAGGATCTTTGTGTTATCGTGGGTATGGATTGGCTGGACGCGTTTGATGCGGAGATCCATTGTCGTAAGAAACAAATCCGTGTTCAAACCCCTAAGGGTGGAGAACTTATCATTCAGGGAGATACTCCTTGCTTGGCTATCGCTTCTTGTTCTTCTACCCAAGTACTTAATGATGTTCCGGTCGTTTCAGACTTCAGCGATGTTTTTCCGGAGGAACTTCCTGGTTTGCCCCCTATTCGGCAAGTGGAGTTCCGCATTGAATTATTGCCAGGTGCGACTCCGATAGCTAAGGCCCCATACCGGTTGGCGCCACCCGAAATGAAAGAACTCCATGAACAACTTCATGAATTAAGTAATAAGGGTTTTATACGGCCTAGCTCTTCACCATGGGGAGCTCCTATTCTATTTGTCAAGAAGAAAGATGGCACCCAGCGTATGTGTATCGATTATAGGGAACTGAACAAGCGCAAGATAAAGAATAGATATCTGCTACCACGTATTGATGATCTTTTTGATCAGCTACAGGGAGCATCTTGGTTCTCCAAGATTGATTTACGGTCCGGTTACCACCAGATGCGAGTTCGGGAAGAAGACATTGAGAAGACTGCATTCCGTACTCGCTATGGGCATTATGAGTTCGTGGTAATGCCTTTTGGGCTCACCAATGCACCCGCTGCTTTTATGGACCTCATGAATCGGGTGTGTAGTCCGATGCTTGACCGCTCTGTTATTGTGTTCATTGATGACATATTAGTGTACTCTAAGACCAAGGAGGAGCATGAGCGACATCTTCGGGAAATTTTAGAGACTCTTGCGAGAGAAAAACTTTATGCTAAATTCTCGAAGTGTGAATTCTGGATAGATGAGGTTCAGTTTTTGGGGCATGTGGTGAACAAAGAAGGTATCAAGGTCGATCAAGCCAAAGTGGAAACAGTTAAGCAGTGGGAGGTTCCAAAAACGCCTTCCGAAATTCGTAGCTTTTTGGGTTTGGCCGGTTACTACCGTAGATTCATAGAAAATTTCTCAAAGATTGCGTTACCACTTACCCGACTAACCAAGAAGTCAGAGAAGTTTGTGTGGGGTCCGGAGCAACAAGCGGCGTTTGATGAGTTGAGATCACGATTGAGTGATGCACCGATCTTGGCCCTAATGGATGGAATGGAAGATATAGTAGTTTACTGTGACGCATCACTTCGGGGCTTTGGTGCAGTGTTGATGCAGCGAGACAGGGTTATAGCCTACGCCTCCCGACAACTAAAACCCCACGAGCAAAACTACCCCACTCATGACTTGGAGCTGGGGGCTGTTGTATTTGCCCTCAAGATTTGGAGACATTATCTCTATGGGGTAAAGTTTATTGTATATACCGACCATAAGAGCTTGAAGTATCTGTTCGATCAGCGGGATCTGAACATGAGGCAGATTAGATGGCTGGATGTGGTGAAAGACTATGACTGCAAAATTCACTACCACCCCGGTAAAGCTAATGTGGTGGCTGATGCTCTCAGTCGCAAACCGACTACTGAGCCTATTCGAGCCAAGTGTCTCCGTATGACGATGATGTCGCCCTTGCTAGACCTGATTCGTGACGCTCAAAAGACGGCAATAAACATCAAGCGGGAGAAAATCGAGAATGAACTGCCTAATATGGAAGTAGATGGGCGGGGTTTGCTGACTCGCCATGGTAGAGTTTGGGTTCCATATACAGGAGGCAACCGGAAAACCCTAATGGAGGAAGCTCACAAGTCTAAATTCTCCATACATCCGGGTGCAACCAAAATGTATCTAGATCTACGAGAGGGTTACTGGTGGCATGGAATGAAGAATGATGTAGCCCAGTATGTGGAAGAATGTATGACCTGCCGGAAGGTCAAGGCAGAGCACCAGAAACCGCATGGGAAATTGCAACCTTTGGAGATTCCGGAATGGAAATGGGAGCATCTGACCATGGATTTCATCACTAAGCTTCCTAGGACTGCCCGTGGAGCTGATACTATTTGGGTGATTGTCGACCGTCTGACTAAGAGCGCTCACTTTTTGGCCATAAAGGAGAGCTCACCTGCGAAGAAGTTGGCCGAAATCTTTGATCGAGAGATTGTCTCATTGCATGGTGTGCCCGTTTCTATTATCTCCGACCGTGACACTCGATTTACTTCTCGGTTTTGGCGGAAATTTCAGGAAGAGATGGGTACACGATTACACTTTAGCACAGCCTTCCACCCACAGACAGACGGACAGAGTGAGAGGACGATTCAGACACTGGAAGACATGCTTCGGGCATGTGCGATCGATTTTGGGGGTAGCTGGGATGATCACCTGCATCTAGCCGAGTTCTCCTATAACAACAGTTATCACTCAAGCATTAAAATGCCCCCGTATGAAGCTTTGTATGGAAGGAAGTGTAGAACGCCTGTTTGTTGGGGCGAGGTAGGGCAGAGGGTACTTGGGAGTACCGAAATCGTGCGGCAAACTACGGAGAAGATACAGGTGATACGAGACCATTTGGCCACGGCGAGGAGTCGTCAGAAAAGCTATGCCGACAAAAGACGCTCCGACCTTGAATTTCAGGTGGGAGATTCTGTGTTGTTAAAGGTCTCTCCTTGGAAAGGCGTGATTCGTTTCCGGAAGCGGGGAAAGCTAGGACCACGATTCATTGGTCCTTACAAGGTCATTGCTCGCGTTGGGGAGGTGGCCTATCGCTTAGAGTTACCTGATGAGCTTAGCCTGATCCATGACACTTTCCACGTCTCTCAGCTACGGAAATGTGTTGTTGATGATACCACGGTGGTACCTTTGGAGGATATCCAGATTGATGAGCGTCTCAACTATGTTGAGCAACCGGTTGCAATTTTAGATCGGGAAACAAAGACCCTTCGGAACAAAACCATAAATTTGGTTAAGGTTCAGTGGCGACATAGACGGGGTTCGGAATGGACGTGGGAACCGGAAGACGAGATGAGGGCTCATTATCCGAATTTATTTGTTGGTGATGACTTCGAGGACGAAGTCCGTTCCTAGTGGGGGAGAGTTGTAACGCCCGGTTTTTCCCGGTATGTTTATTTATTTTATTTAACTAATTATGTAACATTATATTAATTTAGTTAATTAAGATATGATTAATTGAAAGATGGGGCTTATAATTATTGCCATCTTTTAATCATATAATTAAGTCTATGGGTTATAGCCAAACCCAATTAGAGCCCAAATGTTCTTCTAGCCCAAAGGCTTTAGGGTTTAGCCCATTAACCTAGTATATTAGGGCTCAAAACCCTAATCTCATTCATTTTTTCATCTCATTCTCCTCCTTCACGTCTCTCTCTCCCTCTACATCTTTCTTTATTCCCGGATTTGAGAATACAACTGCAGTGTTTGGACGATTCCCGGAGATTGAAAGGTTGGATTGCCCTGAAACTTTAACCGAAGGTTCCCAAGACATATATGAAGGTTCTGACCAAAGGAATTTTGATTTCAAGGTATAGATTTTGAGTTATGAATTTCGCAATATAACCTAGGGTTTCTGTCAAATTTCACTGCTGAGTCTCCTTTCTTGTAAAATTCATATCTCGAGTTATAGGACTCAAATGGACCCAATACCAGTGCCCAAAGTTCCCAAATTTAGTTGGATAACTTTCTTAAAAGGCACTCTCGCTGAAAAAGGACTTTACCTATGGGCAACAACAGCTTCTCTGCTGTTGGGTCTGATCCGGGTCTGCTGGGATATGTCATTTTGTTTTTATCATTACTAGGATTTGGAAGATGATCCTGAGTGATTCCAATTACCCACATGTACATTACATAGTTAATTTAATATCTGGAGAATATGGGTCGTTAATTCTTATTATAATTTGGTTAGAATGTACCCACACTCCAGGTCAATGGACAGTCACCAGCTTATGCTGATTCTGTGATTGACCACCTTGTGATTTTTATATCTAGAGCTTGGGAAACCCTTTTTAATCGATTCCAACTCTGAGAATTGTATTTGTGTGTCTAATGTTCCTCTAATGTTTGGTTGGGGCTAATTCCACCCAAAAGTTGGGTAGAATTGGGCAACACCACCAGACTGTCCGTCCAAAGACTGCAGTGACAAGTCTTTTTGTAAAATTCATATCTCTTACATCCTTTGGAGTTATGAGGAGTTCCTTATGGTTCTGGAAATCTAAGCCATTGTAGTTTCTTGTAAAAATTATTTAAGCCTATGTTTCAGTTATATATTTTGGAGTAATTCAGTCCCGAACAGCAGGTCTGTTTTAGAGACCTTGCTGTGATTACTCCTTTCTCATTCATTAGCTTCACAACTTCATCATTCTAACCTTTAGTCTTAATTAGGTGAAGTGTTGAAGTTTGCACAAGCTTGGTAGCCATATATTGACTTCTATCTATTATATCACTCACTCAAGGTGAGTTCTCTCACACCGTTGTATTGATGTTTGTGTTTGCTAGTTAGCTCGTGTGTGATTGTTTAGATTTATTATTTAAAGCATGCTATATTATTATTATAAATCGTACATGTGCACTGTATGTAATTGATTATTACTATGAGGGGTAGTTAGGTAAGATCACCAACGTTATACTCTTTATGAGGTGCGGGGATCGGGGCCAAAGGATACGGGATTTACCCGGTGCGGCTCAAACCTACAAGTCCGCCCTATTTTATATAAGCACTGATTCGTTCTTTGCTTAGTTTTTATAATTATAATTGGAAATGGATTAGGGCTGGTAAATGTGAATATTAATATGATGTTTGTGTTTGAATTCACTAAGCTTTTGCTTACGGTTTCCCTAAACATTTTTCAGGGGTTAAGTTCAAGGAGACTCAGGCTTGATTGGAGCACCGGGATCGCTACTACTAGGAGTTTTATTTATTTGGGACTATGACATGTTATGCTTCCGCACTTTACTATAGTATTTTGCCATGTTTTGGGTTTGAGCTACTTATTTATTTTGGAAACTTATAACTATTTTTATAAAAGTTATCTTTGAAAGTTAAAAATATTTTGCGAAAAATTTTGGGTGTTACAGAATCAGGTGGAGAAGGCAGAGCAGATGTTCTTAGAGAAGGTCGACTATGAAGGCGGTGACACAATGGAGAGGCGATAAATAGGTATGCCATGGAAGATCTCGTGAACATGATGTAGAAATTTATCGAGAATAAGGGAAAAATGAACTGGACTGTAGCTTTATTATATCGATATCGATTTCAAATTTCAAAAACGAAAGGGTAACGGATTGAGCCGAGATTTAGGGAATTGAGTGAAATTAGGAAGATAGCATAATTTTAGGAACGGTTTTGGAGTTAGACGAGATAAGTGAATCACAAATTCACAACTATTTTAGGCGGGAAAACAAATTGTAGGGCTTTTAGAGCATGACATGTGGCAAAGTATGTCTCTAAGAAAATGCCATGTGGCAGTAAATGGTTTGCTTTATTTTATATATATATATATATATATATATATATATATATATATATATATATATATATATATATATATATATATATATATATATATATATATATATATAGACTAAAGTTCAAATGAGAACCATTTTTTTCCGAGGAACCAAGGAACTTTTTGACTGAAATTTTTTTTTCAAAAAAAATTACATAATACACCCAATCGCTTATATTTAAGCCCTTTTGTAAAAAAAAAATTTGAAAAAAATAATATATATACACGAAATGTGCATATATGCACGAAACGTGATCATATACACATTTGCGAAAAAGTGCATATATGCACATTTCGTGTATATATGCACATTTCGTGTATATATATTATTTTTTTCAAATTTTTTTTTACAAAAGGGCTTAAATATAAGCGATTGGGTGTATTATGTAATTTTTTTTGAAAAAAAAATTTCAGTCAAAAAGTTCCTTGGTTCCTCGGAAAAAAATGGTTCTCTCTTGATCCGGACTCTATATATATATATATATATATATATATATATATATATATATATATATATATATATATATATATATATATATATATATATATATATATATATATATATATATATATATATATATATATATATATATATATATATATCACATTATATAATTTTAAAAAATTTAAATAAATTAAATAAGAATTATGAAAAGTTAATATAGCAAAAGTAATAAGTAATAATATATTGGTATATGTTAACCGTAGTATATACACCAACAACTTTAGAAAGATAATCGGGGCAAGTGTTTTAAATTTGAAAATGTGAAACATCAAAAAGTTGAAACATGAAAGTATTTTAATGTGTTGCCCCTATAGAAGATGCAAAGCACACCAAATCAAAAATAAAAATCTTAAACTAATTTGTGTTCACCCACTTCTGTTTTCATCAAAGAGTAGTTATTTTCTGAGTAGAAACTAAGAGGACTACAATAAGGAGACATGACCAAATATTTCTCACACCATTAAAAACAAGTTTGATAATACTGTATAAACGCTCAAATATTTTCAAATATGCAAAAACTTCAAATCTTATTAAAGGTTTCAATAAAACTCTGTTAAAATAAAAAATAATTCTTTTAAAATTCGTTCGATCAGCTTTAAAATATGATAAACAACAAAGTATTCATTGCTTAG
Source organism: Cichorium intybus (assembly GCA_023525715.1). NCBI lineage: Eukaryota > Viridiplantae > Streptophyta > Magnoliopsida > Asterales > Asteraceae > Cichorium > Cichorium intybus. Next base: position 7,820,873 of record CM042016.1, read on the forward strand.
TTTCTTCTAATTGCTCAATGTTTAGAGAGTTAATCTTATCTTATCTTATATCTTATAAAGGAAGCATTTTTCCTCTCACCACATCTCCATGACCTTTCAAATTCCCACTTAATATAATCAATCTATTAATTTGAATATTTTTTACAACACTAATTTGAGATTTTTTTTCTTTATCCCACATTGCTTCATATAATATATGACCTCTTCTCTTTCTTTTATATAATACAATTCATTTGTTTTCATTACATCAAACTTGATCTCTCAAGTCTATTATTAAATATTGATCATTTTATCATAGAAACATTCTTTTATGGCAAGTTTTAAAAGATTTTTACTATTTAGTTTCAACTCAAAAAAGTATTGAAACTCAAAAATAAAAATTAAAATTACTTAAAACTTTTAAAAACTTGACTAGGTTGGAAGTTTATAGTAGTACGTCATTTTTAAAAAGTGACATCGGTGTAAACATTTTTCGATTCACCAATACGTATATACGTAGAAACTTAGTTCCTTAGTTAAAACTTTTAAAATTTTGACTAAGTTTGAAGTTTATGTTGATATTTTTATGTCTCACATCGTGTCACACATTTATCTAACATTTCATCTTTCATTTATACAATATCACTAATTTGATTACATTATCCATCAATCTTCATCATAATATGACTTTCAATTTCTATTATTAATTAAATATCATTTTATCGTACAAAGATGTTTTCTCAAAGTGATAAAGGTTTCTACTTATAGGTTTTAGTTTCCAAAAGTATAAAAACTCAAAAATGAAGATGAATATTACTAAAAAACTTTTGAACTTTATAGTTAATCTAAACGTATAATATTAAACATAAATTGTTATCATAATAGATATCATATTTGCATCCAAAACTTGAAAAAGTTACATAATAACTTTTTTAAATTCAATTATAAATAGATAGTCAAACATTAAAACCTAGAAACATGCTATTAAAATCTATTGTTAATTAGTGGTCAATTTATCACAAAAAAAAAAACTTGTTTTTATTTCAAAGTTTCAACGATTATCCTATTTCAAAATCATTAAAATTAAAAAGATGAATATTTAAAAGAGTTAAAAACTATTAAAATACCAATTGAGTTGCACGGTTATAGTAAGTCGTGGTCACAGTTCGATGTGTAATAACAACGTTGTAAACATTTTATTTCACTTTCATAAAATTTATGTACACAAAACTTTCAAAAAATAACCCCTCTAAGTTTAAACAAATTTGTTTATATATATATAAATATTATAATAGATGTCATTTAATCAATATAGTTTAAGATGAAATTTTATCATGTACCACATTAATTTGAATTTATTAGAAAAAATAAATCGGAGTGGACATCGGTGAGTACTCGTCCAAATCTTACGAAAACAGTCCTAAAACTGAAAACAAATGTTCATGGAATGTTGCAACTGATTCCTAATCTGGTTATAATCAAGAACACAAACGAACTAATATATGAGTGAAATGGTTTTAGACTCTCTATTTATAGATGTTATCTTTACCTTGAAATTTGTTTATTAAGCTATGTGGGATGAGAAATATATTAGTCTTTTTAATTATAGATGTTTGATTTCTCTTCAGTTGCGTCTCTTAAGCGATGTGGGATAAGAAAATAACACAAAATAACACATTATGAAGGAAATTTTGATCACACATCGTCATAATAAACCAACTCAAAAAGCTTTTTTATTCTATAAATAAAGGTCTCCCTCAAGTTGAAACAATTATATAAATCTTTAGATATTTTTTACTGTTAGAAACATTTCCAAATATTAATGTTCAACGAAATATATAGTTAAAATTTCCTTATTTTCTAATGAAGCCGAGCTTTACAATTTAGCTACTCGATCAAGATGAGCTATGTATTCGTTCATCAAGTTGCACAAAATCACATGCATTGTGTTGAATAATGCAATTTTGAACGTTTATTTTTTATATAATATTGATGGTAAAAAACGAAAATTTCTAATTTTCCCAAAGATCATTCAATCAATATACTTCATGTATTCTTATTAGATCTATTTTCTATTATAAACGAAATCATTTAAATCAATGTGGTTCAATAAAAATGATTTGTCATTTACCACATCAATTTGAGGTTTCTTTTCTTTATCTCACATTGCTTCACACACATATATGACATTTTCTCTTTCTCTTATATAATACAATTCATTTGTCTCCATTATACACCAAAAAACATACTATTAATTTAAATTAAATATCGAAATTTAAACATGACCAAATACGCAATCTTTAAATTGATTTAAAATAGATTAAAGTAAAATTAAATTTGAAATTTTACAAAAAAATCATATGGTTTGAGATAACTCTTTATCTTAAACCATGTTAATTTCATTTTTATTTGATACATTGTATTTATTCATTAAAAATCTTAAAATTCGTTGTCTTCCAAATTTATGACACATGTATGTATTATCATATAGTTTAAAATAATGAATATAGTTTTCAATATAATCATTTTTAATTTGGTATAAGAATAACATGCATTTGTTTATATTCTAACTAATGAATTTTCCATGCACAACGCGCAGACATTCGCCTAGTTTCAACTATAAACGTGGCACAATCAAGACAACTCAATCACGTTGGCACACATGTATTCAGCTTCAAATAGTTAGCTTCATGTTTAGACAGATTCAATAACAAGAAATACAAAAAAGAAAAGAAAGTGGTACCCGGAGAACAAGAAAAACAATTTCGAGATTTCTTGGAGACGATACGATGCAGAATATGAGTATGTGCAGAGCTCGAAATATATTTTTATACGCGAACGGTTGCTGATTTGGGGGGAAAAAGCCGGATGAAAAAGTTTGAGAGAAGATAGCTACTAAAAATCTCAAAATGATATCAAAATTTTAAATTTTTAAATTTTTTTTAAAAGATAATGAGATATCCTGTTTTGCGTGAGACTTGATTTGATATGAGGGCAGATTAGTATAAAGAATAACAAACCAATTGGATGTGTTTTTTACATCTTTGTTATTACATTTAAATGTTATTCATTTATATATTAAATAGCGTAATTTTTTGCAACGTAACATGAGGACTTTGTTTTTTGGGGTGTAACGCGGGTAACACCCGGATCCGGGTCCTTTTACGGATCTTCCTTACCCCTATGCACCGATTTCCCTTCCTTGCAGTACTTGTGTTACCAACTGTGTCGAATTCCCGTTTTTGGATGATTTGCTACTGCAACCGATGCATCTGGATCTGTTTTCTTCCACCGCCATCTAATATTCCATACGCTTCTCCCACCGCTTCACTTCGTCATCTCCGAATCCGCCTTCCGTCTCTTAAGTAATTTAACCATCGACGTTCATTCGACAAATTCGTTGCCGTCGCCACCCAATTTCTCCCTCATGCTTCTCTCGCATCAAGTTGCAACACATATTAGTGTGTGTGTGAATTAGGTTATGACTTGGAACAAGAGCTTCTCAGGCGATTTTAGGTTATGACTTGGAACAAGAGGTTCTTGAATTGGCTGAAATTGAAGAAAGCCGTTCTTCATAATTGTCTCCTCATCTTCAGAATCCCAATTAACAATACAAAGGAGGCAATTACTGCTTCTTTCTCTTCCAATATCTATCACAACTATTCAGTTGAGTTGTAGCTCCGGTCCAGCTGTTGCAGCGTCTATTTTCGATCCAGTTACGGATGCCGAGAGAACTGCAAGCTCGGAGGTATCCCGGAGAGTTGCGGAAGCGGTGGAGCTTCTTGAAAAAGGAAGGGAATTTCAGGCCCAGGGTGATTATGTCCAAGCTCTTAAATACTTTACACAGGTATACGATTCACTCAGTTTAGTAACTTCCTGTTTTTTAGAATAATGAAAGAGAGTTGAATACAAGAGATAACAATCATACTATTATTTTTTCCTGTATTTTGAAAAATCTATTTCATCTCTCCCCTTTTTCGTTTCTTGAGTTATCGGTGGTCATTTGGTAAGTTTTCTCATTCTTTTCCCGCTTTGCAATCGTAGGGTGGGATTGTGATTTATGGCTAATTGCCGGTTTCTGGTCTAGGGTTTATGTTTCTTCGTTTTTTTCTATTTGAGAATTGCCACGGTCTTTCTTGGGTTTTCGTTTGCACACCAAGTGTTTGATCATTTGCTAGAGTTTGTCTTTATTTTTACTATTTTCCTCGATTGCTTACAGTTTCTTCTTTTTGACCTCAAGAACAAAATTGAGATGTCTGTAGTGATATAGAGGAGAAAGATGATGAATAAAGATGTAAGGTTCAGGTGCGAGTTGGACAAAAAGTTTGAATATAGATCAGAAACAATGTTGCCCCCTGCTCTTTCCTTTGCACAAGATTTTGCCTCACTCTACTCCAATAAGTGTTGTCGCTATTTTCCTTCTTTGCAGCCTTACCTCAGGTTGGGGAAGGAGACTTCAACGTGGGTTTTACTCCAATGAGTTTATTTAAAAGAGAGACAAAGGGGTTGCGAGAGAAAGATCGAGTAACAGAGGTGCGAAAAGCTGACGACATCTGAATACCACAACCTGCAACATTATGGTTCGTTTTCTCCTTCTGTCCCTTCTTTTCTCCCATGTTGATCATCTGATTTTTACTTGTCGTTAGTAGATTAGGGTTCGTTTAAAACTTCATGGTGTAATTATCTTTACTTGTCAGCATACTGTACATTTTTTCAGACTAATTACTAATTTTCCTATAATACCCTTTTAAAATGTTATTAATTTTTTCAAAATCATATTTATTGATAGGTTTTGAGACGACCAGGGCTACAGAGCCGACATTGGGTCCCCGACGTGAGAACCGAACCATATAAGTTGACACGTCACTGTAAGGTCTATTCCCATTTTATATGGTCTGTCTTTGTATTTTTTTACTATTTTTTTAAATTTAGCTATATTGTAGACATTTAGTTAGATAATTCATACTTATTAGATTTGGGTCTAATCTAATTAATCATGTTCTGAATACAGGTTGTTGATAGGATCAATATTAGCTCATGAAATATGGCATACATGGCTACTGCTTCAAGGTGTCCCTTTCTTCCTTGGTCAACTCTTTAGGTCAGGGGTAGTTTGGTCATTAAAAAACTCTTACAATCTCTCATTTATTTTCTTTTCAACTTTCCCTACAAGTCCTTAAACTTTCTCCTAAAATGTGGGATTTATTTTTTCAAAATTCTCTCCATTTCCTCCCAACTCACTCATTTTGACTGCAGACATGATGTCTTATTTCTAACACAATTACATTTTTGTAATATGGTTATTAAGTTGTCTATGAAAAATATTAAAAAAGTTCTCCGGTAAACTTGGAAATCTTTTTATCCCATAACCTTTTCATCATTCAAGAAAAAGAAACTATTAATCATTAATGAATTGTATTTTAGGAGGTTTGTCTGTGTTGGTATTTTTTGTTAAAGAAAAAGGCAAATTGTACAATGCAAAGGAGCTTAAAGGGCTCAAGTTAATTTCAATACACTATGTGTACATGAATATCTGTCATACTGTTGTTGTGCTTAATGAAGTCTACAATGCAAAGGATACTGTGTAAAAGATGTTTGATTGCAGGGGCATAATTGGAAACTTTAAGGTGAGCATGAATTCAGGATTACAGAGGATTGAATGAAAACGGGAAAGCTTGAATAAGTCAAGTGGGAACATCTAATATTAAGGTGGGATTTTTTATTTTATTTTCTCACCTTATTTTCTTTGAAATAAACAATTTTATTTCTGATTTTGTTTACAGCGGAATAAATTGTCCAAGAGTCCAAACCCTAAAAGAGGGTGAGTACTTGATGATTATATATATAAATTAGTAAGGTTTTTCAGAGTACAATTTGATAATACGAAAAAAATTGAAAGAACGATGTTATAGTTGGGTCGTTTGTTGTGTGGAGGAATCAATATGTCGACATAAGCCAAGGGGCAGAGCTTTTGCCACTCCACCTGGTCGTATAAAAAAAACAAAAAACAAAAAAAGAATCGTATTTTGATGACATTGCTATAATTGGACATGAGCAAGTACGCTGTTTTTTTTTTTCACATATCCGGACCCGTTCTCCAGCACTCCCGAACCAGTGCGGAGCACGGGCTCCCGCTAGTTCATTCTAATTCATAAGGTATTAGTATTTTGTATTGCTGACAATAATATTATATTTTAAAATTAATTTCAAAATTACATGTTTTTATACATGATAGAGTTTTTATAATCTAAAAGAATAATAATCAATTTGTAATTACCAAACTATTCTACACATCGGAACTTCAGAACTTTATCTCGATAAAGTATTTAGAAAGCATTTCCCTAGTTTGTCGTCAAACAAAAATTTAGACCAAACGTATAGATAAAATTTAAGAAAATCATGCTTTCATTGCAAATAAATGATATGTTTTTTATATTAAAACCTAGAAAGACATATGGAAAATGCAGATTGACAAATATAACCGCAAACCGTAACTTATTAGAAAAAAAAAAAAAAAAAAAATCTTGGATGTTATTTATCAATAACTTTTAGAACTTAAGTTGTGTTACATTCAGTAATAACATTCATTTTAAAAACGATGAAGGATGAAACATGAAGATGAGAGTAAATTTGTCATTGGACTTAACAGACTTTCCGTTAACTTAAACGATACAGGGACATAAAAGGTGACAAATACTTTTTCAAGGACCATGAAGTTAAAAATAAAAAACTTTGAAATCATTGATAGATCTACACAAATTCAATGGGCCTACCACAGTGCTACATGTTGTAGTTGGGTATTTACGAGAGTAGTAAATGCCATGACAATTATTTGTTACAAAATCCAGTGGAAATCACTCATTGTGTGTATCCTCCGGGCATGTATGCAGCCTACTTCAATAGCAAGTTCACCAATGGACTTGTCTACTACGTTTTCCTGTTCATTTTACTTCTCATTTCACCCTTTCTTTTCATTTGGGAATTCATCACCACCCTCCGATCATGTTTCCGACCTATCGAAAAAATGTCCGGGAAAGTGGTTTTGATCACCGGTGCTTCTTCGGGACTCGGGGAGGTAAGTAAATTCATAAATAATGAACCCTAAACCATATATTAATTCAATCTTTTCCTAATTTTCTTTGTAAGTGGCAGCTCATGGCTTATGAATATGCGAAAAGAGGTGCATGTTTAGTGATTGTCGCGATAAAAGAACCGCAAAGTCGGCTCGAACAAGTAGCAGATAATGCCCGTAAACTCGGTTCTCCTGATGTTCTTTTCGTGTTTGCCGATGTGTCAAAGGTCGATGAGTGTAGAATGTTTGTGGATGACACCATTAAACATTTTGGTCGATGTGGGTAACCCGTACTTTCCAAATTATCAATTTATTTATTTATTTATTTATTTTTTGTAAATTTACGTGCTAGTTGAACCATTGACAGTGGACCATCTTGTTTGTAATGCCGGAATTGCCAACCTTTATTCAACCAACATTGATGTCACCAAATTCTTACCAGTCATGGTATGATTCTTTACTAATAAATTAACATTGATGTCACCAAATTATTTCCCATTATGGTATGCTCCTTTATATAGTAAACAACTTCTTTCTAGCTAGCAACCACGAACACCACTTGCACATTAGTCATTAGGAGTTATAACCGTTTTTTAAGCATATTTGCATTGGATCGGTGAACTGTCTACACCCACGTCCTAGATCGGATCAAATATTTTTTAGACAGATCAACAAGATTTTTGGGATTTTATAAATATTTAGTATTCCTATTGTAGAATTTCAATAATAAATATAAGCATTTTTATAACTTTATACGCTTTAATTTAAATATTCCGGTAAGGAATATCATACAACTTCAGCATGGAACTAATATATTTTATAATTTTTATTAATTAAATAAATTGATAATGTCTGGCCAGATTCTATGTTTTGTATCACCTTTGACCATGTTTTCACCAAACTAAATTTAGAGTAAATTACAATTTTGGTCCATGTGGTTTGCTTGGAATTGCAGTCTTGGTCATCGTTTGGGATTTCCACGGTGAGGGTCCCTAAACTAGCATTTTTCTTACACTTTTGGTCCCTCTACCGGTTACCGTCTCCTACGTCGCCGTTAGAAGCCACTCGTGCACCTCACGTGAGGGTATAATGGTACATTTGCACCTCTGTCTCCTAACTGAATAATAAACCCTACAAAAACAATTTTGTTTGCCACTTGATCGGATTCACTTACGAAGCAAAAACTTGAGTTCGATAATGGTGGTGTGTAACTACGGGAACGAAGCGACCATCGCAACCTTGTGGAAGAATCGAAGGGCACTGAGTGCAGCAATGGTGAAGGCAACACTTCGAAGGGCACTGATGATAAATTTGTGATGTCTAAACACATCGATTTATTCTTTATGTTTTTTCGGAAGAATCGAAACACATTGATTTATTCTTTTATGACTGATTATTTTGTTGTTTATTCTTTATGTTTTTTCGGAAGAATCGAAACACATCGAAATGGTAGCCGTTCTTTATGTTTTTTCGGAAGAATCGAAACACATCGAAATGGTAGCCGTACTTAATAAGATTGATATGATAATAGCCGTTAGTTTCATGTCTTTCGTCCAAAACAAACTGCATCTGTGATGCAGATTATACCAACATTTAAACATAAAAACAAACATTAACACACTACGTTAGCTAAACATGTTATTGCTACATTACCCAAAAGATTGGTTCTACACCTTCATACCCCTTCGTCTTCTTGACCACTACTTCTCGGATCCAAACTCGTATTCGATGAGTTTGCGTTTTTCTTTATACGTGTCCACTTCGCTTTCCAAGAGTCGCTGCATGTCGTAGATAAGGTTGCACATCTGCACAGCAGCTGCCTTGCTTTCCTTCATTGTTTCTTGAGCTAGAACATAGTTCATGTATGATGGTATTGTGCTTTGATCTTCAAACAGCTCTTTCCGCAGTTGGTAATCTGCTTCCATCATTGTTTCCAACTCTTTGATAAACCTCTTGTTATTTTCGGTCTTATGGATGAGCAGTTTGAGCATCGCCTCAAGATCTTTCGCCTTCATATCGGTGGCAGAATAGAAGAAGTGTTTGCAGGTAAGATGACTGCAGGTAAAGTGATTGTGTGTAATGGGGAAAGGCCGAAAGGTTAGGGTTCAATATATAGCAAATGACGATAGACAGATGAAAAGACGCACAATAAATTACGAAACGATTGGAAGTTGCTTTAATTACGAAACAATTATCGTCGGAAGCTTCACTATCGCGAATCTTCCACACTCGATCCGATTGAACTTCAACCACTTGAAAACCCTACACGATAGTCATCGAGCCATGCGAACTGACCTGCAAGCTTTCAACGATAGTCATCGAGCCATGCGAACTGACGTGAGTTGATGTACCATTATACCCACCTGCATTTAAGGCACCACAGCCTAAGAGATCTTCTGAACATGTGCGAATGTACCATTATACCCTCACGTGAGGTGCACGATTGGCTTCTAACGGTGACGTAGGAGACGGTAACCGGCAGAGGGACCAAAAGTGTAAGAAAAATGCTAGTTTAGGGACCCTCACCGTGGAAATCCCAAACGATGACCAAGACTGCAATTCCAAGCAAACCACAGGGACCAAAATTGTAATTTACTCCTAAATTTATTTGGTATGTCTATATGCAACTCTAAACACTAACTACTATGGATTAATATACGATATTTGCATTTTGCAGGATGTAAACTTTTGGGGATCGGTTTATGCAACTCATTTCGCGATGCCACACCTCATGAGAACTAATGGAAAGATTGTTGTCAATGCTTCATCTGCTGGCATTTTGCACCCACCAAAAGGCGGTTTCTATAATGTAACAAATCCAATTCAACCCATGAACCCATCTTTCTTATTTAACAATAACACCTTATGATACCCAATATGTCTCAATTTTCAGGCAAGTAAAGCAGCATTGATCAGCTTCTATGAGTCACTTAGATTCGAAGTTTCTCCGACAGTAACGATAACAATCTTGACACTTGGTTTCATAGAAACAAACCTTATAACAGCCAAGTATTTAACCAGTGCTGCTGGTGCTCCTCTAAGAAAAGTAAGGGAATACTGGTTCATTTCCCGCTAAATCACAACAGATCTATCCGTCATCCCTTGAAGCTTTTTAAAACTAAAATACTTTTTGCAGGATTTCAGCTCCGTGCTCCCAACAATGGGGGCAGAGGCATGTGCGATAGCCATTGTTGATGGCGTATGCAAAGGAGCAACATCCATTACAGAACCAAGGTTCATGAAGGCTCTCTACTTAATGAAGTTCTTTTTCCCTGAACTACATCGTTTCTACTTGAGTATGTTTTTTCCCTCCAAGTCTCAGAAGAACTAAGGGGTATGAACCTTTGCAAGATAGCCGATATTATCAACGGGAATAGAGACTGATTCGATCATTCGAATGTTACTCTTTCGTAATTTAGAGTTGTTCTTTCGCATACAATGAATTTGAAATAATGGGTGAACTAGAATCATTCAAATAATTTTGTTTTATTCTTTGATTAACTACAAATTCTCAGTTAACAATTATAACTAAGCGAGTTTCTTTGCATTGTGCTTTGCTAAAATTATGTGGTTAAAGTTTGTATAAATATAAGTCATTAGTTTAATGTATAAAATTGTAACTACTTTAGTTTAAAAAATACTATAAGATAAACATATATCACAATTATATCACTTAATGATATATATCTACGGCTTGCACATGAAAATTAAATATAAATTACTGTTTGATGTTAATTTTTAACTATTGTTATTATTAATTAATTTAAAAATTACTTATCTGGTAATTTTTTCTTAATTTTAATTATAATTATCATTTAATATATCAATAATTGTTTGTAAAGTAATGTAATATAATTATAATTTTATGTTACTATTAAATATTATTATTATGAACTAATTTAAAAATCATTATTGAAAAATATTCAAATATTAAGGAAATTTTCATTGGTATAAGATATATATATATATATATATATATATATATATATATATATATATATATATATATATATATATATATATATATATATATATATATATATATATATATATATATATATATATATAGAGAGAGAGAGAGAGAGGTTCACTATATAAGCAAATTATAATAGCTAGCTATAAAACCACATGAAAATTACATATGTTCATAAATAAATATTGACAATTTTCACGTGGTCTTATGGTTAGCCAGTATAATTTGGTTCTATGTTGAACCTACCCATATATATATATATATATATATATATATATATATATATATATATATATATATATATATATATATATATATATATATATATATATATATATATATATATATATATATATATATATATATATATATATATATAAAGGTTGTAAAAATCGGTTGTCGGTAGTTTGGCGGTCAAGTGTGGCTAAGGGATCAATCAGAAACCCAAAATTATAAAAGAATTTATTTTAAAATATAAATATAACAAAATAGCAAATTTTGATTCGTTCTATTCTGAGATACACAATAAAGATTATACATTTGTTTATTTCTATTCTTGCATTTTGTTTTTTTTTTTTTCAGTTTTCTTGAGTTTTTAGAAATTATTTGTGTCGTCATTAAAAAATAATAATAAATAATAGATAAAAATAAAAAAATGACCGCCAAGGACCAGGAATGCCGATATTTGACCGATTTTTGCAGCCAACCGTCAAGCTGACTGATTAAGCCTAATCATAATCGGTTGAAAACCGTCAAACGACTAACCGTCGATTAATCGGTCGCCAATATCGATTTCTGCAACACTGATATATATATATATATATATATATATATATATATATATATATATATATATATATATATATATATATATATATATATATATATATATATATATATATATATATATATATATATATATATATATATATATATATATATATATATATATATATACTAGTTGTAAGACCCGTGTATTACACGGGATGATACAAAAAAATTATTAATTAAGAATATCTAAACATTAATATTTTACATAAAAAATTTGTTTGTGTATCGTGACATCTTGCTTTTGATTTTTATTATTACGACTTTGTATTTTGATAAATATAATTGATTATGAGAATGTCACCGGTACTAAATTCAAATTCACTATTATGATTGTAATCGTTCTTCAAAATATTATGACGTCAATTGTCTCTCTATTGTCTTCCAAATCTTTCTACACATTAAAAAATAATATAATATTAAAAAATAATTAATTTTGAAATTGAATGATAAAAATTAATTTTGAAATTGAATGATAATTAAACCGATCATTAAAGAGTTAGAAACGTTTCAAACCAATTAGTTTTTTTTAAGAAATCTAAAATTATGAGAAAATGACATGTGACAAATTCAATGAGGAGATGACATGTGGCTTTGAGTTACTTATTTATTAGGATAAGATATATATATATATATATATATATATATATATATATATATATATATATATATATATATATATATATATATATATATATATATATATATATATATATATATATATATATATATATATATATATATATATATATATATATATATATATATATATATATATATATATATATATATATATATATATGCACTAAACCGTTGGTAGCTTTTTATTATAATAAATAAAATTTATCTAAATGATATTGAATTCAATGCATGGCCAGTGGGGGAGTCGATAGAACAAAGCCACAAAGGATGGGCATCAATATATTTTGCAGTCTCGCAGATCATGTCGATGATTAAACAACAATAGATTAACCATAGGTCAAGACATGTTACAATTTAAAATTGGATAAAAAGACAACGTTGGATCCAATATATGCTACCACTAAGCTAGTATCGAGTTTATAGCCCAATGTAGAAACATAAATAGAACGTGGGCTTTAATATATGTACCAATCCCAATATAAATAGGTTTTTGAGTAGAGTTGCACAAGAAACAGCTCCTTCTAAACCAAACTGGATTTTGCATGAACCGATCGGATTGACGACAAATGATAATATTCTCTGATCAAATAATCTAGTCTATTTTTAATTTTTGTTGGTTGTGATTCTTCCCTTCATTCTCCCATTTTCCGATCAAAAAATAGCTCTCCGCAATCTTCCGTTGAGGTCGGGGGAACCTCGACCAACCGACCCGAGTCATGTGAAGATTGGCTTGGATGTCTGATCGTGAAACCACCTTTTTAGAGAAGCAACAAATTTTTATCGGACATTTGGTACCGTACTAATTCTTTAGTTTTTAATCAAAACAAGTTAATTAAAGAATAGGAAATGAAATCCCCATTTTTCTCCAAATTATAAAGACAATGAAAGAAAATATGGTAAAATATTTACATATTCGTTTACTGTTTTCCTTACTGTCGCCGGTTTAAATTTTACTATAAATATTGATGGTGCACAAAGATTAATTGGAAATGTAGCATAAGTTTCGCGTTTAGTGCAAGACCCATGTTTTTCCCAAAATCATGTAGATAATTTTACCAATATTTTTACAAAAAATTTGACATTTATGTAAAAAAAAAAAATGGTTCAAACACCAATTTAATACATGACCTTACGAGAGACTCGGAATGACATCATCTAGTGGCAGTAGTGATGCAAGTATTTGATGTTAGAAGGGGTGGAGGGCAGTTTGGCTCGGGTTGGAGGGCGGGGCCGCCGGCATAGCCAAGTGGATGATTGGTCCGTGCAAAGCAGGGTGGCACAGGTTGGTGTTCTTGCGGGTTGTGGAACTCGTTTGGGTTGAAGCTTTGTATAAAAAATAAAAAATACAAATAATTTTTTTATCCCTCCACCCCTATAAATTCCCCCTCTTCTGCTTCAAAAATCACACATTTCCTTCTTCTCTCTTTCTCGCAACATTCACTCTTTTTATCCCCCCCCCCCCCCCCCTCTCTCTCAAAAAACCCACACATTCCTCACATCTATAAATCCAAATTTCAATTCAATTTTTACATTGAAATATTTTCTTCCGATATTTCCGATTCGTGACAGTTGCTCAAGTTACACTTGCAGCGTTCGCAGATATTGGAAGTTCTAGCACTCGTCATTCAAGAACTTATCTCCACATAGATCGGGAAACTGCAGAGAAGCAGCTCATGGAAGATTACTTTGTAGTCAATTCAAAGTTTGGGGATGTTCATTTTACAAACAGCTTCCGGACGAGTAGAACATTGTTTTTGCGTATTTGAGGAGATGGAAAGAAACTTTCCATATTTTCAAACAACTTATGATGCCAGTTTGCAAAAACGTTTCACTGCATTGCATAAATGCACATCTGCGGTACGGCAATTGGGGGCGGAAACACCCCCGATTCACTAGACGAGTACTTGAATATGTTAGAACGAACATCACAAGAAAGCCTCCACAACTTCTGTTATGGTGTTATTCAGTTGTATGATGCAGAGTACATGCGTAAACCAACATCCAATGACATTTAACTGTCGTATGCTGCACAAAAATCCAAACATGGATTTCCTGGTATGTTGGGTAGCATTAATTGTATACATTGGGATTGGAGGAGTTGTCCAATGGTTTTTCGAAGCCAGTACATAAGAGGTGATCACAAGTATCCTACATTGATACCACTATTTTATGATACCATTCTTGGAAAAGCATGACATTCATATTTTGGTGCTACTTGGGGCAACAACGATCTAAATGTTCTGTACCAGTTACCACTATTCAATGATACCATTCTTGGAAAAGCACCAAAATGTTTTTTTTAATGTGGATGAATACAAGCATGGGAACTATCTTGCATATAGGATATACCCTAACTGGGCCACCTTTGTGAAATCGTTTTCACGCCCAGATACCCCAAAAAAGAAATGTTTCAAGGTGGCCCAAGAAGAGGCAAGAAAGGACGTTGAACGAGCATTTGGCGTACTAAAACAAAGATGGGCTATTATGAATTTTGTGGGCTAGAATGTGTCAAAATTGCAACTTATTAGCCCTTATAACTTATAAAGTAATTGTCAAATCGTTATCACAAATCAGCGATTTGGAAAATATATTATGGAGCCTTATTCGAGGGAATACAAGTAGCAAGATCTTACACTCCCATTAGTTGTATTTGCTATAGTTAGTATGTTACTTGGTCTATCGGTAAAAGTCCATTTGAAATCATGTATGGAAAAACTTGCCCACCCTACTAGATCTAGATTTCATCCGCACAACTGAGAAAATTAGTTAATATCTCAGCTAAAGAAAATCGAGAAGCTATACTAATATGTTTATGACCAAATTATATACCATAGCACCAAATACCGAGAATAGGAAAACCCATGTAAAAGCATTTAATATTCCGAAGGTGGCCTTGAATGGATTCACTCCAAAAGCAGAGTACTATAAATGGATGTTTTGGTAAATCTAGACCAAAGGTAAATAGACATTTTTCTTGATTCAAAGAAGGTCAATGACAATACATATAATATCGAGATTTTAGGTCATGACAACGTGTTTGCAACTTTCAATATAACAGCCCTCATCCCATATGAAGAAGAAAACAATAAGGAAGAAGACTCAAGGAAGAAACTTTCCATACTGGGGAGAATGATGCCAAAAACTATGTCAGCAACAAAAACTAACCCCTCAAAATGCCATCCCTAACGGACCAACAAAAGGGCCCATGGTCCGATCATTACCTCCATGTAGGAAACAAAAATTTCCTTGTGCATAATTATGTGTCGTTTGTACCACAATATTTTATCTTTCTATCACATCAAGACGAAGTGAGTAAAATCACCCTAACTAGTCTGCTACTTCTAGCGGAGTAGTTCGTCATGCGTAAACCAATGGTCCACCAAAACCAAAGTAGTAATTTATTTTTCTTTGGATTCGATTTTGATCGGTAAATCGGGTTTTCTCTAAACCAAATTATTTTAAATGGGCTCAGACTAATCCGGGTCAGATTGATCGTTATTGGGTCTCATAATATTGGGCCACGAATCACAAACCAGATCAGTAGAAATCGGATCAAAATTGGATCCAATGTGATCCTAAAGGTGGACCATTAAAAACTCGTAACAATAAAAAAATTAAGATTCCTAGCGACTAGTCACCGTTCGAATCAAAATTTTTAGGCTTTTGAACCATATTACCCTTCCCTACTTGGTGTAAATAAGTGATGGTGGACTAATTTTACCATATCCAACAAAACACTCTCTGTTCTCTCATCTTGTTTATCTTATTAAAAATATGCCATTATCCTCATATGACTTCATGGAATTTCTTTTGCCACGTAACTGGTAGGGGTGGGCATATTGACCAAAAAACCGAACCAAAACCAAATTAACTGATACAACCGAACCATTTTAACCAAACAATTCCTAAAGGAGGTTGTGTGGTTTTTAATTTTGATTAACATAATACATACGCTTCAGTTATAGTTTTCATCTAAAACCAAACCACTGCATTCTACAAACTGAAATGAATCAATAGTTTCATAAAAAAGTTATATATAGGGTTAGGTTCTTGTGAGAACCTAAATATTCATGAGATCTTGAGAACCCCATATGGACCATTAGATCAAAAAAACTCATGGCTCAGATCAAAGGTGGCATTTTCGTAAATAGGTGGTAAATTAACACCATTTTAAATTATTTCAAACGTGCGTAGGGGTAGAATAGGTAAATGAAATCGCGTCTGTAGCTCCTCATCAATCAAATCCCGCCTTTCTTGCTTACTCTGTTTATCTCGATCTCCCGATATCTTTCCATCATTAACAACAGATATTCTCGTTCCTCAATATTATCGATTTATAGCTTCGTTGTTTAACAAGTTTTGAAGTTCCTGAGTAATCAAGAAGACGAGCAGAGGTATTATATTATTTCTACGTGAGTTATACTGTCATCTTGATAATCGATTTTGTTCATCAATTTGTTATTGCGATATGTAAAATCTCGATTTCTAGTGTTTTATTTTGATTTTGATTACCTTAAACCCTAACATCTTGTTATCGATGTCAATCTTTCACCGATCAAGTAGGGTTTATGTGGGAATCATTTATGTTCATGAAGTTTGTAGTTCGATCTTTAAAAACTCGATTTCTAATGTCTTTTTTTGATTTTGATTACTGTTAACCCTAATATATTGGTATCGATGTTAATAGTTAACCGATCAACTAGGTTTTATGTGTATTTGTTACCGAAAAACTTTATTAGTTAGACCCTAATTCTTTTTGTTTTGTTACTTTATTGATACCCCTAAACCCTAATCTTTTTTTCCGTTTTTTCAGATAATATTGTCTGGAATTCTACACAATGTTCAAACACGGTACCTAATTTTTGTACATTTGTAGTATACAGTATTGATCATCTAACATAAATTGTTACTGTTACAGTATATGGGAGAAGGAGTGAGAGGCAACGGATGAAGGCATTAAGCCGGTATTCTAATACGATTAATGAGCCTTTGATAGTTCAAGATGATGACCAATATGGTCAAAATAATGTTGAACTTCAGCAGAATGATGTTGATGAACAAACCCAGCTTGAGAATGACATTTTAACTACAGAATTTGAAGGTAACATGCTAGCAATCAATAGTGTTATTTTATTTGTGTATGTGCACAAGTGTGTAAACCTGTTTAATCTAATTAACGAAAATGTTTATGTATTCCAGAAATTGTGTACATACACATGTATTGTTATTGACAACCTAATTTAGTCCACTTAGTTTACAGTCTTTTGTGTATATGAACATGTGTTAAAACATGCATGTCTTATGTATTAAACAGAACCATTACAGATGTACTTATAGTCCATATAAGTACATAAAAATGAATCTGTAAATAAATTGTTTTGCACATATGTTAAAGCGTGCATGAATTACTTTAGAAACATGTTTACCTGATCTATTAAATATTTGCAAACACATTTATTGTTAACGACCAGTTATATCTTACAAAATTGAATCCACTGCATATATGCACTTGTTTCTATATCCATAATTATTTTAATCATTCGATGTTTTTGTATTTACTTTTGGTTATTTAAATTAATCAGATCGATTGGTTGAAGAGATGTCTCCATCAACAACCAGAAGTGGAAAGAGGAAATTAAAAGAAACTAAACGGATGCATGGAGTGAAAACCAAGAAAACAAAAAAAGTCTCAAATCCAGCAATCACTCCAGACAGAAACCATAGGTCTGGATCAAAATCGTCAGGCAGTAAATCAAGGAGCAAGAAAGTATTTGTGAGGAAGTCTACAAGCAAACTTTTTCTTAAACCGTATGGTTTGCGCATCAAGACGTCACCTTCCACAATGGTCGAAGCAATACGCTCACTTAATGAAGATCAAAAAGAGGCGGTTAAAGATATAGGATTTGGTTCGTTATTAAACATGAAGCTAGGTGTAAGTTCAGCAAAATTAGGTCATTTTGTAGTTGCCAATCTCGACGACAAGTCTCTGGTTATCAAGACTGGCAAGGGAGACATCAAGCTTACAAAGGATGTAGTGCATGATATACTGGGACTACCAAAAGGTGGAACGGATATTGACGATGTTGAAGAGCTGGATGACACAAATGAAATCATAACTGCATGGAAATCCCAGTTTGCGAAACAGGATATATCTAAGAGTGAGCTGGTATCGAAGATACAGGAGTCAAACGATGATGGGATACTATTCAAGCTCAACTTCATTGCTCTATTCAACAGCTGTATATGTAAAGCATACAAGACTGGTTATATCATGAAAGACCTTGTGATTAAGGTTGCTGGTCAGAAAGATTTTAGTAAATTGGATTGGTGTAGTTATGTGTTGAATGCAGTAAAGGGTTCAAAGAGAAAGTGGATACCATACTCCAATAAACATAACTATTGTGGACCGATCACCTTCTTACTTGTAAGTTTGTTTATATTTTCAAATTGATTCCATTTTTATGATTTTTTTTATAATTTGAACTGTCTAATGAATTTGGTTCCAGATCACGTATCTGCACAACATAAAAACACCCATTGACACTGTTCCAAGGACACTGCCAGCAATTGGGAACTGGGAGTATGAAGATGTTAAAAAAAGAGAGTCATATGAGCTGAAACATGGTGGTTTCGGTCAGTTTGATGGTGGTGAGCAAATACAAGAACAAGTAACTGAACTTGTACAGGACAAGAGTATTCAGGTATGAATGAATACTTTAACTGTTATATTATTATTATTTTTACAACCATACTAAGAATGTTTTTTTGTTTATTGTGTATATATTCATAGGAAGAATGTGTTGATATCGGTTTACGGATTGCAAGGATTCGTAGGTATAGGGAAGAGTTGGATAGGAAGTTTATTTATCTCACTGAAAAGTATCCATCTAACAAGAAATTGTTAGATTTGAAAATCCAGTATGATTGTTTGTTTGGTCGTGTAGAAGCTGATGGTTTAAGTTCATTGGTTGTTAATGATGAGACCGGGGGTGCTTTTCCAACTGGTAATGATGCAGATGACATAATAATTAGTCCGAGGGATGATGAGGAACATGCTGATAAACATAATGATGACCATGAGGAGGATGTCATGGATCTTGAAGACAATCATACTAAGGTGGATATTGTAAATATGTTACATCCAATTGGGGATGTGCTAAACATAAAAAAACAGTTTGATGCAGGCACATCTGGTGGTGGAACCAAAGACCTGGATGTTGAAGGAGTGATAAACACTCCAACAAAGACGATTTCTTTCAGGATGACCGAGCGATCAACACCTGATGCTACAAAAGACCCATTCGAGTCTCCCATTTCCACTTATATGTTACAGGTAGTGGAAGAGACAGAGAATAGATATTTTGAGAAACGTAAAAGTGTGCAAGTTAGGAATCCTGATTATATGGGACTGTCAAAAATTCATCAGCCTAATTTCAATAACATTGAAATTGATGATCAACCTAACTTTGATTTGGGTATAACCCAGGAATTTGGGAGTGTCATGGTCGAGCAATACGGCCCTGTAGTGAAAATTGATGGTCGCCACGTGAAGATACCACTTGCAAATACTGACAACGAGGTGGAGGATCCTATGGATAACATTCCATTGAGCAGAAGGGTGAGAAAGCCTTCTCAGTACAAACGGTCTCCATATGTTAACAAGCAGGTCCAAATATTAGATTTTGTAAAGGTGGTTGAGGTCAGGGTATCAGACTGGTTGTTTAGACTCACCGGAGATCCTGAGTAAGATTTATTGACCCTGTTAATACCATTTCATTATATATATATATATTTTCTTGATTAATTTAATACATTGCTTATTTATTTGAAAAACAGGTCATCGATATTTGAAGATACAAATGGTAACTACGCAAAAAGAATAAACATGGAGACGTTTATTCCAGATTGTCCATTGGATATTTATGCGGTCAAGGCATGGTGTTTAGTAATGAATCAAGAAGAGGGCACAAAGAAGAAGGCTGGACATTCAAGATTGTATATGGATACAATAACTTTTGTAAGTTTATTAAGTATAACACTTAATTTTTAAATTTATTTTACACTAATGAATTTGCTAACTAGTTTGACATTGTGATAGGATTCCTCAAATATCAAAGAATTCATGGACAATTTGAACGAAACGTACCAACAATTCTCGACAACAATCAAGGATTTCATGAAAACAATCAAAGGGAAAGACAAATGGAGCAAAGTTGAGCTGGTATACATTCCACATTAAATTATTACTTTCGCTGTATATAAACAGTTTCTAAAACTGATACATATGATATCATGTATGTGTACATATATGTCAGTTTAATAATCTACATATACACATGGTATGCGCATATGCATAATTTTATCTGATATGCGCACGTGTTTTTTCATGCATATCTACATATGTACACAAATACATGTGCACAAAAAAAAAATACGTATGTACACGGATGTATATGTACATATATAATTAGTGTGATATCTTAAAAGTATTTTAATTATTATGTATACACATGTCCTGCAAGCCTACACAAATGCATATATACATAAAATATGCATATGGTCACAAATCCACACTTACATATAATCATTCTTTTATATTAAAGTAAATTAAACTAGTATATATACACACAAAATGAATATATACATATATGCATGTGTAAAAAAAATACATATGTGCACAGATGCATATGTACATATGTAAAATTTTTCTTATCTTAATGTTAACTATATAATTATATCTACACAGGCCGTGCATATGTAAAAAACATGCGTATGTACACAAAATATGGATATGTTCACAGGATATGTACACACAAAGTAAATTAAACTAGTATATATACACATAAAATGAATATGTTCACAAATGGATGTGTACACTTAAAATACATAGAATATGCATATGGTCACAAATCCACACTTACATATAATCATTCTTTTATATTAAAGTAAATTAAACTAGTATATATACACACAAAATGAATATGTACATATATGCATGTGTTAAAAAAATACATATGTGCACAGATGCATATGTACATATGTAATATTTTTATTATCTTAATGTTATCTAAATAATGATATCTACACATGCCATACATATGTAAAAACATGCATATGTACACAGAATATGCATATGTTCACAGGATATGTACACACAAAGTAAATTAAACTAGTATATATACAAATGGATGTGTACACTTAAAATACATAAAATATGCATATGGTCACAAATCCACACTTACATATAATCATTCTTTTATATTAAAGTAAATTAAACTAGTATATATACACACAAAATGAATATGTACATATATGCATGTGTAGAAAAAATACATATCTGCACAGCTACATATGTACATATGTAATATTTTTGTTATCTTAATGTTAACTAAATAATGATATCTACACAGGCCATACATATGTAAAAACATGCATATGTACACAGAATATGCATATGTTCACAGGATATGTACACACAAAGTAAATTAAACTAGTATATATACAAATGGAAGTGTACACTTAAAATACATAGAATATGCATATGGTCACAAATCCACACTTACATATAATCATTCTTTTATATTAAAGTAAATTAAACTAGTATATATACACACAAAATGAATATATACATATATGCATGTGTACACAAAAAATACATATGTGCACAAATGCATATGTACATATATAATATTTTTCTTATCTTAATGTTAACTAAATAATGATATCTACACAGGCCATGCATATGTAAAAAAATGCATATGTACACAGAGTATGCATACGTTCACATGATATGTACACACAAAGTAAATTAAACTAGTATATATTCACACAAAATGCATATGTTCACAAATGGATGTGTACACCCAAAATACATTTGTAGACCAAAGATACATACGTATACAAATGCGGATGTACATATATAATAATTTCTTGATCTTAATAATATCTAAATAAATATATACACACATGCATGCTTATGTACACAAATTCATATATATATATATATATACACAGTATGCATATGTACACAAATGGGTACCTTCAAATATCTGATTTATGTGAATATATTAAATTACATTGTTGTGTTTTGTTTATGCAGGTGTTCTTCCCAATTTCTCAAAATGGACGTTTTTATCTGCTTGTCTTTGATTTAAAGAAAATAGAAGTTCACCTCTTGGATAGCATAAAGAATTATCCTCAGGATTTTTATTACAACATTCCTAGGAGATTGGTTATCATCTAAATTGTTTACTTTCATATGTATGATATGTTGCAACAAATATGTTTTAATTGAGTTTTATGCAATACAGGTATTGCTTTTTTCAAACATCCTTGTGGAAGTGAAGCACAAACATGCGCATGATATTGGGAATCAAGAGATAAAGTACGCAAAGATGAAATGGCAGATAGATGGTACTGATGAAGATGGCGGGGTTTTTATGTTGAGGCATATGGAGACTTTCAAAGGTGGTTCATTGACAAAGTATGACTGTGGGCTCTTACCTGAATCGGAGGAACAAAATCGCCAATTACGCAAGCTTAGGAAAAAATATGCTACAAAGATATTGCTTAGTCCTGTGAACAAGCACGCGGAACATGTATCGCAAGAAGCTGAGGAGTTTGGAAAAATACCTGAGAAAGAAAGGAAGGAGATCCTGCTTAACGCCTACAAGAAAAAGGATGAAAGGTTTAAAAAAGAGTAGTAATATGAACTAGTGTTTGATTTTTTGAATATTATTATAAGACAAGCGTTTCATGTAGTTTGACTGTAATAGTTAGTATGACCATATGTGTTCGTCTCATATGGTTATTATTTTGGTGGTTTGGTGATATACATTTATAAGTATCGAGCGTATTTTCTTGGTGTTTTTTTGCAACTCAACTTATGAATGCAGATATTCAGTAGACAATATGATTTCAGTTAAACATATTAATTTTGTTAAGATTAAATTAGGCGAGTTACTATCTGCACATATGCACATTCAACATGTCTAAATACATAGATATGCACAATACCACGCTCACATGATAGACCATATGTAAGTACATTTGTATTGACATGTGCATATAAACACACAAAATGCATATGTACAAAAATGCATATGTATACAAAAATATTTTTTTGCACAAAATGCATATGTACACATATGCATATGTATACACATTCAATTGTCAAACCAATATGCACATATGCACACACACATATGTGAATGTGCATATACACATTTACATATGCACATATACACATGTACACGTATATGTTGAATACAATAATGAAACTAGTATTTTTTGTCGTATGAGTATGTACACACAGAATGCATATGTACACAAATTGTGTATGTATACAAAATTGATTTGTACACATGGATTCTACACTCATATCCTCATATGCATATAAATATTCATAAAGACACACATACACATTCAATTGTTAAACCCATATGCACATATGCACACACACATATGTGAATGTGCATATACACATTTACAATATGCACATATGCACATCCGTACATTTGAAGACACATATATCAGTTAAGGGTCATAATTTGGTATGATGCATATATGAACTTTTTGTTTATAATCCCAATATGCACATATGCACATCCGTACATTTGAACACACATATACACATTAAACATACACAATTGCCAATATGCATATATCAAACCAAATCATAATCTTCATATTCTAATTGTATCAATAAAACAATTATTTAGTAAAACGGAAAAATGGCTCTTTCTCAATTCATCAAAATAAAATATTGTTCTTGACACTAGTTATCACATCTCATAAACTTTATTTTATTATCAAATACTTGTATATTTCTCTTTATTTTTTTCCATCTTTTTCCTCTCTGGGCAGTTCCGTCTGTCATGTTTTTCATTTGGTGGTATTTTCTTCAAACAGAATGTACATGTTCGTGGATCCTTTTCCATGTTTTTTAGTGCAATTTCTCTCTTCCCTTTGAGCCTTCTTCCAGTTCCACCTCCTTTGTTGCGGATGTTTTCTGGATTCCGTATTGTTATCTCATCTGGTCTGCTAACGCCAATTGCTGAATCCATTACTTCAGATCTCGTACGCTTGTCTTTAGGAGGTGGATTGTTTCGTATGCTTATTCGAATGTCTTTTAACATTTCAATCAGCTTATCCATTGCATCTTTGTCATGTGCAACCATGTTTATAGAATCACCTATTATGGAATGTATTTCCTGCACCTGTGGGTTTTGGCCTATACCAATCTCACCAACATACGTTTTTTTCTGCAAATCATCAATATGTATTATACCTTGTTGCCAACGTTTTAGAATGTATTTAGAAGGTATACATTTCATGAATTTTGTCTTCATTATACACAGAATATGCCTGCATAAGATCCCATAATGCTGGAATAACATGCAGCAACATTCAAATGTGTCGTCTTCATTTTTTTTTTCACCTTCATTAACATAAAAAACCCATTAATCTTCCATTATACATATATAACCTGTAGTTAACATACATGTAAATATTTCATTTTAAATTGTTTAAAAACACTAACCTGATAATGAAATTCGCCTTCATTATCACTCAGAAACTCCTTTGATGATGCATTAAAGAACAAACTTTTGTTTTGACCTTTCTGTGGCATTACTCGTTCAAGCACTACGCATGAAGCATATTCCGCAAGTTCAATAACAGAACCTGGTGAGCATGACCATACCGAATCATGTGCCTCCAGTTGGAAAATATGAAAGATTTTATGAGTATAGAGGTCTGCCGCTTGCGCTTCAAAAGGTAGTAACATGACAAGTGGGGGTTTTTGAGTCAGACACGTAAATTCACTATTTGTTTGTGTGTTCCTTTGTTTGTCCATCGCTGCATCAAACTTACACATAAACATCAAGAGGTTGGATTTTCTTGACATGAAACTTTGGAAAAAATAGTTTTCACTCTCCGATCTAGATGTTGTTCGCATCAAACCAATCAACGGTGTTTTGCTGAAATACGAAGGTATCCAACGCTCGCGCATGCTATACATTTCTTTTAACCATTTATTATCATGTAGTTGAAACTCGTTTATTAAACTACACCATTTTTCCTCAAACACATCTGGACTAATGCACGAGTTCCATATAAGACCTTGCAACCTTTTCCTGAAGTCGGTTTGGTATATTATCCTTGCAGACACCTACAAAGTAATATGGTATACAACACGATTAAACATATGAATCATTAATTTTATTAAAACAAAAACAAAGAAGTTGTATGTATATATACTTTATCTGTCAACTTTTTGCCTATATGCCACATGCATAGACGGTGCGTGGAGTTTGGAAAAACACGTGCAACAGCTTTTGCCATAGCCGCATCTTGATCCGTGACAACGATATTAGGTTCTTTTCCAAAAGACGAAAGGAATGCTTTCAGTAGCCATATATAGTATTCCGATGTTTCTTTTGCTAACAACCCCGCGCCAAATGTTACACATCGTTTGTGGTTATCAATCCCAGTAAACGGAACGAATACCATGTTATACCTGTCCAAAATCATAATACACATATAAATATATAATCATATTAATAAAACGTAAAAATGCCTTCTACTTATTCTTACTTGTTTGTACGAAATGTAGCATCAAACGATACAACATCACAGAATTCGCTGTAATTTAGTTTTGCGATACCATCAGCCCAAAACAAAGCTCTAAGTTCATCTTTCTCCAACATATAATGAAACGAGAAAGAAGGTGTGTTCTTGCTCCTTTGTGTCAACAGGTTTACCACCATATTTGCATCGCTATCTCCAACATAGTAATTCAGGTCTCTTGCATAATTTTTATAGTTGTTTTTCTGTGGACCTTGCTTTCTGTATCCGCCTTTCATTCCTGTAACGATACCATGAGCCCTTGTCGATCCGATATTAGAAGTATTGAGTTGGTTGATCATGTGTGAGTCTGAAAATTGTATTCTCCTACAATGTTTTGACATATGCGCAGTTGTCCTCGTGTACAACTCATGGTTATGGGTTAAATCAATCGTATTTACCATAAAACTATCACTTTCATCCACACGTTTAAAACCAATCTTTGCAGGACAAGATTGCATCTGGCTAGATCTCTTTCTTTTCTTCTTAAGGCATTCTCCTTTTAGTGTATCAATATTTGATGTGTCACGTGATCCAGATCTGCTACAAATAACATATTTATAACGTAGTATTCCGTTAGTTGTCTTTGTTGATCCTAATCTTGGATCAAAACCTGCTCTAATTGCATATTTCTTATAGAAATCTATCCCGGCTTCTAGCGTCTCAAAAACCATATCCATTTTCGGCTCACAGTCATCTTTAACATTTGGTATCCATATTACCGTCTTTGATCCTCCAGGAGATTTTATTTCTGTACTGCTTAGTGCATCCTCGATGTCTAAATCATCTGAAACATAATAAAAAAAGAATCATATTTGCATGATCACATATGTATTATTTTTCACATATCCCGTTTAATTGACATGCACATATGTATTTATAACGATATGTAGACAAATGTTTTCTTACAAATATGAATTGTACTCATATGCACATATGCAGCATTATGATATGTAAATATATTTGTGCTATCACACATGTAACAAACTGACATGCACATATGCACGTATCCTGATACTATTGCAATCACATGACATATCAGACTAGCTGATGTGTACATATGCATATTGGTATGATTTATGCAAATATGAGCATTTTATTGTTTATTTGCATATGTGCACATATGTAGTCAATATGCATAAGTAGATTCAAATAATACGATTATTCAATGATATATACTCACCATATGTGTTATTGGATGAAATGTTCTCTTCTCCAGTCACGTTGTTACCATCATCCACAACAACTGCAACCTCATTAGTAATTCCATCACCGTCAAATTCATCGTCATTGATATCTCCATCACCGTCAAATTCAACGGCATTAGTATCTCCATCACCGTCTGTTACTAGGTCGCTCTCATAATAGTTCACCTCTTCATGGTTTATGAAAATATCATGCCTGAACAAACATATAAACTTTCTTCGATTTTTACTATGAATATATGTTATTTGATATATAAAATAACGATGAATTCTATTAATACCTGTTAACGAACATCAATACATTATCTCCCTCACCCGTAATCACCGTTTCCATTGCAAACCTGATTCAATCTGAAAGAATATCAATATTAAATTAAACAACAATGATATTCATAGATCACAGAGTAAAGAATCTTATATTATTTTAATCTTGATGACGATGAACCATGAAGCTTCATACCGCGACTGACGAGCTTGATGATGATAGAGGAGAAGCAATAGGTTTTCCGATGATTCTGAAGATTATGATCGGATTATTCATGGGATTATTCTAATTGATTATTGTTTCCGTAAATGTAACAGAATTTCCCTTATTATTAGCATCTGTTACGTTTTTTATATTTATTTAATTATTATCAATTTTAAATCCATATTACAAATGACCATCTAGCCCTTTTGGAATTGGATAATGATCTAATGGATCACATTTGGTTCTCAAGATCTCATGCATATTTGAGTTCTTAAAAGAACCTAACCCGTTATATATATATATATATATATATATATATATATATATATATATATATATATATATATATATATATATATATATATATATATATATATATATATATATATATATATATATATATATATATATATATATATATCAGTGTTGTAAAAGTCGGCCTAGGCGACCGCCTAGGCGCTAGGCGGGCGGGTTCTGCCTACGATTAGTAGTAGGCGGTCAAGTTAGGCGGATTTGGTCAACGGCGGTCAAAATCGCGTTTAGGCGGGCCTGGGCGGGTCTAGGCGGCAAATTTTTCAATTTTTCAAATTTCAAAATTTTGAAAAATTTTCAAATTTTAAAAATTTTCAAAAATTATCAAATTCTCAAAAAAAATCAAATTTTTAAATTTTTGAAATTTAAATCTAGAAAATGTTATTAATTATGATAATCGGTGGCTAAGTTACAATTATCGATGATTAAAATGATCAAAAATGTCATTAATGAGTCTAAACATTCTGATGTTTGATGACTTACATATTTAAACACTTTAATTTATCAAAATTTTATACTTATTTATTCATTTTGTAGAGATATAGGTAATATCTAAATTTTAAAAAATAAATTTTGTTACAATTAATACTCCACGCCTAGGCGCCGACTAGTCCTCGCCTAGACCGACTAGTCCTAGGCCCCAGTCGACCGCCCGCCTACCGCCTAGCGACTTCTACAACCTTGATATATATATATATATATATATATATATATATATATATATATATATATATATATATATATATATATATATATATATATATATATATATATATATATATATATATATATATATATATATATATATATATATATATATTAGAAACTGAAATTTTCAAGGGCAATTATATGGAATTGGAGATATGCATATACAATCTTATTATCACATATAACCATACTTTTCGAAATTCCCTAATTCTCTAATCAAATCTTTATTTTGATTCTTCATTGACTATCATCGTTAGGCAGTCCACATATAGTTAGACAAACAATTGTAGACAAAAAGGTAAATAATTGTTCTGTCATGATCATATTTCACGATATCACATAGTATATATATATATATATCCGCATGCAATTATTCAAGATTTCAAGGCATTACATTAAAAGCTTAAGGCACAATCATGAGATTAGTATCAAAATACAAACTTTCAATTTCAAGGCAGTAACTCTATAAGGTACATATACTCTCAATTCTTTAAAGTCTAAACTAGTTACTCAATGCGATGTGTTTTCTCGAATGTTAATAACTTAATGTTACATATGAAAGTATGAATGTTATTAACTTATGTCACCATATGAAATTATGAATTAGTGATTTTGAATTCTAATAGTTTCTGAATGCAAACGAAATTAAGAATTACTGATTTTGAATGAATGAATATTAATGATGATCGAATGTTAATGATTGACTAATTTATGGAGTTAATGAAATTATGAATTAGATATTTCCGAATTGCCCATAAATTAATGGTACTTGAATGTTAGATATACTATCATTTTCTCAAACAAGTCTATAACTTTTTTAAATTTTATATCAGACATTCAGCGATGCACTTCAAGTAAGACTTTTTTAAGCATTAATCAGCATTGAACAATTTTACATCAACTTTGAGCGATGTACATTATAAATTTTGACCGATAAATTTGACTGAGTTGAATTGTCATTGTGACAACTAAAACTTTCTTGAGTTATATGAACTTAGTTTTCGCTAAATCTAATATTTTACATGTGCATAAACGTATCATAATAGCTTTATTTTATTAAGAAAGTAACTCTAGTCAAATAATAGTAACATATGAACTCAAGTAGAAATTTTATCGCATAAAGGACCTAAAGAGAAATTTTTATTTAGCAATCTTTAAAAATTAATATCTCTAAATCTAAAGGGAATTAGGAAAGGGCCATCAAGGTGACTTTGGTAGTATTTGAGATAACAAAAATAAAGGAAAAGAATCGGGCTATTTGGAGTTGTAACGAAGGAGATATGAAGGTTTTAAAATGACCCAAAAGTGACAAAAATGACCAAGGAGTCATTTTCAAGGGTTAATAACGGAAAACTCCATCAAGATACAGACAAAGGTCAGTAGATGAAAGTTGTATAGCTCATTCTCAGCTTTCTAGAGGTGTAAAGTATGTAACATTTGGATATCATATGAAGAAGTTATGCCCTAGTAAATCAAGGAAGAATAAAGAGAAAAGCTGGAAATTTCTCTAGACTAAGAGGACTCGTCTTAGTCTTATAAAATCGAGTAAAACTTAGACTAAGAAGACTCGTCTTAGTCTTATAAAATCGAGTAAAACTTAGACTAAGAAGACTCGTCTTAGTCTTATAAAATCGAGTAAAACTTAGACTAAGAAGACTCGTCTTAGTCTTAAGTCTGGAATAAGGGCATTTTTGTCATTTCCATTTAAAAACTGGTATTATACATCTGTGGGTTGCCTCTTCCCTTTTTGGTCACGCATATGAAATCAAAAATCAGAAAGAGAGGGAGACGGGAGCTGGAGAAGGAAGAATTCGACACACACACTAGTGTGTGTAGAAATCGAAATCGTGAGAGAGAGTAGCGCCTGGCCTGCGATTCAAAGCAAGAGGGAGACGCAAGGAAGCTGCTGCTGCAGTAACAGTCGACGAGGAAAAAGAAGCCGGCGTCGCCGGCTGTTTTCCGGTGAAATCCGGCGGTGGTGGCCGGTGGTAGCAAGGGGAGGGCTAGGAAGCTTCTCATTTGTTCAAATCCACACTAATACCTCACCAATTTCAGAAATTTCTTAAGATTGGACAGAAATTGAAGAAGGTATACGTAATCCTTATAAACCCTAGCTCTCAAACCCGAAATTTATACATGCATGTCGAAATCTAACATGGATTTTGGGTTCTTTTACTGTTATGAGTTCAAAAACACATATCATACCTAAGTTTTGAACATTTAAGCTAGAATTATGAATGCATGTTAGTAAAATGTTGAGATTGAGCACAAACCCTTGTTTCTTTCACTGTTATGGGTCAAAAGTTACATGTGTAATGAAGATTTTTGGATATTGAGTTTGAAAACCTTGGTGCATGTTTGAGAAAAGTTGAAATAGATGAAGAACCATTGATTTTACGATTTTGATGGTTAGGTTTATGGTAGAGATAATCTGTTTTGAGCTGGATTTTTGTTAACACCTGATATAATAAAACTTGGTGCAAGTTAGTATTAAACATTGGAATTTGAACAATGGAATGGAATCGACACGATGGAATTGTGATTCCTTGGAAAAAAAATGTGTGAAGAACACACCATGTTAAAAGCTAAAAAGCTAGTGTATTCATACGTTGTAGTCTTTGATTTAGAAATGTTGAAATAGTATAAAGAGCGCTTAAATTGTCGAAAGACTTAAATTGAAATGTTTTAGAATAACATAAATCTTAAACTCTTTTGATAAGGGTTATAGGAACGAGACTCATTTAACATATGAAGTATGTTAACATTTGAATATATTACTAATTTCCTACATTATCAATATAGACGTTAAGGAGTGCTCGGAGGCAAATAAGGCAAGAGCTAGTGGAGTGGCGTAGCTAGACGAACCTAGCTACCAAGGTGAGTACATGAGGATTTTTCCCATCACGGGATACATGGCTTTAATAAGAAAAATGTTTATGGTTTTTGAAATTTTATTTATGCAATTATATGAGATTTTTCTAAGATGCGTTATATGCCTTGATATGTTTTCCTTTAAAAGACCGTGATAAATATAATAAGAATTTATGAAAAGCTTGTGAAGAGTCAAACTAGTAATATTTATATCCTTTGTATTATCACACATGCATCTCATGACATTGTACTATTATTTTGTACAAAAGAAAAGCAGTATTTTGAGCATGCACGAAGTGTGAATGCATATGAGTCAAGTAAGGTCCGGACACGTCCCCGTAACGGGACATTAAGACTCTACTGGGATGGTACCTCCTGTCGCGAAGTAGAAGTCTTCTAGGCGTCATTATGGGATGATATATTCTCCTGTTTTGACGAGCTTTGGTCTTTATAGACCTCTAGGCGCGGTATATAACCGCGAGCTTACGTCACAAATGTGACCGGGTTATTGACCCAAGGCGCAGGTAGGAAAATCTGCGAGTTTTGCATTAATGTGAGAATCATGCATTGCATGTGCATCTATTTTGTATGATTCATATTGATCTGGATATATTGTTTAAGTTTCAAAATTTTATATGAGTCTAAAACCCATGTAGCTCACGAGACGTTTCGTCTTACGTATTTTTGTTTTAATGCCATGTATCTCAGGTTCAAGCTCGAAAGTCTAGGATGCCAAGATTGCTATGCTAATATGCTTTTGGGAGATTAGATGCAGTGGAACATTATATAATCTCCAGCTTTTGTTTATGGTTAATCCTCTCCTTGCTTGCTATGGTTTAATTGATATGAAATTGTAACGCCCGTGGTTGTGAACTTGCAAACTTGATGTTTTTGTCGAACCATATTTTGGTATTCATGTCTTATAGACATGAACGTATTGAAACCATAGCAATATGAAAACTTTCTAAAACTATGTTAATGATCACGCCAATGCGCTTTTAACGTTATTAAGTTTTTTTTTTTTTTTTTAAAAATGGACAAATTTTGGGGCATTAGAGTCATAATCCTTAAAAGTAATATGCTATTAGTGGTGGTTAACCAATATTAACTATTGACCAAAACCATTAAGCATAACCAATACTAACTATAATCAATGGCGACCGAAATGCATTAACCGATTGTAATGATTTTCACTCGATTTGACCAATAACCGGACCAAACCGCCTCATACACACCCCTATTAACCGGATAGATGAAGTTTGGACACATTTCGACTTGTCTCAAGTGGCGAGTGGCGTCTCAAAGCGTGATGCAAAATTGTTGTAATTTTTTCGTGACGTACTCTAGTTTGATCTTGAAACGTCATGCCTCTTTTATATGTTTAGTAAGAGACTAATACGACGACAATTAATTTAGAAGACATTTGAGAGTAGTTTGTATTTGTATTTTTTTCTCTTTTTTGCGTTTGTAATTGTAATCAACACCGACCACTTTACAAATTTTATTTAACAAAGTGTAACTGAAAAGTCAAAAGTGAGTAAAACCATCTTAAACATGATGGATTTAGATTGCAAGTAGGTTTCAAGTGCATGACGTTAAAGAGTAGTTTTACTCATACTTTCATATTTTGGTGGAGGCAGTGCAATGACGTTTAAGAGAGGTTTACTCATACTTTAATATTTTGGTGGAGGCAGTGCAATCTGATCAATGTCTTAAAATAATTAGGTCCAATATTTTCTTATTTATAATAGAGATTGCACTTGTTACAGACCGAACACCGGACCGAGTAGGGGTATATGGTCCCGTTTTGGTTTTGGTTCGATTTTTCTAGATCAAACTGAAAATAGGACCAAAACTATATTAGAAGCCCATCATGAAGAAAACAATGAGTTGGAATGAAGAAACCATTGACCGAATGGACCGAAGTCGATTGGACCACAAGCCAAATGGACCGAAACCGAAATCCAACATACTCAAGGACCGAAATAGGACCAAAACTTGATTAGAAGCCCATCATGAAGAAAACAATGAGTTGGAATGAAGAAACCACTGACCAAATGGACCGAAGCCGATTGGACCACGGGCCAAATGGACCGAAACCGAAATCCAACATACTCAAGGACCGAAAACTGAATCATATTATATATAATTTGGTTCTGGTTCAGTTTAGTCTGACTTGACTCGGTTCGGGGTTTTGGTTTATACGCTCATCCCTAATGAATTGTAATAAATATATATTTGGTTAGGGTATTTAATTGTTGCATTTTCTTTATTTAAAAAAGATGGATTGTCTGGTAATTTGGATAAGACCGATTAGTAACCATTGGGTTGGATCCATATATTCAATTCCCCCGGGTCCGGACCAAATATGATTCGGTTTTAGCCAAAGCGATTATGCTGTTTACATGTACATCAAAATCCGAATTCAGATCGGATCTTAGATATATACACCTCTAGCTATTGTAAAAAGGTTTGATTGTTCTTGCAATAACCAAATTTTAGAATTTTTTTTTTCTTTAAAAGGTATTCCTGTTTTATGGACCACACTTTTAGAGAAAGATTCGGATACGCCTAGTTGAAGATGATGCAATCCTTCTACTTGCCCCCTCTAGTTGAAGCCCCCCACTTGACCCCTCCTCTATTGGGAGCCATGCCTTGTCTAGATGAGCCACTAGGTCATGGTTAAGTTTGAGAGTTATTTGAGTTTATTAATAATATGAGATAGATCTCTTCAGAACATATATATATTGTTCTTGATTCTTCCATTCTGGTCATATTCGGTGATTCCTTTTTGTATCCTTTTATCAGAATCCCAAATCAATTAAAAAAAATCATCCAAGTGTTTCAGTAATTGACTATGATGTGTGAGTTACACCTTTTTAACGAAGTAAGTCTTCCGAAGATGGATTTTTGCATCTGAATATTTCTCAAAATTTCAAGCATGGTTATTTAGGAAGTATAGAAGTGTGAAGTATTTTTCGTTTATTAACCCTATTACGTACGCATCTAAATTTTATCCTTTTGAGACAACTTTAAAAGTCAATCCAAGTTTTAGAAGGATGTCTTGACATTTTTAGATATGTCAAACCCAAAACTTTTATAGCGAAGACACAAAACCCTTTTTACATAAAATAAGTCAAATGAGCATTTCTTTGAGAAAGTTAGAAAAGTTGATGTGTACTACTCCACGCATCTTAGTAGTTCAAAAAATTTGTTTTTTACTTGCTGAAGCTTCATAGCTTTTTCATATTGAAATCTGTGTTTATTTTATCAACGGATGTTCATAGGTCAAAAAAAGTCAAAAAATGAGATCTTTTCCTGTCCAAAACTGCACAGCCTTTTTAGTCAATTTTGTTCTGTTGTGTCGACGGACATTGGCAGAATTTCTGCAAATATTTATGGATGATTGTACAGTTTTCAAACGTGTTAGCATATTTCATACTATAGAGTATAGACAAGCTCGCCTTTATAATAAAACAAAGAGAATAGACACTTCATTAAATGCTCAAAAGAATCGAGTCTTGATTATTTGAATCTCATATTGTAAAATCACATGTTTGTGATGATAGGTCGCTAGAACAAATCTCGTAGTGCATATATCACCAAATAAACTTTAGAGTGTTCACACTTCACACAAGTTTCCATTTACGATTTGTGTTTACCAAAATGAACACTCGTACTAGCTAGGATGGCCAAAGGAACGGTTTATTTATTTTCTTCTACGTACGTATGTTTTTTATATGTTTCAAAAACAACTTTGTAAAAAAGTGCCAAACACTTTACATTCAACTTCCAAATTATCCAGCAAAACAGATAGTTGGAGACACGTCTAAAATTGACATCAATTCGAGTTAGATGCGATGGAGAGTATAGCTATTGAACTTATATATGAAATGAATACAAATATAAAAGTAACGATGATTTTTTGATGTTTTGTTAACTTGGTACGTGTAAATAATATGCGATGTAATTAAATATAAATACATGCCAAACAGATTTGAGTTTTAATATTAATATACCCGGATCGTATCCAACGTTCTCGTATTTATGTAAAATAATTCAACATGGTATTTTAAGATGATATAGTTCTTTTCTAACACATCGTAATTCAGACTTTGAACACATGACACTACCCGATAATCACGCTTTTGTCATAAGCAACATGCGACATACATTTATGTATATGTTTGCACATTATACCTTTAAGGGAAGTGCGTATTGTGTTTGTTTGTTTTTAGTTAGTCATGTCGACAATCAATGTGATTTACCTATAATTACACCCATCTCAAAGATTTCTCTGATCACACGTTTGGTATGTTAGATGGTATATATGCAAAAAGTACTACATTTTCATCCCAAAATAACCAAACCATTCCAAGTCATATTGGTGATATTATTCGTTTTGCCGCAAGAATATTATTAACAATGTTTCAAGATTTTTGGATAAGAGGGAAAAAGATTCAAGCTCCTATTTTTTTTGGTAAGTAATCTTCGACACATACGAAATCAGCCAAAGTTTAACAAACTAACGATTATTAGAGAAAGAAACTAACGCCTTGCCACCACTAGAAATCCAAGCATCAGCGACGACTAGAACCGTCAATAAAACATCTATGAAATCCGACACAAAATTCTTTCATTTTTTGGTTTACGGTTTAGCCACAGGAATTTCATCTTTATTTCGTCGTTATTTCTGTTCAAAATTTGACATCGATTTAATCGACTGAAATACAATGGCCTACTACAAATTACAATGTCATAATACAAGGGGGAAAGCTTACATGACTTGTTGATCGAAAATATTCCAAGCCAAGTTTTAAAGGGTTGCGAGTTGCGACTGAGGAATCGATTATATTATTATTCAAAATGTAGATAAACTTTTGCTGCTCTGATTTTATTTTCTTTTTTGCATAAATTGGCGATAACATCCCCTGTCAATGTTGGATTTTACCAACATTGTGAAAAACAATATGATTTCTAAAGATAATAACTTCATACAATTTCCGTTGGAATATGTATTATCCAAGTCACATAATACTATAGAAAACTATAACTTCAATATATACTTCCCGAAATGCATACACGCAAAAACTACCTGTTGGTCCTCTCGAAATTGATGCATGTTAGATAAGGTCGTCCAGTGAGGTAATCCGACGTTGACTGCGACGTGTGCCAGACCGCGGGGAACACCGCCTCCCATACGGCGAGCTCGCGTTTTTGACCCTGTGCAGATGGATAACGTCGTGCGACGAAGACTATCGTTGTTGCCCAACGGCTAGTTTAGCCGTTATATATATATATATATATATATATATATATATATATATATATATATATATATATATATATATATATATATATATATATATATATATATATATATATATACACACACATCACATCACGTGCACATATTATAAAAAATAGCTGACGTCAAAAATAGAAATATTTGTTGGGGATGGACTCGACGAGAAGAGGTAACTTTAGCAACCGTGTGTATATCAACATCAACGAAGAGATCCATGTGGGAAACAACCGCGAATTCTGGGAACGTATGGAGGAATCGTTTCACAGTATTTTATGCAATACATTATCGGGGTAGGCATCAACTTAATAACAAATGCAGGAATTTGTCAATAAAATTGCGTAAATTTAACCAAATTTACTTACACCTATTGGCGAACTGACAATTATGGACAACCGACGATGAAATCGTTGAGCAAACTCTACAACAGTATCAAGTGACACACAACACAGACTTCACGCACCTCGAAGCGTGGAATGTTGTGAAAAATTCACCTAGGTTTTAATTATCGTAGTTAGGTTTTAGTTATCGTATTAATGTTTTAATTATCGTATTTTGGTTTTAATTTACCGTATCTAGGATTTAAATTATCATGTATGTTTTTTAATTTTCATTTTAATATAATTTTAGGTTTTAATTTATTTATTCTAATGAAATATTTTATTTTGAAATTATTAGTTTTATTTTATTTTCAATTTAGTTTTTAAATTAAAAAGTAAGAAGAAGTGCGATGTAGTAAGAGATGACTATTTCTATGAGTGATGAGAGAAGTGAGGGGTGATGGCTCAATGATGAGGCGGAAGCCAAAAAAATGCAACTTAATGCAAACTCACTCTTGAGGGCCTAAGTAAAACATCCATCAGGAGATCATTGTAAAAAACACGATGATGTGTATGTTTTGTCATCAATTGTTTCACAATACCCAAATGTCATTAAATCAACTATCTTTAGATGCATAACCCAAAAATTATAGTTAACATGATACTCACTATTATTCTGGCATTTGTACACATTTATTGTGGGGTTTTTTTCATATGAATATTCAGAGTACAATGGATAAAGTAAAACTATAATGTCCTAATACAAATTATGATTCCTTAAGGGAAATAAAGTCGATAGTGTAACGTTATGATTGTTAATCAAAATCAAACAAGCTAAGATTTTCAAAGTACAATGTACTAATATGTTAATAAGTTAGATGTTCAAAGTACAATACGTCTGAAGACACACATGAGAGGTCAATCGCGAAACACTAGTAATATCTTAGGTGTGTCGGAGTTTGAACATTTAATCTCTTGTATGGAACTCCACTCATCAACCACTAGCCTCATATCGCCGGGATGTAATGACTTAATTATAAATATATAATTATGGCATATTATTGTGCGCAGTTTACTGTCGTACATGAGCAGCTACCGTGTTCATTACAAACTCGTGTCTAGCCTACCGGTGATGTGCTTTGACGTACCCTTTCAGAAGCTAAGAGGTCAAGGGATAGATTTCCTCTACCATCGGTTTCAATTTTTTGAATACGCGAATCGAATTTCGGTCCAACCAACCCACATTCGGGTTCAGATACAACTTCGGCCCAGAACCAACCCTATCCCTACCCTGTTTTTTCTTATAGTTTTAACCATTTTTAAAATTTTTTTATTACCAATTTTGTTATCGCCTAACTTTTTAATAGTTTTACCATAAATTTTTATTTTTATTTAGGATTTGATACTCATCCTATTTTTCTTTTTTACAGAGTTTTAATTTTTATTACAATAACCCACATTTTAATCTTTATTATCCGATTTTTATTTTTTATATATTTTTTAGACTTTTACATTTTATTAGTGACTTTGTTCAAACATCTTTTTGTAAATTCCGCACTTTTTTTAACAACTAGTGGTGATGCCCGCGCGTTGCGGCGGGTTTATTAATCGTCTATATTCAAAACCATTTATAATGCTCTCTTACACAGAGAACATTTTTGTGATTTTGTTGTTAAATCATGACTATTACTATAGATTTCTCTTACATAACGACTATATATGTAATGTTGCTGTTACATAGAGACCATTTTTATAATATCACTATTACTCTGAAACCAAAATGTAACTAATGCAAATTGTAAACTATAGAGACCAAAACTGCAATTATCCTAAGTTCCTAACTTATAAACTACAAAAACTTATTCTAGGTCTTACGTGGCAATGTTGTAATTCTTCTAAATTTGATGGCCTTATAAGGATCAAAAGTGTAATTAATACAAATTAAAAAATATATAGTTACCAAAACAATAATTATATATACATGATCAAAAGTGTAATTAATGCAAATTAAAAAAAATATAGTTACCAAAACAATAATTATATATACATGTATCAAAACTGTAATTATCCTAAATTAAAAGCTAATTAAAAGCTATAGGGACTAAAGCTATAATTATTATAAACTATAAACTATAAACTATAGGGACTGAGATTATAATTATTGGATATAGAAAATATAAGAACCAAAATTATAAATAACTCATTTTAGGTCTTAAGTGGCAATATTGTAATTCTTCTAAGTAAT
Source organism: Cichorium intybus (assembly GCA_023525715.1). Classification (NCBI taxonomy): domain Eukaryota; kingdom Viridiplantae; phylum Streptophyta; class Magnoliopsida; order Asterales; family Asteraceae; genus Cichorium; species Cichorium intybus. The sequence goes on from CM042016.1 coordinate 7,860,428, forward strand.
TAAAAAAATATAGGTACTAAAACTATAATTATGCAAATTAAAAATTATAAGGTCAAAATTGTAATTATCATAAATTACAAACGATAAGTACTAAAACTACCATTATTATAAACTCTAACCTACAAGGACCAAAATTATAATTATTGAATAATAAAAATACAAGGACCAAAGTTGTAATTAATCTATTTTAGCTTTTATGGCAATCTTGTAATTCTTTTAAATTTTAGGAATTCTTTCTTACTTTTTCTGTGATTTAATAGCAAAATTATAATTATCATAAATTAAAAACTATAAATACTAAAACTGTCATTATTATAAACTCTAAACTACAATGACCAAAATGGTAATTATTGAATAATAAAAATATAAGGACCAAAGTTGTAATCAATCCATTTTAGCTTTTACAGCAATCTTATAATTCTTTTAAATTTGAGGGCTTCTTTCTTACTTTTCCTGTGATTTAACAGGATGTAGTAATTTTGCTTTGACAAAACTTCATAAATGATCCCTGTGGTTTCACAGGATATCGAGTTTCGTCCCTAACTATCAAAAACCTCAAGGATGGTCCCTGTGGTTTGAAAACTTTTCATGGATCGTCCCTGAACTATATAAAATGACTAATTTACCCTTTTTAATTTCTTTTACATTTTCTTTAACAAAAAATTATTTTTAAGGGTTCATAAGAAAAAAAAAAGAAAAGATAACACACCCTCATCCTCACACTCCCCTTCCACTCATTTCTTACTATACCACCACCACCATCGTCCACCATCACCCCCACCTGCCACGTAACGAAGCATTCTAATATTCGGCGACAGCGACTCGAGAACCTCCATGATATGATTGCCTGATTACATTTATTCGACTTATATTCTGATTCATCAAGTATAAAGGCATATGCAATAACCCATTACAACAACAGTGAGTCGACTCGACCCACCAAAATCAATTACAAACTCAAAAATAGCAGCGACATCATATGTTGGAATGCCTAATTCCCGCCTCAAAACCGATCTCTGCAGCAACTCGCAGACGAAATTACTTTTCATAGCCAAATGCATATTTCCCACCATCTGTAGATCAATATAACATAATCAAAAACTTTTATACGAATTTTATTTTCTCTTTGTCTCTAGAAAATTGAACCAATTCTGCCATATTTGCAACTGGCAGTGATTCCATTCCAGACGGCTCGGGCTCATGAATATCTAAGGAAATAGTTTTATTTAGAACATGGGATTCGATTGGAATATCATCAGCAAATTCACCATTTGCACATCAATAACCATTCCAAATTGTCAAATCGAAATTGAAAGTAGAATATTACTACTTACTTTGTCAATTTTCTCAAACGTATTAGCCCTCTTAGGAATCCAGCCATTAATGGCTTCTCCGGCAACAGTAGATAACCAAGTCGACCACCCAGCAGGCACGTGTTCGCCATCGATGTTCTTGGGTGTTACTCAGTCTAGGATTAGGCTTCGATCGTCTTCTCTCTCCTCTTGGCTTCACATTCAAGTCCTTTTCCCCTTTTTAAGAAACCCCATTTTGTGAGTCGTTGCCACCTCCGCCATTGTTGGTACCGTCGGGATTTACCGTTGAAGCTCCCTCTTTCCACCCGGAATGACCATTCGTATCCCTATCTCGTTCGCGCCTCTTCTCTATTACGATTTCAGAACTTGGTGGCCCAGGAGACGAAATCTCTTTTCCAAACACACAGCCCATCTCTGGCCGACTTTTGCTTCTCAGCTCTGCAACATGGATTATGGTTTTGCTGCATAAGCTCTCTCTTTCCTCCCGGAACGGTGTGTTACGAGAGCCGCTGTTGAAAGACGCCGATTTTGAGTTTGGTAAGGAACGAGTGGAGGGAGGGGGGGTGAAGAAGAAGGCGTGCTTTTATTCTCTTTTTCTTTTTCTTATTTTCCTTTAAAATTAAATTTGAGTTAAAGAAAATACAAAAGAAATCAAAAAGGGTAAGTTAGTAATTTTATATGGTCCAGGGACGATCCATGAAAAGTTTTTAAACCACAGAGACCATCCTTAAGGTTTTTGAAAGTTAGGGACGAAACTCGATATCCTGTGAAACCACAGGGACCATTTATGAAGTTTTGTCTTTTGCCTTTATAATTTTTCAAAACATATCTTTTTGTAAAAATCTATTATTGCAATTTATTTTATATATATTTTATAACTTTAATTTTACAGAACTTTTCTTTTACAATATATTTTGATAACTTTCTTATATCTTTCTTTTTATCCATAATTGGCAAAATTAATTTTGACAACTTTTTTATCTCTTTTTTTTTGTCCACGGTTTTATTATGATTTTTTGTTTTAACATTTTTGTTTTTAGGGTTTTTTCTTCTTTTATTTAATATTTTTGCCCGACTTTCAACTATTTTTCGAATTTGCTTTAAACATATTTTAGAAATTTTCCTACAATTAATTTATAACTTTCTTTTCTTATGGATTTTAAAACATGCATTAAAAAATACAATTTTTTACATCCTTTTTAGTAACATTATGAATTACAAAATTAGTTTCTCTAAAATACTTATTTTTTTACTAGTTATGCATGTTTTCGTTTTAATGCATGTTTTTTTTTAGTTTTTTGTTTCTACATATTGGTTTTTCTTATTTATGTGTTTTTAAGATAATTCCATTTTTACATACTACTTTCTTGTTATAATGTTGCCTTCCAAAAAAATTACCAATAGTTTGCATGCATGTATTGTTGTAAAACCATGCATTTTTTACATAATCATATTTAAAGAACAAAATTGTATAGTTATAAATAATTAAATCTAATTTATTCTAAAATATGTATTATATTGTAAAATACATAATAGTAGCAAAATGCAAAAATACAACCCGTAGACTTAGGGGTCTTCGGGATTGCTTATTTAACTCAATAAGCACTTTTAAATCTAAGTGCTTATTGACTTATTTGGTGACAAAAATAAGTTTTTAAAAAGTGTTTGAATTGACTTATTTGGTGGAAAATAGTTATAAGTTGATAAGTTAAAACGTGTTTGGATTAGCTTCCTTAAAAAGTAGTCTTTTGTTCCAATAAGTTATAATGAGATCTAATAAGTAAGATTGGTCTTACTTATGTATTTTGTATTATTTACTTATGTTGAAAAAAGTTTTAAAAGTGACTTATTGACTTATTTAAATTTGTCAAATACATTTATTTAGGGATGTGCAAATGGTCCTCGGAACCGAGCACAAGCCCAAGAACCGAGGAACCAGACCCGAGATAAGGAACCGACCATGTTACTTGGTCCGTACTCGGTCCGTATATGTGGCTTAATTCGGTATTGATCCTTCTCGGTCTTGGTCCTTCGGTATTGTCGGTTCTCGGGTACGGAACCGACCGAAAGTTTAAAAGACATTAAAATTATAATGTAGGCCTCTGAAATTTTTACACTTGGTCCTGCTCGAGTAAAACCCGAACAAACCCGAGCAAACCCGTACCCGAACCCAAGAGGTATTCCCATAGTTTGGTCGGTCATCGGTTCCATTAAATGTCTTCTCTCGATCTTGGTCCGGCTCGGGTGCGATTCTAGTCAGGTCGGTCCCAGGACCACGCTCACCCCTACATTTATTGACTTATTGCCTTTTTGAAAACCCTATAAGCCAACATGAAGTTTTTATAATTAATTACAAACACCATCTTATATAATTTTTTGTCTAGATTGTCTTTTTATCGAATATGATACTATGAATCATAAAACTTAAACTTAATATTAATATACAATTAACATAAATATTGATTAATGTTTAAACATGCATATAGGATTGCATACCCTATGTTCAATACAATATTGTTTATACATGCATATAGACTGTTAGATTTTGGATTTTAGAATAACAATAATTAACTTGGATAATTACTTGGATCGTTTATATACACTTTCCAAAATATGTAATTGAAAGGTTTTCCGCAACCATGAACTAAATAACCTAAGTTCACATGCAACCTAGAAAAGATCTATGTTTTCTTACTTTGAACATGTAACTAATTCCTAAAGGCCAAACAAAAATTAACTAAAACAATAAATCAGAAAACTAACCTTTAGTTTTAATCTTGAAGCTAAGCAGCACAAGTGTCCTGCCTCAAACGAGATCACACCCAGGGAGCCAGAGGAAGGTCACGAAAATTCCAGAGAGAATAATAGAATGAGCGACTGATAATGAGGTCTAGGGTTCCCTATTTATAGGGAACCAAAAGGTAAAGCTAAAAACCCTAGCCGCAGCCCATTTTCCGGATTATCTGTACGCGCGCCGCGACCAGATCGTTTGCGCGCCGCGCGCCGCAATTCAACTATTGAATTTGTACGACTTTAATCCCTGACCTCCTGATTAATCTAATTAATGCCACAGAAATTAATCCAATTAATTTCTGATTAATTATTAATCAATCAATATAGTTTCTAATTAATATATTATCACTTTAATATATTAACAAACCATATCTTTTATTTCTATTGATTTATTAATCCCATAATAAACCAACCTTTCTCTCTACCGAACTTTCTACCAAACCTCCAGCTATGAGGGCAACCCAAATGGACTTTGCTTCTATTAATTAGGTAAATACAAATTATTAGTCATGGCTTAGACACCTAATCCAACAGTCTCCCACTTGGATAAGTCTATGACTATAATTACCAATTTAACCTCTGATTAATCAGCAACCTGCAGCTTCCTAGAAACTGCTGCCGAACTCTGACCTAGTCAGTTCTGTCCATAGATAAGTGATCAGATGATCCTCCATCCAACAAGATATTTTCAGACATGAGACATGGATTGAGATCAATCTCTGTCTGATACACTGTTTCCCGATTTCCGATTTTGCTTATGACTTTTAGACTTCTAATTGAACGAATCAATTTAGTCCTGGCTGGCCAGCGCTTCAGTCAACTTCAAAATCATCGAGTGGCCAACAGATATCTGTTTCCCGTCAGGGTCAAGGGACGAATAAGCTTTGACTAATATGTTATATCTTTTACCCGACAAATCACTCACAACAGCACGTTTTATAACATCGAGTTACCGATGCGTTTTCGTACTATCAATGAACAACCGCCTTGCAAATTATAACTCATATCTCTCCACTTTAAGACCATAAGATATTATCGTCTCAACATTGCTCGTGATATAATCCATGAAGCAATCCATTGAGCGCGGGTTTATCCAATACTCAAATCTCCATTTCCAAGTACTCATGAACGTTGTAGCAATCTTATTGCTATGTCTAACTCCTTAGACAATCTACAAACCAATTCATGACAGTCTTCCTTCATACTTACTCCCTAAGAGTATGAACGACTGTGAATATTTGAATAATCCAATTATTCAGGAAGTAAACATGCAAAATTGAAACATAAAATCTGACTGGCAGCTACTCCTCCTTATTACCAAGTCTCCACGAGGTAATCACCAAGTCGGATTTATTATAACTATTATCGGTTTCTTATTTTCTTTTAAACTTTCAATTCAAGCCTTTTATATCTATGTCTATGACCTTTTCACTCTTTCTATGTATCCAAGTGTCTAACACTTATACACTTTATTGCAGATGATCCTATCGGATACTCTTCCGATGATATCTCAATTTGTCATTTTTGTCATTTTGTCATTCTCTCTCACAACTCCATTCCGGTGTTGTGTACCGTGACTGCCCATGGTTCTCGGGTCTTTAGTCCACATGACTACACCCTAAGATAATTTCGAGGTGTCATGATGTGCCGGTGACCCACACGCGCTCCATCAGAAACCAACGAAATTCTTTAACCATGAAGTCCTACAGCACCACGTTCTGGTGTAAACAATTACCGATTTGAAAACCCTTTCAAATCAATCATCCTAATCATTTCCCAATGATTTCTCACGTCTGTTCAAAAAATCCATTCAGTATTCCCAGCCAGGCAATATCCTGAATCCAACTTACAATGCTTTAAGCATTAAGTCATCAGGATATGTTCATAACACTTCTGATTTGTCCAAGAGGCTCGAGGAACCTGATGTAATCTCATTCCAAGCACTTTCGGAATCCTAAGATTACCAATAATCCTTGTGTCATGATTTCCGGAAACCATTTCCTTTCAGGAACTCTTTCTTATGCATCTTGAATCCCATCAAGATCATATTCTCAACGGCTAAGTCAATACTGTCAGTCTCATCTATCTGATAGATGTCTATGAACTACGTGAGCATGCTGCACCTTCTTTGTTTCTTTCATGCCAATTCATTACACTTTGCAATGACAGGAAACTCCATTCCCGGGGTTATGCATCTTGAATCTCATCAAGATCATATTGGCAGAGTTCTGATCTATCTAATAGATGTTCACAACCACCTGAGTATGTTGTATCTCTTAAAGTCTTTCATAGCGAACTGTTTCTTAACACCAAGTCATTACACTTTATAATGATAAGAGACGTTTCCTAGAACCAGTACGTAACCTACATACAATGATAGCAGATAACAACGATACTCCCACTGGCTTTGACACCGTTATATGACTCTTTCGGACTATTCACAAAATCCAGAACTTATGGCACATTTTGCGAAACCGAAATCCAAACCTTTCCAACATATTAAAGGAAATCTTTCATGCTATTCACAAAATCCAAACCTTTTGGCCTATTTTGAGAATTCGATTATCCTTTCTTGCGAGATGCCCATGGGACGAATCCTGGAGCCATGTACCTTTTGTAATGGCATGCTCTATGTGAGTCCATATTAGTGTGCCGGTAAACCACACACGCTCCACTAACGACTCACACTGTGCCATGCAGAATCCTCTCAGATTACATCTTCTATTGAGAGTGCTTCTCTTAGAATCAATTGCTTGACTCCAAGTGATGACTCATTCAACCAGATGTTCTGTAAGTACATTTCTATGTTCCCTTCTTTTGATGATTCAATTACTCCCACTGGTTCCTAGACCAGTTGTAAAGATCAATCAAACTGTCATATAGACTGTGTCTCGCGGTAAGGTTCTCTTATTTGGCAGCAACTGGGCTCACCAATGCTTCCAGCAGTCGGATTACTTATCCGTACCATCTTTAGTGTTTTACCACTACCCGGTATATCACCCAAATCATAACTCCTTATGACAGTGACAATAACTACTGGTCAAGCGAAGAGAGGGTATGTCAGGTTTAACATGAATCTACACTACTAGAAAAAAGGCCTTTAATGACACGCATTGCGTGTCATTAAAGGGTACAGATGACACGCAAATGTATGTCAAGGAAGCCCCTGTCATAAATGACAGATGACACACATTTGTGTGTCGTAAATTTACGACATACATTAATGACAACCCTTTATGACTTACAATGTAAGTCATAAATTTTTTTTAAACAAATAATATATATATATATATATATATATATATATATATATATATATATATATATATATATATATATATATATATATATATATATATATATATATATTAGATTTCCTAGTATTAAAATTGAATCACACAATAAAATTAATGTCTCATAATATGAAATAAAAGATCATTAATACAAATATCATCCATTACCACATTATCACAATGTCGTATGTCAAATACAAAATAATAAAAATTTTAAATCTATCAAAATACTTCCAAATGATTTCTATAAACTTTCTCTTGCTGGATTGTAAGAAGACACAAAAGAAACGTGATCCCTTTGACTTTCATACCCTTCCTCTACCCCATCAAAAGTTTCATTAGATCTATACTGCAAAAAAGTTTAAAAGTGTTGGAATTGAATTGAATTTAATACAAAGCATAAGTTTATTTACAACTTACCCATTTAGGTTTAGCATCCATATCATGTCTCTTTTTTCTGTCCCACTTATTTACAGCTTCCAACGCATAAGTTCGATGCTATAATAACAAAAAGTTTAAGAGTTAGGTGCTGTAATAAAAAAGGAAGGTAGGATGATATAACTATGCAAAGAAATTGATTTCATATATAATGACATATTATATTATAGACTTTTTAACTATTTTTTATAATAATTCCAAGCTCCCTTTGTAAAAACACAAATATGAGTAGTGAGATTTGACTGAGAAAACGTGGGAGACAAATGTCAGACCATTAAAAGAAAAATATTAGCACCACCCCTCTCCCTTCTCCATAACAGCTTGTAGAGGAACATGTAGCACCGAACCAAACCAAATCAATGGGTTCCAAGCCATGTTATCATCACTTGTACATTATTTTAATGTCAAAGATCATTACCTTTGGTTAATCAGCAATACCCAGGCTCTCAAATAACTCTGGATGCTTGATTGGAAGTTCAATAACCTGAAAATTGTTGTAAAAGATTTAACGTTAAACGATTTAATAAAAAAAGACCAAAATTAAAAATATGGAAGCTGTAACAGTAAAATTCCTTACAAAGAACATATAACCACGTAACTCCTGAAAGTGTTTTTCACTATGTGAACAATCACTATGGAATGGAAGTATGGTGGACACTTCCAATTTGTGAACTGAGGGTAGAAATAGAGGGAATCAAAAACGAAATTATTGTAGGAAATGCAAACCTGAGTCGAAGGGACAGTGTATCCATGAGACGAGCTTGAAGCTTCAGCATCAAACTGCTTGTGTAGTTTCTTGTTCTTCACTACCATATAACTAAAACCAAAAAAACTTCAGCATTTAGGGTGAATAATCGAAATATGAACCAAATCAATAATCTTCCACCATTTCAAATCGTGACCTAATTGCAACAAGGAACCCTAATAGGTTGAATTTCCACTAATAAGTCAAATCGATGTCATCGTCAAAATACATCCCGTCAAGTCAAGAAACTATAAAAATCCCACCGATCGTAATTTACAGAACAAGAGAGAAGAACTTGCAACAAATGAATATATAACCAAGAAAAACAACGAATAATCACTTGCAATGAGTAAGAGGGGGAGAAAGGACCTGCCAACATCACTGAACGGTGCACTACGAAAAGAGGAACGAGTGGACAATCGAGAATTAGAACCCCAAGCCATGCCTAGGAATCGGATTTCGTGACTGAAATTAGAAAGGAATCAGATGACTCTAACCCTAATTGCAGAGAACCCTGAAAGAAAAGGAAGCAATATTGGCCAAACCCTAACACATTTCTCTCTGTAGACAATAAGAGAAGAGGATAACCCTAATTTACCGAGGTTGATAAGAGAAGAGGAGAACCCTAATTTACCGATAAACAACGCGAAGAATCCACGAGCCTTATTAGAACCAACGCGATCTAGATGAGCGAAGCTGCGATTTCGGCCGGTGGCGACGTAATCGGACGTTTCCACGAGGATCATGGCAGCCGTGTCGCAGTAACGGAGGGCTTGGAAACTGATGAGGAAGACGATAGCGAGGAGAAACGATGAGGAACCCTAACGTGAACGATGGGAAAAGAAAGAAAGAGACGTGAAAATGAGAAAGAAGAGAAATATATATCGAATAAAATATGACATACATTTTTATAAAATGACATACAAGTGTCTCCCGTGTTTTTTTAATTTCTTGATTATGACATTAAAACATGACACACATTTTTGTATGTCGTAAATATTATAAAAAAATATTACGAATTTACGACATACAGTCGCATATGTCATGAATCCTTTGGCTTTTTAAAAAGATGACATATTTTTATGACATACGTTTATATGTGTCATAGTTCGTGTGTCATTAAAAGCCTATTTTCTAGTAGTGCTAATTCCTGGTCAAGTCCCAGTGGTGACTAAAGGTTCTTTCACTTGGCTAATTCCTGAACTCGTTCAGAATTATTCTTACTCCCACTGTTTCCTTAGAACTTGAGTTCTTTCTAAAAGTACTCTTCTTTCAAAGGATAACCGGAGTGGCCAATGAAACGACATTGCTGATCAGTTTCAGGCTTGTCATGAGATTCAGACGAATGCTACATGACCCTGGACTTTCTATGTACTAGTGGGACGATCCCAGCTTTACATTTCAGACAGTGTCAACGTAACCTACTTAGTCTAAGATGTGGTCGGAATATGGCTTCTGCGGTCTGACTGGTTGAATATTCAATTCATTGAAATATTAGTCGGAAATGTATCCAGTGTATCTTATACACCGAGGATCAAAACTATTTCGATCAATGCTCCATCATCTTCCCTAAGACACATTATAACCATTAGTGTTCTTGGAAGAGGATAAACTGTGAAACATTTTCTCAGTCTATGTTGTTACTCAGGTTCTGTTGATCTTATACTTCCTTTGAAATCCTTGAACACTTCAAGGTTCCAATCAATCGCTTATTCCGATAAACGAAGCCATATTTGTCAAACCATTTGACAAATATCATGAAGCATAACTAATCGTGTTCTGTTCGAAGATTCGAGCAATACACAGTAACTTATGTGTCTGTTGCTCAAAATCTTAATACCTTTACAGTTCCATGTAAATTTATGACTTTGTTAATATTGTTCAAGACATGCAATCATCACTTGACTCCAAGTCAACTGATTCCAAAATCCTATCCATTGGATCTTTGGGCGATTCCTTTCTTGCCACAATTAATTTTATTAAGCACTCAATTCATCATGTGACTCTAAGTCAAATGATTCCAAAGTCCTGTCCAACTGGACCTTTGGTTGAAGTGATTCTCATAAAATTCACTTTAACAATCATAAAGAACACAATTTACAAATCCAATCCCATTGGATGTATCAACATTCAAGTTATTACCATTTACGTCATCAACACATTCACACAACATTTCGAGGACAATTCAAAACAATCATGTTTCAAAAAAATATTCCATTAAACCAGAATTATCCTCAGAACAATGTACTATGCGAATCCATGTCGTATGTATCTATAAACTAATAACAAGAACTAATATCTAGCTTAACTCAAAAACCGCACGAGTTCCAGATCCAATCCGAATATGCTCCTGTGCGACACCATCCCGCATCCTCCAGAGTTCGTGCATACAGAGCAAATGTGTGAAACACATCCTGTATCAAGGAAATGAGGATCAGGTGTTCTGAATTCTAAGATATTTATGAGTTTACCAAACGGTTTAGCTCTGGAGCATTTTTCCAATCTTTCCGTGACTGTGTCCCACCTTGTGGATTCCTAGTTTGAAACATCGAACAATCGGTCCAGACGATCTGGATCATTTCTTGATGCACCTTAATACTGGACTCAATCCTGAAGCAGCTGAATTAATGGAACTATGTTTCTCCATGAACGATTCATACACAGTCGACATTTAATGCACTTCCACGATTGTCTTATCCGGTTACCCTTTCTGTTCATCTGGATGAACAGATCAGCGAGATGAGCTAATGCTTAACTCCCGATCCCAAAGGGAAACCAGTTTTATATTGTTCGCCTATGTATCCCTCAATCTCGGGAGCACGCAAACTGGTGCTACTTCCTTCTAGCTTGCAACTTCAAGCTCTTTGAAGATCCTAGTTCGTTCCCTTTATTCAACCAGTTCACGGAACCTTTCCTGAACTAGCTGTGCTAACTTATCAGACCCCAGGAATTCTAAATCCCTGCGGAACTCGGGGTTAATGATCAATAGCATAAGGCAACGAACTTCCTTGGACTCAATAGTCAAGGAGTCATGCTCATCACAAGCTGTTGTGTGATGCCATGTTAGGGAGCGGACACTCAGTCGGATATGGTTCGCCAGCAAAACTAAGAACTATTCTCTAATTGCAAAACCATATCACATAGCTCAGGCCAGTCAGCCTTACCATACTAAACAGGTGCTTTCTGAAGCTCTCAGAAATGGGTGAAGGAGGAGAAGGAGGAGAATGACATTTTCTTCAGACATATATAAAATTTGAATTTATTCGTTTAATTAATCCTTTTAAATAATTACCCAATATATATTATTTAACAAGGCTAGGATCCAAAATACCCCAACTATGCTGTGAAGAGGGATGCCGTAGTCACAACACAGTGGTCATTAAGGTAGATAACTTTTATCAATTTCAGTCTTATGAAATTCCTAGATCTGTGAGATTCATTGAACTGTTCAATGGCATGTTTAATCTCAGATATGCCCCACCGTTTGTGACTGGGATGCCGAGGATCACAAACCGGGTGTGAATAACCATGCAAATTAGCTTGGTACTCTCGGGGTCCATTATCATCTCAAATTGATGTGCCGGTTAACCACACACGCTCCATCAACAATGATAACACCCGAGAAACCCATTGCCACTCTTTATGAACCCCCATTGGTGTGCCGGTAACCCACACACGCTCCACCAACGTTTCATAAAATGCAATGTGCAATTTCATGGGTTAGCATCAAATTCACATTTTTTCTAAAGTAACTAGATTGGGAATTCTTGTACGGGTTCTAGTACTTTGATCATTATACTTTTAATGATTAAGCGGTCCTATCAAAACTGTTCGGCTAACGACCCTCCACTGATCAGGCGAGCGGTGGGTGAGAATGAACACCCATTAGACCGCCATTTAATAGGCAGTCTCCGTATACCCACTTTATAGACCAGCTTCGTGAATGAGGCCTACTAATGATTTGACTAACCAATTTATCTTATACATATAGTATTAACCTTTAATAATATATATAAGATGTATTTTAAATTAAAATATTCCTGGTTTATCTTTTAATTTCCTGAAATTTAACTATTAAATTTCAAATTAAATTAAACCTTTAATTTGATTTAATTTATCTTTTAATTAAACTATTAATTAAATTAATTAAATCTAGATATTTTAAACCTTTTAAAATATTTTAGGATTTATCCTTTAATTTTCGAAATTTAACCATTAAATCAAAATTAAATTAAATCCCTTGAATTATCCTTTAATTAAACAATTAATTAAATTAATTCAAATGTAGATATGTTTTTCCAAATTAATCAAATCAATTTAAACCTATCTTAAACCCCTAATTATCGAATTCAAACAAACTGGGTTTAAGGTTATCCATTTAATTAACCAATTAAAGTTACCAAAAATAGAAAGCTTTCTAAACCCTAAGCAGAAAATCGAAAAGGAGGGGGAAGAGAGCTAGGGTTTCAAAAAATCCCAAACCCTAAAATCGAAATCAGGCCCAAAGGATTTGTAAACTTTAAACCCTAATTAGGAAAACTATTACAGCCATTCAATAAGAAAACAACCAAATGCTCTGATACCACTGAAAGGTTTTCCGCAACCATGAACTAAATAACCTAAGTTCACATGCAACCTAGAAAAGATCTATGTTTTCTTACTTTGAACATGTAACTAATTCCTAAAGGCCAAACAAAAATTAACTAAAAGAATAAATCAGAAAACTAACTTTTAGTTTTAATCTTGAAGCTAAGCAGCATAAGTGTCCTGCCTCAAATGAGATCACACCCAGGGAGCCAGAGGAAGGTCACGAAAATTCCAGAGAGAATAATAGAATGAGCGACTGATAATGAGGTCTAGGGTTCCCTATTTATAGGGAACCAAAGGGTAAAGCTAAAAACCCTAGCCGCAGCCCATTTTCCGGATTATCTGTACGCGCGCCGCGACCAGATCGTTTGCGCGCCGCGCGCCGCAATTCAACTATTGAATTTGTACGACTTTAATCTCTGACCTCCTGATTAATCTAATTAATGCCACAGAAATTAATCCAATTAATTTCTGATTATTTATTAATCAATCAATATAGTTTCTAATTAATATATTATCACTTTAATATATTAACAAACCATATCTTTTATTTCTATTGATTTATTAATCCCATAATAAACCAACCTTTCTCTCTACCGAACTTTCTACCAAACCTCCAGCTATGAGGGCAACCCAAATGGACTTTGCTTCTATTAATTAGGTAAATACAAATTATTAGTCATGGCTTAGATACCTAATCCAACAGTAATTTGACCATAGCCTGGGGTTGAACGAATTTAAATCTTGGGATAATCCAAGAAAACAATTCTGATTACAGGCTTAATAAAAATTTAGAAACACAAAATACCTTGATGATTTGTGTTTTTGAAGAGACAGAGGAATTGCAGAGAAGAATGTAGTTTTTTGTATGTATTAACTTCTGCAATGTGTATACATCCATATATATGATGAATATGACGATTTTCAAAGGGAAAAACGGCTCTCATGAATAATGAGGCAAATATTGGCGTTTTTATGAAAATTATCTTTCTCTGCCCTTTTCCTCCATCGGATTCGTTTGTGTTTCGGGACGCTACCCCGAGCCTCGCAAGGGTGGAACCCCCGCCAGGGACGCTGCCCCTTGGAATCCCGTCTCTAGGACGCTGCTCTCAGACTCCCGTATTCCCGAGTCGACATTTATCGATCCGAGTGTGCACATCGCACCTCTAATCTCGGAACATAAACTGAACTCAGTCGGTCTCGATAGTAATATTGATTACACCAAAATATGTCGATAACATTAAAATTACCAATATAGACTTATATAATAATTTATTTTAATATAATATATTAATATAATACATACTATCGGGTTCATGGATAAGGTTAGGGTCAGATAGGGGTGAGCGTAGTGCGGTATGGTGCGGTTTTAGTAAAATATCGTTACCGTTACCACGAAGTGCGATAATTGGAATTGTAAAACTGCAAACTGCGGTAATTATTACGGTTCAGTAATGCGGTAATTCGGTTTCTTAAGTCGAAGAATTCCAATCCTTCTGCCCTTACCCGGTCAATTAAGGATCATCTGGTCAAATAGAATTCAGATAATAAGTTCTTTTACCATCTCTAAGGCCCCATTTGGTTAGCAAGAATTCGATGGAATTCAAAGGAATTTGAATCCAATTCCTTCAAAATGCTATGTTTGGTTCAAGTTTTATGAAGGAATTGGATTCCTTAGTTGGGGTAAGATTCCATTAAATTAGAGGAATTTAATTCCATTGGTTTGTTGATGGAATTAAATGCATTGAAAATAGGAATTTGTTTGATTACCATTTTGCCCCCGACTACACAAAAAAAACCCTCGTTGAAGACAATTTTCATGTCGTCTTCGTGTTCTCATCTTCCCCCGCACACCTGCCTACCCCGTCTTCTCGAAACCTTGGCAACGTGCAATCAATTTTCTGGCAACGCTAGTTTAGTTAGTCACACACACACACACACTCTCTCTCTCCCTCTCCCTCTCCCACTCTCTTTATCCCTAATCAATGTAATCGATTTTCTAGGATTATGATCGTAGTCAATAGAGAAACCCCCCGTTCGGCTTTGATTCTCCAACGACTCAACAGGCCGAGCCTCGACTTTTCTTAAAGATATTTTCTTACAACCGCACTGCCATTTTTGGAATCCAAGTTACCACTATCAGATATAAAAGTTCACATAAGTCCAAAAAAATTTCTGAATCAACAACCAGAGCAGTTCTCATCTTGCTACATGTAATGATTTATTTCCCCTTATTCAATTCAATTACGTGCATTTATATGTGAATCATGAATTTTAATTTATTACGGTTCTATGATTCTGTACTCATAGGTATAATATTTCTTTTGTAGGATTTTCCTCAACTCGTCTTGAAATCATTGAAGGTTAAGGATGCTAGAAAAATCGATGTCAACTTGGTGCTTAAGGACCACTCTTGTTCAATGAAGTGGTATTCACAAATGAACCTACAAATTGAATTCAACATCCCACAGAGTTCGAATCGAGGCTTTATGGATTTCTTTGAAGGACATACATATGAGCATGTTCATTTCATTTCTTTTGATGTTATATATCATTAGGTAAATCATCAAGACAAACATTTTCAATTTTCATTGTGTGTAATTTGTTCATTACTATCTTTGTGATTAACAGGAACAACAGATGGAACCTTCCTGATTTTGGGTTGATTTTGTGTATTCCTGATTTTGTACATTCCTGACTTTTTTGAGTTTTTGATTTTGTGTACTCCGGTGTATATTCTTGATTTTTATGTTGTAAATGGTGAACATAAATAATAAATTGTCTTTGTATGTTGTAAATGCTCATTGATTGCAATTCCATTTAAATTGAAAAACAAAGTAAAGTTAAGTTAAAAGGCAATAAGGAGAAATTTGTCATTATACATAGATTGCAATTTGCAATTATATTTTCTTTTAACCAAACAGAATTACAGAATATAGAATTGGACCCAAATTCCAAACAGAATATAAAATTGTATTCCAATTTCTGACGGATTCCAAATTTTTTTCGGATTCTAATTCCTTTAAAAATATTATACGAATCAAACGCAACCTAAGACTCTCATTGTCAGCCATATAAAAAATGGCCATCCGCCAGACCGCCATTGTTATTTTATGATAGGTGCTTCAAACTCTATAAAAATCTCTTTAAGTAAACATTTAATAAAAAGTTAGTTTACCATAAAAGTCTAAACACTTTGCCAAATGCAAGTGCATATATATTACGCCATTAAATACAAAGAGATTTACTATTATAACATTTGTTATTTGGAGGGGGAGCGAAGTTGCGCAGAGACAAAGGCAGGACAGGAGTCGTCTAAACACTCCTCCGCCGTCTTCTCTTTCGTGGTCTTCTTCTTCTTCTTTTCTTCTTCTCTGTGTGTATGTCCCGCCGAGTAGAACTCGACTCAATCTAATCACACACAGCCACACACACACAAACACAACCCACCCACAATCATTCCCTCTCCCCCTCCTTTTTTTTCTCTGTCTAGAATTTCATATGTAACGCATATCCGAGACCCACAAACAAGAGCCTTCAATATTCACCAAATCAAACTTCAATTTTCTTAGTTCGTCTGGAACTCTCGTTGTTGCTTTACAAATTCAACATAATGGATTGTTGGTCTCCTTCTTTAAATGTTGATCAAGAATTTGCCAAGCTTCTCAATCGGATGCATCCACCCAGGTAAACAAACTCACTTATTAGCGTCTTCAATTCGATATAGAGTTTGTCTCTTTTCCAGCATTAACTTGATTGGTTTATTTTTTCGCCTTCTAATTTCGCTTTATCTGGCTTCAAATTGTGGATTCGAACGGTTTTTCAAGTAGCATTTTCTGGTTTTTTCGTATAATGTGTGGTGGGAGTCGGTATAATTTCGTTTGTATAAATTCAATTCATGAGGCAATTGCTTGATTTGATGAAGAATTCTTGGCTGAATTGGGCGAATTTCAAGAATTTGCGACTCTTTGTGTGTTTCTTGACGAGTTGTGTATATTCGTTTGTAGGGTTACTGTTGATAACATCACAGACAGAAAAGCCACCTTGATTAAGGTATAACTATAATTTTAACTTTTTTCTTTCTCACCATTCCCGAATTCCTGCAAATTCAAAGCAGTTCAAAGTTTATGCGCATTCTTTCTGTTTATTTGGTAGGTTGACAGCGCGAACAAGCGAGGGAGCTTGTTAGAAGTGGTTCAGGTTTTAACCGATTTGAATATACTAATTAGAAAAGCTTACATTTCTTCAGATGGAGAATGGTTCATGGATGGTAATTCACAAATCTAACGCCGTAAATCCTTGTTAATTTCTCCGATTTTCACGATTTGTGACTAAAAATATAAATTTTCCGATAACTGTTCGCAGTATTTCATGTTACCGATCAGTTTGGAAATAAGCTCAGGGAAGATAACGTTGCAGATCGAATCCAACAGGTAGAAAGATCAAATCTTACTGAATCCCCTGAATTTTACCTTAATAGTTCAAGATTATTATCACTTTTTTTATTTAACTTTGTTATCCCTTTTTTTATTGAACTTAATGTGTCTTTTATTATGGGAATAAACTTTCATTTGGGTGAAGCTAAATTGCTACTAAAAGCCACACACATGTTCTATCCATTCGTGTGGCTAGCACTCTTGACCATTTTATCTTGTTTTTTTGGCATAAAAAAATCAGAAAAGAACAACAATTTTTGCAAAATACGACTCCTGGTACATTCGTATTTTACGTGTCTGAATGAAGACAAATTTTACTGAAACCATAGCAAAAGATAAGTACAAAACCCATGTTATGTTCTGTGATGAAAAAGAACTCTCATATTTACTCAGTACTTCTATTTTTATATCTATTAATAAAAAAAAGTCAAACATTGACTCAATTTATATGTTGCAGTCACTAGGACCAAGAGGATGCAGTTTCAGATCCTTAAGGGGTTCAGTCGGGGTCCAATCAGCCATGGAACACACAACCATCGAGTTAACCGGCCGTGATCGACCCGGTTTACTTTCCGAGATTTTTGCGGTTTTATCTGACCTAAAATGTAACATTGTAGCTGCAGAAATCTGGACTCATAATTCAAGAATGGCTTCAATTGTTTATATAACCGATTACGAGACAAAACGCCCGGTTGAAAATCCCGATCGACTCGCTAAAATCAAACACCTTTTAGTTTCTATTCTAAAAGGTGATAAAGATAAACACGGGGCCCAAACCGCGGTTTCACTCGGGTCGACCCATACCCAAAGAAGGCTCCACCAGTTGATGTATGCGGATCGTGATTATGATACAGACGGGTCTGATTCCGATTTATCTAAAAGGTTTAGTAGTGGGAAACCTTTAGTGACGGTTGAAAACTGTAGTGAAAAAGGGTATACTGTCGTTAATATCAGGTGTCGCGATAGGCTTAAGTTGCTGTTTGATGTGGTTTGTACATTGACCGATATGCAATATGTTGTGTTTCATGCCACCATAATTGCGGAAGGACTCGATGCTTCTCAGGTATTCTTTAAATTTTTTGAAAAAACATTGCTTGATATTCGGAATTTTGTTTTCTAATATGTTCTGTTTTTGTGTTGTTTAAGGAATTTTATATCCGACATACGGATGGATGTCCGATTAGTTCGGAAGCAGAGAGGCAACGTGTGATTCATTGCCTTGAAGCCGCTATCAAGAGAAGGATTTCAGAGGTAAACCATATAGACAAGTTTTTGGAGATATTTCTTATTATGAGACAATAAATAAAATAATTAATTCATGTTTCACCTTTTTGGGTGACACCTTCTTGGTGCATGTCAAATGGAATACGTTTCGTCAGCCTTTTTAGAAAAATCCATTAACTTTTTGACCATTTACTTGAAAAAACCATTTTTTTATTTGCATTTTCTCAATGAAGTCATTGTCATTTTCATTTTAAAAATAAACAATGGTCACATGTGTTTATCAATGAATTTTCAAAACACAAATTTTTACGTTAGTAGTGGGTTTTTAAATTAAAGTGAAATGACAATGGGTTTTATTCCGAAAAAAAATGAATGTTCAAATAAAGGCCCCAAAACTTACTAGTTTTTTTTTTTTTTGTTTGTAAATTGGAATTTTCGTATTCAAAATCAATATTTAGCTCATGTTATGCTATTATGTGATACACAGGGCGTGAGGCTAGACTTAAGTGGGGAAGACCGGGTCGGGCTTTTATCGGATGTGACTCGGGTCTTTAGAGAGAATGGGCTTTCGGTAACAAGGGCAGAAGTGACAACAAGAGGATCACAGGCTGTAAACACGTTCTATGTGATGGATTCATCTGGAAATCAGGTCAAAAGTGAAACAATTGAAGCAGTTCGAAGTGAAATTGGTGAGAGCTTACTTACAGTGAAGGAAGACGCGATGTTAATGGTGAACAACTCGAACACTAATTCACAACCGACAGGGAGGTTTTCTTTGAGTCATCTATTTAGAACTAGATCGGAAAAGTTTCTGTACACTTTGGGATTAATTAGTTCATGTTCAGAAGTAGCTTAAAAGAAAGAGAACGACGATGTCGTTATATCATATATGGTAATTGTTTATATCCTAATTAGGTTAATTGAGAAGATGATTGAGAAAAATATTTGGCGTTTTTGTTGGATGGGTGAGAATGGAGGTTGAGTAACCACCGTGGTCCGTCGCTTTCTGCGACTGTAAAAGGTGGTGCCAGCGTGTCAACGCGTTGTATGATGGGGACAAATTTAAAAGAGACAGGCTACAGCTGTATACAGCGGGGCCCACGAATAGGTAGTCACATGAATCGAATCCTTCATGAGATCTTACTAGATAACTGTGCAAGTATTCAACAAAAATATCAAAGAGTCAGATGTTAACAGATACGTGGTTACATAACGTTTGCAGAAACCCTAACAAGTGTTGACTAAAAGTAATATCTGAAAGAATGTAGATTTTTTAGTATGTCGGTCTAAAATAACTATTTGTACTTTGTTTTACTTCATAAGTTGAATGAAGGGAGCCGTTGTTCCAAGAAGGATCCTAATAATGCCCCAAATAAAACGATTGATTACTTTCTTCCACTAGAGACTAGTGAACATGTTTAATACGATAAACATGAGTTTGTAGATGACAATGCAAAATGATATCAGCTGAAAAAATAATTGCCTCGTTATATGCATGCTATACAATTTTAACCTTCAAGGGTTGATTTCACAGCGATGACTGTTCATCATGAAGCAATATGTATTGAATAGGTTCAGTTTCGTTTGGTTATTAATACTTGTCGTGGTCATATCAGATTTTCGTGTTTAAGAGTTCTAAATGTAAAAGATGGTATATAACATAAGTTGATGTTTTCATTTGAAAGCTCCCGCACTTGGTAATTCGGTGGACATTAAGAAGAATCCAACCACTAGAAAAGAGTCATCGATTTTTACTATTATTATTCATATAAAGCTATATTTCAAGTTTTCTTTCTTTTGTAAGTTAGAGGTGATAATGATAAAAAAAAATGGCTAGGGTTTTATTATTGAGTGAAAAACCAAACTACAACAAAAGGGAATTGAGACAACAAATGGTAAAGCAATTTAGGGTTAATTTGACGAAATGGTAAAGCAATTTAGGGTTAATTTGACTAAAAGGCTAAATAAAAATTTAATACAAAAAGTCCAATACAAAATACAACCTATTATGCTAACATTTCCCTTCCAACTCACAATTTGATACGATAAACATTGGGAGTTTTTTTTAGATATGAAACGAAACTCAGAGGTTGATTAAGGCTTCATGAAAATATTAGCGAGATGGTTCCAAGCTGTAGATGATAGCAAGTGAAATGAAAGTCAATCTCAATATGCTTGCCTGCTCATGAAAAATGTAATTCTTTACAAGTTGCATCTCACTTTTGTTGTCACGATATAAGAGGGTAGGTTAAGAAACACCAAAACCCATATACAAGAAGTCAATGTAACCAAACAATCTCACAAGTGGGCATAGTCATAGCACGATACTCAACCTCTATTAATACAAAAATCAATGGTGAATTTGCAGTAATTAGGATCGGCATCGCAATCAGCATCACTGCAGGCATGCAACTGTAAAGAATACGTTGAAGGGAACAAGAGACTCTGAAACGGAGTGTTATGAAGATATCTCATAATGCGAAAAGTAGCCCCCAATGAACAGTTTAAGAGTAGTAACAAACTAGCTAACCACATGAACTATGCATGTGCGAGTGTCTGTAAGGTAAACCAAATTGTGTATAATAGTACAATGTAGGCTCGAATCTAATAAAGGAACACCATCAGTGAGAATAGTATGTATTGGTTTCAAGGGGTGCGTCCACAATCCTATTGTCAGATGGTTGTGCACGTATAAACAAATCAGATATGTATTTTGTATGAGATAGAAGATAATGTAACACCTTTGCACAAGCTAGAATTAATTAGCTTAAAGTCTATAAGCTTTCATTATAAATGTTTGTTGTAGAATCCCAAAAGTTAAGTCTTTATAGTTCATATATTGTGCAAGATCGCAACAATGGATAAGAGTAATAGTTAAATTTTCCAAAATTTACAAAACATAAGTCATAAATTTTCAAGGTCTTCTATTACAAGTCGCTCTGATTTCCTAATCTGAGTACATGTCAAAATACGACAATAGACTTTGAAAGTCTAATGAGTAACCATGGAGATTAACTCTTGAAGAGTCATGGAGAAGGGAGATATTCGAATAAAAATATGAAAATGCATCTACTCCCTTTTCTTAATCTTTACTCTCGTATACTCTCTTACACATGCTTAAGGGACGTGATGGTAACAGAAGCTTAGATAAGGTATTAGCATCTATTGCTAAAACCATATAAGACTTCCCTCAAAGCTTAAATGATAAATTATAGCATTCTCACTAGACTCGTTTAAATGCTTTAGAGGTAGCTTGTTCTTTTGGTGTGATGTGACGATCACATATGATACCCATTGATGAGTTTGCAAGGTACATCCCTAATAAAGCATCTCTTACTTGCATGGAACTCATATGGCCTAAAAGTCTATTCTCTTCAGTTCTTGGGGTTGCAATTAAGACATAACCCATCCTATAAAAATATAAGGGTTATGCTTAAACTCCTAAAATCAACAAAACATGCCCATGCTCTTTACGACTCTTTAAAATGTGTCTAAATGCACAAACAAACTATACATATAGTACTTCAAACTCATAATGTAAATAGAAAAACAATTGTAAGAATCATGACTCATAAAATAAGTCTATGATATGTATGAGGGTAACTCACCTTAGCACTTGTAAGTACTTCTAAACACTTCTCTTCACTTCTTTGATTATGTGATTATTAATTATCTTATACAACTTATAACATAACCTATAAGAAGTATTAAAGAAGCTATGGAAGCAATTTGAGCTTTTTTTGAAAATTTTGAAAAAAATTTGGACTAATTTGTACTCAACTGAGTAAATCCCCCTCAAGGGAGTGAGTTGACTGAGTCACATACAAAAAGGCTAAACTCTAACAATTTATGGTTAATAATTGTCCAACTTACTCCAACCGGTTCCAAACCCTTCCACAACACCTATAATAACTCTAAATGTATAATAAAATAAATACACTTCCAAAACTATTAGGAAACTATAATTACACTTATATTAATGATTCAATTTTTATAATCTAGTGATTTATATCATCATAACTAAGTTAGCCTTAATATGAATCACTTAAACTTCAAAACAAGTTGTAACTAGTAAATCAACATTAGATTGTCATCAAATTTGAATCCAATGGACATTGTTAGTTAGATTAAAAACAATAATTAAAGTTTATAGCATTTCAAAGTTAGATTACATCATAATCTCAACTCAAATCTCAATTGAAGTTGTAAGCTAACTAGAAAATTTTCATTTGATATCCATATGTAACTATCGACATATGATGATGGATTCATATGTTCAAAAATGAGTTTATAAACTTGGCATAAGGTCAAATCAGATATCAGCACATGTATGAGAGTCTAATTTTTAATCCATCATTGTTAGGTCTTAACAAATCTAAATTGACTTCAAGCTCCCAAATCAAGCAATAAATGATGAATTTGACATTACATTAATAAACTAATGGATCAATGCTAAAAACTCATTTAATTATTCATAATCAACAAAACTTCAAATTTGGAGAAATACCAAATCCTAGGTCGATTCTAGATAAAGTAAAATAAAAATATATACCTTCGAATGACCCAAGGATGTTAGCTTCAAACCTTCATTTATTAATTATAATTCACTTGTAGATCTTCTGATATGCTAAAAGTAGTCGGTCCTCCTCTTCCTAGTTCTCTAAATACATATTGTGTCAAGTGGGGAAGAGATGGAGGGAGTTCTTATCAATTGGCTATTGGCAACATCAACTCCTCAATTCTTATTTCTTTTATAATGACCACAACCAGTCCTTTACTAACTCAAAAGTTTTTAAACGGTCTAGGAATGTCCCTAAGAAACGGATTCTTGAAATATAAGTCTCTAAACTAAGTCAAACCAAGGTCAATGTTAGTTTCTACAAAAGGACACGTTAGTCCCTATATCTTTAATTTTAGTTTAGTGACTGATTGTTCTCATCTATCCAAATCTTATTCAATGGATAAAATATGCCTTATCAGCAAGCTACTCTCAAATAGTAAATATGAAACACATTATGAATTCTGTTAAGCTATTATGGTAATCCTAATATGTATGCATGCTTCCCAATCTTTGCCAAAACATTTAACGATCTGATGTATATTGGGTTCAACTTTACTCTCTTCCTAAAATGAATCAATCCTCTTTGTGATGATACTTTAAGCAATACTTGATCACCCACTGACAACGCCTAGTGATATTACATATTTTAGTCATTGTTGAGCCCTATTCTTAGTGAAATTATATCATATATATCGTGGTATTCTCACTTTTCGTGCCAGTACTTGTTTGGAAGAAAATAATGAAAATAGGGACCAAAGGTGTACAAATTGGAGGAAGTTTGGAGAAGAAGGAAAAATCAGGAAAATACGTACGCGTGCCGCGGAAATCAAGAAGGCGCGACGCGGATATAAGGCGGTGGAACAAATTCAAAGTCCGAAGAAACGGGGATAAAACCCTACGCGCGCCGCGGAAACCATAAATGCGCGGCGCGGCTGCTTAAAATTTGCAACTATAAATAGAGGTGTTTTCAGCCGAAAACTCGAGCAAAACCCTGGTGAAAAATTGACCGTAGAGGCTCTTTGACTCTAAGAACTCGTTTCCAGCAACTACCTTTTGGTATTTCAGGTTTTTTATGTTTAATTTCTTTTAGTTTAGTAGTTAGCATTAGTGGCTAGGGTCTTTGGGAGTGACAACCACTGACCTTGAGCATTTTGGTTACTGTTTTTCAGTCTTTGTTACTGTATTAGATGATTGGAATTCGTTTTGAGTTTATAATAATCATTTGCTTACAAGTAATATTGGTTTTTCGGTGTTTTGATGCTTATTATTGGTTTTGAATGCTTGGATTGTGTTTGGATGTGTTTATGACCTTGTTTGGACTATTTTCCTTTGCTGATTTCAGTAGCCAACTAGGTTAGCTTTTAGGTTTGGACTCTAGCCAGTGACTCTCATTTGGACTTTTAGTCATTGGTTTAGTTTATACCTTGGTTTATGTTTGGTTGTTTGCCTTTGTTACTTCTGAATTAGAGATGTACTTCTGATTTCAGAAAGTAACTAGGTTTGATTGGAAGCTTACCTTAGTCTATGCTTGTTTTGAGATTGTTTGGTTTATGTTTTCTGAGATTAGTAGTCAAAAGTGTAGGAACTAAGTCCTCTGACTATAGCGTGACACTATAGTTGGTAATCTATCACCTGACTTGACCATGTAACTCCTGCGGATCGACCCTGACTTCCACTGTGCTAAGTGAGTGTGTTAGGTTTTCTTATTTTTGACCGTATGACGACCGCTGCAATGTCAAATTTTGGCGCCGTTGCCGGGGAGTTGGGAGCTTAAGATTAGGTGATTAGTAGGAGCTTTAGTTTCTGATTTTTCTTTTGTGAGTTTCATTTGGTTAGTATTTTGTTTTTTTTTTATTTTGTGGGCGTATTGCATTAGTGCATGCGTACCCGTAGGGGTGAGCAATTATCCCCTTTGCGTTTTGATCCTGAGATAGAGCGAACTGCGCGCAAAAACCGTGCACGTAGGCGTTACAATATCATGAGTTTTAGTAATATTAGAAGTAGTCCAGAGCATGTTGCCCAGGAACCTTCGGGTGTGACAACGGGGATGTCTTTTATTCCCCCGGTTTCGGAGTTTCATTTCGGGAGCACGAGTGCTTGTGGTGGTGTAGTTTCAGCCCCTGTACCCATACCATCATGCACTCCGCCATCGATTCCACCATTTCCACCAGTATCACAACCACAATCCACAAATCCATTCACCTCTGCCTTGTCTTGGGGAGAGCCGACCCGTGATGGCACCCCAGTTTCTAGACAGCAGACACCTACTTCACAACCAATTTCACAACCACAACTAGTACTTTTCAAACCTCAACCTACACAACCGCAACAATACCAGCAGCCTCCTCAGCAACAGTACCAGTATCCAGAGACCGAGGAGAGATACGATGAGGAAGATGAAGGATGGGTTCCACCAGCACCACAACAACCGTGGAACCGAGGTCGGGGACCTCCCAGAAGAACACAGCCGCATCAACAACCACCAGGTCAGCAGGGGTATAACGATCAACATTTCTACGGTAACCCTGCTCAACCTTTATATTTTACACAACCGAGAAGGCAATCGGTTGCATCACATTTCCAGCCACGGGAATATGATGACTCGTCGCCAATTTATATTCCTGACAATATTGAATCTCAAGTAAAAATAAGGCCTCAATTGTTAGGAATATTACCGGAGTTTAGGGGGTATAAGCAGGATGACCCATACAATCATTTGTATGAATTTATAGCGATTGTCAATGCTAATAACCCCAGGAATACTAATAGGAACATCTTTAGGCTTAGGTTATTCCCATTCACTCTTAAAGACAAAGCCAAATACTGGTTTACGTCTTTACCAACAAACAGCATCACCACGTGGGACCAGCTCAAGGCCAAGTTCCTACAAGAATTCTATCCGGCAAGCAAAACAACGAAGATTAGGAGGGTCATTCAGGACTTCCAGCAAAAACCAGGAGAAGCTTTCCACGAAGCATTCGATCGATTAAAGGAGCTACTGCAATCCTGCCCGCACCACGAGATTCCCAAATGGCAGTTGGTCAAATTGTTCTTCGAAGGAGTCAGCGAAACACACCAAGCGATGATAAATGCCTCGTCAAGTGGGACATTTATGTGGCAAGACCCGGAAGAGGCTTGGCAGTTCTTGGAACAATTGAGTAATGGCTCCAAAGCGAACTTTTCTACTAGAAAAACTGTAGGCACAGCAGCAGCAGTGGGAGCTGATGCTGATTGGAAAAAGGAGGTAAAAAAAGAAATAAGCGAATTAAATAAAAAGTTTGACATACTTATGTCAACGCTGCAGAATGGACCTCAAGGTCAACCACAAGGAGGTCAAGGAGGACCGAAAACTCAGGAGGTAAACCACGTTTATGGCCAGGGTCAAGGTCAGTATAACAATGGACGACCCTATAGACCGTATAATCAAAGGCAGCAGCAGAATTACAACACCAGAGGCAAAATAACCACCAAGGTCAATCATCAAATCAGCCTAGGTCATACCAGCCCGCAAGCAATAATGGAAATGCGAGTGGGGGTGGTAGCAATAATAATAATAGGGGGCCCGAAACTGCTGTCAACAATGCCCCAGGAATGCAAGAAGACTTGGTTGCAAAAATGTATGAGATGTTCAGTGCTACTCAGCAGCAGTCCCAAGCCAATGCAAAAGCTATTGCAAACATGGAAAGGCAAATTGGACAAATGGCCGAGGATCAGCGAAAAAGGGACAATGGAAAGCTGCCAAGTGCCACGGAAGTTAATCCAACCCATAATCAGCGAGCTGGGAAGGAACACATCAATACTGTCGATGCTGAATGGAGAAAGGTCACCTTGGAGGACTTATTAGATTCAGGAAGCAAGGTAGAACTTGAGAAGAAAGAAGAAGTCTAGGAGAAAGTGGAGATTAAAGAGGAAGGAATGGAAGAAAAGGAAATTCCTGTTGAGGAGGGAACTCAACTAAAGGTGGACAAGGAGGTCCATGAAGAAAAGCAGTCAGTGATAGCAGGAATTAAGCAAAGAAAGAAAGATAAGAAAGGGAAGAAAAAACAGGAAGCGCCTAAATCGATAAGGCCATTGATGAACCAACCTCTGTGGGATGAACTTAAAGATGCTCCTGAGGACATAAGGATCCTTCAGGAAATGTGCGAGAGAAATGAAAAAGGTAAGATTCCCACACTGAATACTGTTAACAATCAAGGCAAGTGAGGCACTTTTAGGAACACTGTCCAAAAAAGAGAAGGATCCTGGATCACCATTGATCACTACTACTGTAGGAGATGTGGTCATTCGGAACACTTTGCTGGACTTGGGAGCAAGTGTAAATGTGCTACCGGGGTACTTGTATGATAAGTACAAGAATGAAGAATTAGAGCCAGCAAAGGTTGTACTGCAGCTGGCTGACCAATCAACAAAGGTATCCCGGGGAAAATTGACCAATGTCATCGTCAAGGTTGGAGACTTCTTTTACCCTGTAGATTTTCTAGTCATGGAGTATGAAAGTTTGGATGACGTGCCTGCGCTCATTTTAGGACGCCCATTTTTAGCTACGGCTGGCGCTGTGATTGACTGCAAGACGGGGGATGTGGACATCTCCTTTGGGACGTGAAAAAGAAGGCTGAATATGTTCGGAAACCCTGTATCTTTACCTTCAGGGAACGATGACAAGCAAGCAGACAAAAATGTGCTAATGGAGCCTGGAATTAGGAACAAAGAAAAAATATGGACGCGAACGGGAGAAGGAGGTAAAGAGGAGATTTTAAAGGAAACAAAGAATCACCCGTTGGCCACTATTGATAAGGAGCAATTGATGGATATGATGGAGATGCTAGAGGCCAGACACCAGCAGTATGAGAAAGAATCCAGAGAAAGGGAAGCAAAAGTCTTCAAGCTTCTGGAATCACAGTAGCAATGGATTAGTGGAGTAAGTGATAGGATGACTCAACTCACATCCTTAATATCAATGATGGCCCAAAATTTCATACCAGAGTTCAAGCAAATGTCATCCGGAGTTCAAGAAGAAGAATAGGGGTAGAAGTACCACGTCTGGCTGAAGACGTCAAACTTAGCGCTTGTTGGGAGGCAACCCATCGTGTCATAGAATAGGGTTTGTATTTCTTAGAAGTAATTAGGAAAAATATCATCATTAATTGCAGGTACTAGTGGTCTAAGGCAAGTGTGGGGTCGTGTGAAGAATTTGAAAATTTTAATGACCGCGCCGCGGTTTGTTCATATATGCGACGCGGGATCGTAAACCAACCCGATGCGCAGGGGTTGATTTGGTGGCACGCGCACCGCGGGTTGTGCATATGCGCGACGCGGGAATCGATCGGTCGGTTTCCTTCGATATTAAGGTAAGCCGCGACATTATTCACACACACCATGACTCGGAGCTCTGATCACCAAAAATTTCTCGCTTTTTTTTTCTTGCTAATTTCATTCCCACTACTACGGTACGTCATTCTAACTAGCTTTTACTTGTTAAAACTAGTGATTAGGGGATTAATTTGGATGATTTCTCCAAAAACTTCAAAACTTATAAATCGCCAATGCTAACTTATAGGGTGTTTGTTGTGCCAAATAGACACCCTAGATGAGTTAGTCGGCACCTAGGCTACCTTGTGGTGTATTTGGATTGAGTTTAAACAGGTTAAAACTCGAATTGGGTTCGGATTTTGAAAACAGACGCTCGGCGCGACGCGCCTGGTTCTTAGGCCGCGTCGCGGTGCGGTAGGGAAGAAAAGGACTAAAATTGCAAAAAATTTTGTTTTGTGCAGATGACATTCAGATTGGACCACCAGTTCCTCCAGTTCCCCGCCGAGCTCGATAGCTCAGTGGAGTATATATCACGGAGGGATGCCCTCGTCGGTCGCCGGGTTCTCGAGGTGACAGTCAATGATCGAGACATTCTACGGGACGCCGGGCTTTGGGGAGAGATAGAGCCATTTTTGCATCGCACATGGGTCGACGGTGAGGCCATGTTCACTTGCCGTGGCTGGGACATGCTTATGGCCACCCAGGATGATACGGTATACACCGAGCTTTTGCTGGAGTTTTTATCTACTGTGCGCTACGCACCGGGTTCTCAGGAGGCCCGTTCCAAGTTTGTACGTTTCAGACTGGGGGTGTGCATAGAGAGTGTAGCCTCCGGGAGTTCGGGAAGCGTACCGGGATATACACGAAGGCGGATCTACAGCACCACCACTTCACGCAGTTCCTTGAGGCATGCACTCTGGGGCAGCCCGAGAGGGCTGCCAATACGGAGGTTTGGACACCGCTGTCCAATGTTTATTATGAGGCAGGGACATCCAGAGAGAGTCATCTTCGCGACCCACTTCATAGACTCATGCACCGGATCGTCTCCACCTCCATCATGCATCGGGAGGGGGGCGAGAAGGTTTCCGGCGAGGACATGACATATCTCTGGGTCCTCCTCGACCCATCCAGGTTCCTTCACCTTCCGTTTGCCCTAGCCGTCGCCCTGTCCACCCGCGCAGCGGGTGCATCCGCCAGCAGTCCCCTGGCCCGTGGGTATTTCATTACCCGCTTGGCCCGTTCGTACCAGATTGTTACTGTTCCGGTGGTGGCATCCCTGACCGCTATACCTCCAGTCCGCACTATAGCGCGGGCCCTGGAGAAGATGGGGCTGATCGAGCAGCAGCGGCCCGGTCAGTTTGTGAGGGCACCGACAGAGGCTGTCCAGGACCCCCAGCCAGCATACGCTCAGCCTGGCAGGAGGCGCAGGAGGCAGCCCGCACCAGCAGAGCCAGCACCACAGCCACAGCAGGAGGAGGCGACTGAGCTGAGGCGATTACAGGATCGAGTCGCCAGGATAGAGGACCAGCTGGAGTGGATCAGGGAGGTGCTTCTACAGATCGCATCAGCACAGGGCCAGAAAACCCGACCATTCCCAGCCCGAGCCCATGACCATGAGGCTGGACCTTCCAGGGCACCAGGTGGCACTTGATGTATTATTTTTCTTTTTCATTTTTTTGGGATATATGTACTGTATCTATGACACACTTTTTGCTTGTGTATATTTTATTTGTTATGTTTGCATTTAATGTTTTGTTGAGTCATGCATGTTATACCAAATGGGAAGGAGTTGTCTCAGACAAGTGTGGGGTCACCGTGCCCCCTCCACTTGTCTTGACCACCGGGGTGTTTACTGTCGCGCCACAACTCCAGAATGCAAAAATCGAGGACCGTTTTGTTCGAATTTGTACCTGTAATACCGAGTACCAACTAAGCAATCTACCATCAAAGGGGTAACTCTTTCTCCCTTGTTCTAAATAATTTTGTACAACGGGGACGTTGTACGGTTTTAAGTGTGGGATGTAGAGGTCGAAAGAGTAGTTTTTTTTTTGAAATTTTTGCGAAAATGACTGAATTATCAAATTTTTAGCAATTTTTCAAAATTTTTAGTAGATTATAGTTTTGAAACGAATGATTTGTGATTGTTTATAGCATTAGTATTTTTCAAGAGATACTATGTAGTTGTTATCATGCTATTAGTTTAGTCAAACAAGTTGAGTTTTAGGAGTTAGACGATTAGAGTGTGTTAAGATTGAAATTTAGGAAGGAAATGTCAATCTGTGGCCTTTGTTGTTCGAGCCGGTAGGTCCGAAAAGGGTGGCCTCGAAGAGGCATTTATGCACCTTACCACCTAAGATCATATGGTCTGGGATGGTATTTTCGAAAGCTCGTTACACGGACAGCATCGAAAGTCATGGGCAATTCCTTAATGGCCTTTAGAATCTGAATGAGTAAGTACACTTCATTGTGGACAGAAAATTTGTAATCAAGGGTTCTCTAGAAAGCCATGAATTCCAAAGAACACTCTGATTATGTTTTCACAAACTATTTCACTCTAACTCATAAAGCAATAAACTTTGAAACTGAACACAGTCAAAAATTATTTGAGTCTTAGTTAGAATTTATTAAAAAAACTCTCTTGCTTGGGGACAAGCAATGCACAAGTGTGGGGTGTTTGACAACGCCTAGTGATATTACATATTTTAGTCGTTGTTGAACCCTATTCTTAGTGAAATTATATCATATATATCGTGGTATTCTCACTTTTCGTGCCAGTACTTGTTTGGAAGAAAATAATGAAAACAGGGACCAAAGGTGTACAAATTGGAGGAAGTTTGGAGAAGAAGGAAAAATCAGGAAAATACTTACGCGCGTCGCGGAAATCAAGAAGGCGCGACGCGGATATAAGGCGGTGGAACAAATTCAAAGTCCGAAGAAACGGGGATAAAACCCTACGCGCACCGCGGAAACCATAAATGCGCGGCGCGGCTGCGTAAAATTTGCAACTATAAATAGAGGTGTTTTCAGACGAAAACCCAAGCAAAACCCTGGTGAAAAATCGACCGTAGAGGCTCTTTGACTCCAAGAACTCGTTTCCAGCAACTACCTTTTGGTATTTCAAGTTTTTTATGTTTAATTTCTTTTAGTTTAGTAGTTAGCATTAATGGCTAGGGTCTTTGGGAGTGTCAACCACTGACCTTGAGCATTTTGGTTACTGTTTTTCAGTCTTTGTTACTGTATTGGATGATTGGAATTCGTTTTGAGTTTATAATAATCATTTGCTTACAAGTAATATTGGTTTTTCGGTGTTTTGATGCTTGTTATTGGTTTTGAATGCTTGGATTGTGTTTGGATGTGTTTATGACCTTGTTTGGACTGTTTTCCTTTGCTGATTTCAGTAGCCAACTAGGTTAGCTTTTAGGTTTGGACTCTAGCCAGTGACAGTCATTTGGACTTGTAGTCATTGGTTTAGTTTATACATTGGTTTATGTTTGGTTGTTTGCCTTTGTTGCTTCTGAATTAGAGATGTACTTCTGATTTCAGAAAGTAACTAGGTTTGATTGGAAGCTTAGCTTAGTCTATGCTTGTTTTGAGATTGTTTGGTTTATGTTTTCTGAGATTAGTAGTCAAAAGTGTAGGAACTAAGTCCTCTGACTATAGCGTGACACTATAGTTGGTAATCTATCACCTGACTTGACCACGTAACTCTTGTGGATCGACCCTGACTTCCACTGTGCTAAGTGAGTGTGTCAGGTTTTCTTATTTTTGACCGCATGACGACCGCTGCGATGTTACCAACTTCAAACACCATTGCACAACTATTTCTATTTGCATAACTCATTTGACAATTTTGAGACGCAAAATCCTTTCCCTTATAATTTCTGCTTTTCCAGCTGTTTCATGGGTTAAAATTAGTCCCCTGAGAACCTTCTTTCCCACTTTCAACCAAAAAAGAAAGTGATCGACACTTCCTCTCGTATAAAGCATCGTATGGTGTCATCGTATTAGTGAAATGATAATTGTTGTTGTATGTAAATTCAATCAAAGGAAGATGTTTATCCCAGTTCCTTGTGAACTCCAAAACACGCGCTTTAAGCATGTGTTCTATGGTCTAAATGGTTCTTTTACTTTATCTATCTGTCTGTGGATGATAAGTTATGATTATACACAATTTGGTTCCTAATTCCTCTTGTAAGCTCCTCCAAAACTATGAAGTGAAATGACTATCACTATCAAATACACTTGGATAAAGGAACTTTATGTATTACAATAACCTTTTTTGCCTAAATATTAGCAAATTTGTCCATGGGTCAAGTCTCACTTGCAGCTGTAAACAATGCACTTTTAGTCAACCGATCAACAACTACCTAAATCATGTCATGTCCTTTATTTGTTGTCGATAATTTGGTCACAAAATATATTGTTTCTTTTTATTCTATTTATACTCTTGAAACTCTAATAACTTCAATCTTATAACTCTTAAAGTATCTTATTCATTAGCATATTGTCAAGTGGAACATAGGTTGGTAAAAATAAGAAGCATAAAATATGTTTGTCTGATTGTGAAAGACATTATTTTAGTTGATCGAACTTTGTGTGTACAAGTATGGTAAGAGTGTCTTTGGTATTTCTTAAGTAGTATTTTATAATCTTTTGGAGTTATTGAACATTGTATGTTACACCTTAATCTGACAGATCATATTCATTCAATTCGGTTTCCCTTAGTCTAGTTTCTCCAATCTGAATCAGATTTGTGGTTTTTTTAAACTTGTTTGGATGTGCACCATTATAGCTACTTGATTATTACTCCACGTTGCTGCCTTGCCTCCCTTACCATTGTAATATGTATATGCTTGGCTGCTGGCCTACTGGTTTTATCTCAAAGTTTGCTTGTATTTGAAAATTCATAGTTGTATTTCATGGTTGTAGTTTTGGTGTTGTTTGTAATTTGTGTTTCTCTCTTGTACTCTTTGGCAACTTTCGACTGGTTTTTAAATATAATTTAATGCCGATCTAAATGAACATATTAAAACAATCTTAAGTTGTAAATTTAATTCAATGCAATGCTTAGGTCCCTATCCAAACGCCATGTATAAGCTCAACTCATAGTTTTCTCAAGTCCCAAAATCAAGGCTATTTCATCAATATTTTCTCAACATTTATATAATCTACATGTTTTTAGTAAATTGGTATTTATTAAATTATGCCAACACTTGCAAAATGTTTCAACTTTTCGGTCCTCAAAAGATATTTTCATAACTCAATTCGTACAAATAATTGATGCTATTAGAACATCTCTAATGATAGGTTTTCAAAAGTTCAACAATATTAAATCAACTTCATAAAGTATATTGTACCATTGGAAATGTATCATATCAACCATTTAAAGTTTACTAAATATTCTTTTAGTAATATGTACGGTTTTGTACAATTAACACACCCATTCAATAATATCCTATTTCATTCCCCTAGTTTAATTTTTAACCCTCAAAACTCTATTATTTTTTGACTAATTAAATTCTCACTTTAATCCCTAATATTAGATATTGAATTCATATATTTCATATAGTATATTATCATATTTGTATTATATATATATATATATATATATATATATATATATATATATATATATATATATATATATATATATATATATATATATATATAGGGAAGGGTTCAAATGAGAACTACTAAAAGGTTGAGAACCGTGAGAACCACTAATTCACAGTTTAATAATGTTGTATTTTTTATTTTTAACACTTGTTTTTTATCAAAATAAAATTACCAAACATATAAAAATATATAATTATCCTTCCTTTGCTATTAGATATCAATATTGATGTGTTTTAAAGATAAAAAATTTTACGTTACAGTATTCACAGTTTAATAACTAGAAATTTTATTATATTGTAAATATTGTAAAACGTATTAAAAAATAAAGAAATTTATTAAGTTTGATGTATTTTCACATAATAAACAAGTGCGAAAAAACAAAAAAACAAAAAAAAAAACATGATTTTTAATGTGTGAATATTGGTTCTCACGGTTTTTAACCTTTTAGTGGTTCTCATTTGAACTCATTCTTATATATATATATATATATATATATATATATATATATATATATATATATATATATATATATATATATATATATATATATATATATATATATATATATATATATATATATGTGTGTGTGTGTGTGTGTGTGTGTGTAAAATTACCAAACATATATATATATATATATATATATATATATATGTGTGTGTGTGTGTGTGTGTGTGTGGGTGTGGGTGTGTGTGTGTGTGTGTAAAATAGATTTATTATATTTATTTTAAAACAAAAACTTGACATATTTATCTTTTTATAATTTTGTATGTTGTAATATATTTATTTATTTTATATTATTGTTAGGTGCCACTTCTTTTTTAACATATCACATGTGATTATAAAAATAGCATGAGCGGCTCTGTAATAAGATTTTGTTATAAGATCTTGTTGTCGATGATTACAAATAACATAACATATTAGTTAATTTAGGAAAAAAGATTTAAGTCGTCAATGATTAAGAAAGCTTATATAAGATTTTGTTAAATAAATTTAATGAGAATTTGATATGGAAAACGTAGAAAACTATATAAGAAGTCAATGACTCTAGATGCTTTTAGTATTTGGTCGTTATTCCTGGTTAAACGACAAATTTGTCCTATTTGTATGTTTTATGATTTTGTTATTATTATTTATTAGTATCTGGTCGATCTCCCTACAACTTTTATTAAAAAAGAATTGAAACTTAGAAATGGAAAGTGAAAGATGATCTTCTCATTCGTTACCATCAAACACTGTTACATATATACACAATGTAATCATACGCAGCTAGTTAGTGATAACCTACACAGTACACACTACCCATAACAACTAAACAAGCTTTCTAAACAACAAAGCAACTATTAACAAACTTAACTACCACCTCAGCTGCCTACAAATAAATTGACAAATTACGAAAAAAACATTATATTTTAACATTTTTTCTATCATAACAATCAATTGTTCATTTGTTCTAATAAAACCACTAATTTTTGGAAAAAATTTCAACCAGACCATTATGACCTGAAGAAGTTGGTAACAATGTTTTTTATGAAACCTTTTACCAAAAAAATGGTGGTTTTCCGACTTTTAAAAATTGATGGTTAAACTGAAACATTGGTAAAATATAGTGTTTTTTTCGTAATTAGTCCTAGATAATGTTTACATTTTAATTTATATAATGATGAAAAAAACACTATATTTTATCACTTTTCTGATTTAACCATCAAATTTTCATTGTTCTAATAAACCAACAATTTTCGGAAAAAGTTTTAGTCCAACCATTATGACCGGAAGAACCGGTAATAATGACTTTAATGACATTTTTTACCAAAAATTAGTAGTTTTTCAAATCTTTTAAAATTGGTGGTTAAACCGAATTTTTAGCAAAATATAACTTTTTTTTTAATTAACCCTAAATATATCCCAATAACTATCCATGGGACATTATAGCGTACTCCTACTTGGGCTAAACCACATATGGCCTATATTTATAATCTTTTCTGACACTTGAGAAATAATACAAACTTGGTATCTTTAGCCATAAACTTAATTCTTAACACAAGAGTCTTACCCTAACTAAATATTTCCATATCTAGCCTATTAATTATAGCAAATCACTATCTCGCTCTTAAAACTTGGATCAACTTTAGATCTCTAATCTTATTAAGGGTAGACAATGGAAGTGGGTTTGGTGCGGGGTGTCCGACCTGGCCCTGTGGTACTAGCAGGGACACCGCCCCACCATCAGGGTACCGCCAAAAAAGTGAAAAACGACCAGTATCGAGTACGCCATCGGCCACCATTCTTCTGTCCCTTGTTACCATTGCATCATCAATGGCAAGCTTTAATTTTTTTAAATAAAATAAATTTCAACTATCTAGAGTTAAATATCCTTTAAACCTTATTTATTTTCACACCATTCTTCCACACAACATTCTAATTTATACTCCTTCAACCTATATTTTTCAACATCTTAAAAGTTAAAATTGATTCCACAAGATCCAAGGCCCGGCAAAACTAAAACACGAGTTCAATTTGGGCAAGGAAAAGGCTACTTCACAAGACCCACCATTTATTTTTAATATATTTCCATTTATTATTATTATTTTTTTTATGAAATGGGCATCAGATGGGAGGGCCAAGAAAGATAAGCATTTCCATGGTTGGAAGACGGTGTGGGATTGAAGTAGGAAGAGAGAGAAAAAAGTTGATGTGGCGTTGATGTGGAAGAGAAAGATGATGTGGGATGAAAGGAAAGAGAAAGATGACAAGCATCCACCATGCCGCTTGCCACCTCACCCCTCCTGAGAGCACGCCCACCATTCTAACTAAGAAATAAAATAATATCTGAGACAAAATAGCAACAACAAAACCGAAATAGGCCACCCATTATTTCAATGAAACCTGTTTACCAAACAGTAAATGAGTGGGTGTTTTCAAAGCCAGTTACATGAAAAACACAACACCTGTTGTCTAAGGAAAATAGCCTCTGTTGTCTTCACTTTGGTAACACTCTGCCTTTAAAAGCTACAATAACACTGGTAGTACAAAATGAACACATTTTCAAACCAATGGAAGCTCACCACAGTCACTGATAACCACTCTCTTTACTGGGCGATCACCTCTGTCTGTCTGTTGTGACTCAATCAGCCTCACTATTTCCATCCCCTCTAGAACTTGCCCAAACACCACATGCCTTTGATCCAACCATGGTGTCTGTCAAAAAAATAATATATTGTTGTTACATGTTTATGACAAATATGGTAACACAATGATGTCCCTTTTTATACCTTGGCTGTGCAAATGAAGAATTGACTTCCATTAGTATTTGGTCCTGCATTTGCCATGCTAACAATTCCCGGTCCAGTATGAACCACTGCAATGGTAAAAGCAGAAGAGATTATTAGAGTATTATAGTTTTATTTGAATCCTAAATAATATGGATGGTTGATTATTGGATAACTTACAATTGAAGTTTTCGTCCTTAAATGTCCGACCGTATATGCTCTTGCCACCAGTGCCCTGAAATATATCAAAAGCAAACCAGAAGAATTAATTAATTACAAAATGAAAGATAATGGAAGAGAGGAAATATAAGAAAGGATTAACCGAGACATACATTTCCCTTGTCAAAGTCGCCTCCCTGAATCATGAAATCCTGAATGACACGATGAAATGCAGAGCCCTTGTAGCCAAAACCTTTCTCTCCTGAGAGATGTGAAGGCAAAATTGGTCATGATTTGAATCCGTGTGTCTATTAAAACTATAGAGAAACTGTTAGAGAAATTAGATGATTGTGATATTGAACCTGTACAGAGAGCACGGAAATTTTCAGCAGTTTGGGGCACATCATCACCAAAGAGTCCAATCACGATTCTTCCTGCAAGTTTTCCCACTGGATTGCCGATGCTTATGTCAAAAAATACTTTGTTTGTTACTTTTGCCTGTGTAACGACTTCCTGAATGTTGAAGAAATATGAATGTTAGTCAACGTGAAACTACTTACTCACAGATCTTAACATCTTGACAAGAGTTACATGGATAACGGTTATCCCTAGGCTCTATCTATATACACACAAACAGAAGCAATCGGCTCCCTATGACCTATGTCCGAATTCAACTCGATTTTATCCTGAATGTTCATAAAATTTCAAATCTGCAAATCGCTATCTACAGCTGGCGGATATCTGAAATTATTTCAATATCGATTGAATGTACTGGAACTTACATTTACGACTTAACTATTTCTCTATCTGATACATATTTAGGTTTAACTTCTAAACGTTCCGGTTGAAATTAATATTAGATATACTATACGGTAACCGATTTCTCAATGTATTATAATTCTGTGACAGATATAGTTCGTATAGATACAAATGCATAAGCAAGGTCAATATACCTCAGCACTAGCCCTAACGACGCCAGACAGACCACTGGATTTCTTCTGAAACGAAGGCTTAGTTGAAGACGAGAACCGCAGCGAGCTTGAGAGAAAGCTCGATGATGCTAATAGCGTAGATTTACCAAGCTTCGTAGAGCTCAAACAATTGGTATGCACGGTTTTCACCGGCGATAAACTTCGGGGAGCCGAGAGCGAACCAACGTTTGACTGAAATAACAAGTTCAATCGAGTTAAAGCAACAAAAACGCATAAACATAAGCGTAGAAATTAGATTACGAAGTTTACCAGAGATGAAAATGAGAGCGCCATTGCTTACTGGTTTTCTGGATAATCCAGAAAGGGATATGTTGGCGAGGGTTTTTAGTTACAAAATGTGAAGACGGATGACGGATATGACGAGTCAGTGGTTCATTGGTATATTCGCCTCTCGGTTTCCAGAAAAGGTGTTGGATTTAAAGCTATTTTCTAATTAGCCCCTTAATCTTTCAGAAATAGCGGATGAGTCGTTCAAAGAATTGGTATTACAGTATTACTTTTTGGTTAGTCTTTTATTTTAACAAGCTAATAGGCGCGTTTCCAAAGAAAATGAAAACTTTGAAAATACATTTGGTTCAAAAAAATTTCTAAAATTTTCCTTGAAGATAAATTATTTTTTTTGCAAATTTACAAAAAAATTGGAAGTATCTGAAAAAGTGATCATCGTTGTTAACCATGATTTTCTATTTTCAAAAGGTATCAAAAATATAAACACACATCTCATCCACACCCCCACATCCATGCCAAACACACATCCCACACCATCCCAACCCTACCCTCATCCCCAACAACAACTACCCCTACCCTCAACTACCCTCAATACCTATTCACACCCACCACACCCAGCTTACACTCAAACTAAAAACACCATCCAGCCCTACCCTACCTCACCCACCCGTCACACCCCACCTCGCCCTTACCCATCCCCAAACACCTACTCTCACCCTACCCCGACACCCACCCATCCTACTACGCTAACCTACCCCTAAACCCCCTCCCCCTCAACCAAATATACACTGAACACCCACTCCTAAACTGTTGGATTAGATGTCTAAGCCATGACTAATAATTTGTATTTACCTAATTGATAGTAGCAAAGTCCATTTGGGTTGCCCTCATGGCTAAAGATTTAGCAGAAAATCCAGGAGAGAGAAAGATTGATTTATTATATGATTAATAAATTAATAGAAATAAAATAAATAATTTATTAATATATTATGGTGATAATATATTAATTAGAAACTATATTAATTGATTAGAAATTAATCTGGAATTAATTTGGTGATTAATTTGATTAATTAAAGGTGCAGGGGCTGAATTGTAATTATTCAATAGTTGAGTAAGTGACAATTATAGTAGTTTAAGTGGCCAACAAAATTATGGAGGGATTATCCATAATTTCGATTATTATATGTTAGGATAAATAGATTTGAATTGATAGATAAAAGTTTATCTTATTTGAATTCAAAAAGGGTTGATCTCTAAAGGCTTATCTGGTGGCCACTTGGAAACTATAAATAGAGACCCCTAGGCACCATAAAAGCCACGACTTTTTCCACTCTTCCCTCTCTCTGGAACTTTCGAAAACCCTAGTTTTGGGTGTGACTTCATTTGAAGCAAGGCACTTGCGTTGCTTAGTTTGCAAGAAACAACTAAAAGGTTAGTTTTCTGATTTTATTTTTTAGTAATTTTTCTTGTGGCCTTTTAGGAAATATTTATATGTTCAATAGTAGAAAACATAGATCCTCATAGGTTGCATGTGAACTTAGGGTTTTAGTTCATAGATTTGCATAAAACCTTTCATAAACCCCCTCCCCCAACCAAATATACACTGAACACCCACCCCAACCCTACTAACCCATACCTCCAAACACCCACTCTCACACCCATCCACCCCACCTCCACCACCTTTAAACACACACCCCCACCCTAGCCACTCACACCAACCCAACATCTACCCTACCCCCACATACCCTACCCACCGTCAAGCACTCATCCCCACCCCACTCATACTCGATACATGTATACACTCACACCCACACCCATCTACCCTAACCCCTAACTCTATCTTACACCACTCGCCTCTTTCCCCTACCCCCGATCCCTACCCACCTCTTACGCCTACCCTCATAGAGCACTCAACCCCACCCCACTCATACTCGATACATATATACACTCACACCCACACCCACACCCATCTACCCTAACCCCTAACTCTATCTTACACCACTCGCCTCTTTTCCCTACCCCCGATCCCTACCCACCCCTTACGCCTACCCTCATACCCCCACACCACTACCCGCATACCCACCCCACATTGCAATCTTTTACTTTCTAAATTTGTTTTTATTTTTTGTTTTTTCTCATGTTTATAAGTTAAAAAAACAATTTATTTATTAAAAGTAATTAAAAATATGAAACCAAATACGTAGGTTTAGGGGTGTGGTTAGGGGTAAAGGTGGGTGGATATATGGATTGGGGTAGGGATGATGAAGGAAGTAATATTCGAAATAATAAAAAATGAAAAATAAAAAGGATAGAAAATACGAAACCATATGCGTTTTCTAATTTTCTAATATAGAAAATGAAAACTCCACCGGTTTCAACCAAACACGTTTTCTAAATTTTTCATTAAAATCTGAAAATGAAAACTCCACATTATTTTCTAAAAACGTTTTATATAAAACTGAAAGCAGTTTTTCATAACCAAACGCACCCTAAAAAAATTTAACAACAAAAACTTATTAAACTAAAATGATCCCATGTATAGGTAGAATAACTTTATTGGGTTAATGTCGAGGATGGACGACAACTATTTCACTATTAATGTTATTTTAATGCTTGTGATTGTATGTTGTTTGAGTTACACGAAAATTACCATCAATTTCTCGTTTTACTCGTTTGGATGTCAACTAGGCATCCAGTATGGCATTGTTGTCTTGTGTTTTATAAAGAAAAAAAAAAATCATAGATATATGCGGTGTTACAAATTAGTAGTGGGGAAATGGTTTAAGAGAATTATGTGTTTTATACTAGACAATGTTGTAAAACTCGGCCAACTCGGATTCGGCCTCTTACTGAGGCGAGTTAGGCCAACTCGGCCAAACAACTCGGAAATCGGTCAAACTCGGTGTTACTCGGTCAAACTCGGTGTTACTCGGTCAAACTCGGTAAAAATCGGTCTAACTCGGTCCAACTCGGTCAAACTCAGCCAAATCGGTCAAACTCGGTAATTTTCACTTTTTTTAGAAAAAATAAATAATTATAATTGTTAATTAAAATTTTAACATATATCATATATTTAGTTATTTATTAAACATTGTTTAATTTTAACTTTGTTAAATTTAATGTAAATTTAATAGAGAAACAAAAAACGACTAATGGTTAAAATAATTACTCTCATATTAAATAATGAACATTGATTTTAGAAATAGTTTAACATTTGAACTTGTATCTTTTTATTGATTCTTCCACAAAATATGTTATGAAATTCAATCAACTTATACTTTTTGACGTATATATAATTTCCTTAAAAATAATTCTAAATATTTATCCAATCCAAGTACTCCCCGAGTACTTTCCGAGTAATCCGGGTACTCGCTACTATCCGGTCGGCCGAACGAGTACCGAATAACGAGTTCGACAACATTGATACTAGATGTATAAGTTTAAACC
Organism: Cichorium intybus; assembly: GCA_023525715.1. Lineage (NCBI taxonomy): Eukaryota > Viridiplantae > Streptophyta > Magnoliopsida > Asterales > Asteraceae > Cichorium > Cichorium intybus. The sequence goes on from CM042016.1 coordinate 7,902,836, forward strand.
AAATGTGTATTTCAAGTGGGTGGTTAGTTTAAATAACTATTCTAGATAGTAGTGTAGACTATCTTGGACTCTAAACTAGGAACAGTCACTACCAGTTGAATAATGAAATAGATGGTAGATTGTTACTATATTTTGTAGACTTAACATAATATCGATGTATGTTATCAAGTATGCTCTTTTATGAATTGTTAGTTGGATAAATTTTGAGTATTATGGTGTGAACTAGAGGTGCACATCCCAACCGGTTTTTTAAAAAACCGAAAATAATAATCGAACTGGTTTTTACAATAACCGGTTATCCAAGAACCGGTCCCGGTTAAACCGAACCGCCGGTTATGACCCGATTATCCTTCCCGGCGCGAACCGGTTTTTTGACCCCGATTTTTTAACCCGAAAAAACCGGTTTTTACCCGGTTTTTTCTGCCCGTTAAAAAACGGGATTTTTTTTTAATTTTGGCTTCTTGTGATCGGATTGTAGCCGTTAAAATGCCCAAAATACCCATTTTACCGCTCGTTTGTTAGTATAAATAGGTGTTGGTTCATTTGGTTTCAACACCGCGCAAAAAACGCTCAAATTTCTCGACGTTTTTCGCATTCCCGACCTATTTTCTAACAATTTCAAGATGGCTTCATCATCTTCGGCTTCCGCTTCCGTTGGTACTTCCGGCATAACACGAAACTATACCAACGATGATGTAGCGGAAATCAAAACCACAACGCGATCCGCCGATGTTTGGTCAAATTTCGATTATTGCGTTATGAGAGATGGTACGAAAAAAGCTCGGTGCAAGAAATGTGGGAGGTTTTATTCGTCCACGAGCAAATCAATGTTGAGGTCACATAGATATAGCGGCTGCAAAGCGGTCCAACAAACTAGTACGGATCCGACGCAAACTACAATTGGATCGGACGGCGCTTTATTTGTTTATGACAACGATGCCGTAAGAGAAGCGTTTGCCAAGTTTGTCATCCAAGAAGCACTTCCATTCGACCACTTCGACAACCCGCGGCTTACGGAAATCATCAAAACGAAACTTCAACCTCGATACTCCGCTGTAAGTCGTACTACTCTTCGACGTGATGCTATTGCACTTTGGGCCAAAGCGAAATCCAAAATAATTGTAGGATTTGCAAACTACAAAAATTCGATTTCGCTAACTTGTGACGTTTGGACCACCCCCCACGGAAATGCAAATTCCTATTTAGCCGTTACCGCTCATTGGTTTCATCCCGATAGTTGGCTAATGATGAAACGGACAATAGATTTTAAATTATTTGGTTATCCACATACCGGTGCAAATTTATTAAAAATATTATTGGACGCTGTGGCGGAATATAAAATAGACGATAAAGTCTTTTCTATGTCCCTCGATAACGCTTCAAACAACACAAACGCCATCAATCGAATGAAATTAAGACTAAAACCAATTTTAGATGGCGACTTTTTTCATACCCGATGTGTTGCACATATTATAAATATAAGTGTGCAAGCCGGGATTCAAGTTTGTGATGATTTACGTACGAAATTCAAAAATCTTTTAAACACAATATATGGCATAAGTAACCAACGACAAGCAAATTACCGATATTTTTGTGCACAATGTAACTTTGACACACCCACAAGATGGAACTCAACTTGTTTTATGTTTGAAAGCATTTTACGTCAAAAACTCATACTTAATGCTTTTAACGAAATACTTGTTGAAAAATGTTGATCGGATTCAATCCCCGAATCGGATTGGAATTTGCTTCAAGAACTAACACATTTTCTACAAATTTTCAAGGAGGCAACAACTTTGTTGTCGGGCGTTTACTATCCCACGAGTCCATTGGTTTTAAATCAAATTTTTCTTATGACGAAAAAAATGGCAAATTTCGAGTATTCTTCGATCACATTGTTTCAAAATATGGTTATTGCTATGAAAAGCAAAATTTTAAAATATTTTCAGGAATTGCCTTTAGTCTTCACATGTGCCGCCGCCCTAAACCCGACTATAAATATGGGTGGTGTAAACGTTATAATGGGACAAATTTATGAAAACTTGGGTTTAAGTGAACTCGAACCAAATTTTGTTCAAAATCAAAATTTTAAATTCAATGACTCTTTCAAAAAATTATTTAAAATCTACGCTACCAAATATGGTCAACCAACTAATGTAATAGTTGATCATATTCGGAGAGGTATGTCCACTTCATCTTCATCGGGAAGAAACGTTAATATAAATCTTTATAACACTTTGATGGAGGATGCCACAAAACGCCAATGTATTTCCGCCCCAAGTAGCGAATTGGGCATTATATAGCCTCAAACTTTTTAGCCCACTTTACCGTCGAAGAATTTCAAAACTTTGACATTTTGGCTTGGTGGAAAGAAAAGGAACCGCAGTTCCCGATTCTAGCCGCCATGGCCCGCGATTTACTAACCGTCCAAGCTTCCACGGTAGCTTCGGAATCCGCTTTTTCTTTTAGTGGCAAGGTCATCACGGAAAGAAGGTCCAAACTCATGGCCGAATCGATGGAAGTATGCGTTTGCTTGAAGGACTAATTGGATGGCGTCGAAAGGATACAACATTGCGTTTCGCTCGAAGGCCCGCTTTTACCACCGGTGGAAGAGTATATCCACGAAGAAGAAGTTGCAATGGGGATATCACCTCCAACGACCGAAGTTGATGAGGGTGAGCTTGAAGAATTTTCGGATTAAAAGCGTGGGCAATGCTTGAAGATTTGAAGACGACAAAGTTGAAGACTATAATTCCTACTATTATTATTATTATTATTGACGTTTATGTAATTTGAAGTTTAAAACTTTGCTATTTCTAGATGAAGACTATAATTCCTAGTTTATGTAATGTGTTGGAGATTGACCTAGGTTATTCGATGTTGAACCTAGGTTATTCGAAAACTATAATTCCTAGTTTTTTATATTTACGTAATTGGTCGTCGACGTTTGTTTTTTTCATTTGAAGTTCAATCAATGTTATTCAAGTTCAAACAATGTTGTTTCTTATTTTATATCATAACCAAAGACAATAGAAATTTTTATGTATTTTTATAGTATTTTTTTAGTATTTTTGTAGAATTTTTAAATAAAATAAACTAAAAAATCGGTTTTTTCTACCGGTTTAACCGGAACCGGTTATTTAAAAACCGGTTTTAACCGGAACCGGTTATACCTTCCACATACAAAAAACCATCCAAAACCGGTTCGGTTTAAACCAAAACCGGTCGAGACAAAACCGGTTATTTTAAAAACTGGTTACCAAAAAAAACCGAAACCGGTTAAAACCGGTATATGTGCACCTCTAGTGTGAACCGTAATCGCAAAATGAAAAGTAATATATATCTCATGAGAAGTGCACACAAAAATGGGTGTGATCCTAAATTGGTTTTGAAACCAAACAGTATTGAATTAGAAACAGGATTGAGTGAAATTGGTTCGGGTTAAAGTCGAACGTACGAATTGGAATCAGTTTGGAATATGGAAAATTGAAACTAATCTAGATTAAATCAAGTTGAAAAACAAATTAGAAATCTATTTCTCAAACCTACAACAATATCGATTTTCAAATGTTCACATCAATTATTCCCTTAATTTGTTAATGCACTTTCTTTTTTTATTAACTAGCGGTGTACCCGCGCAATGCGGCGGGCGTTAATGAGGGGGGAAGGGAGCAAGGTTCGGCAATTAGTTTCCTTTTTATGAGCATCAAATAGTTGTATTACTGTAGTTAGTTTCTTTGTCTTTCTCTGAACCTTGTTCATTTGGTTTAAAACTAAAATTACATTGCTTTTAAAACTGAAAGTGCGTTACAATGGGTGACAAATATGGTCCCCCGGGTAGAGGGGGGGGGGGGGTTGTCACGAATAATTTTAAATCGATGAGTAGTTTTGTTTCAATGATAAGGGTTTACCGGAGAAGGCGGTGATATGCATAAATATACTAATTTGGTTATAAATATAATGTTTTGAAAGAGGAAATTGAAAGTATATTCAAAGTGTTGGTGTCATGATGGATTCATTATCCGTTACTTAGAAAAGAGTTAAGGCATGTAGATAGATATTCTTTGAACATATGTGGTTTAACCCATTGATTTGGGTTTTCAAAAAGAGAATATCCCAATTTTAAATATACGAAATTCCAGATAGCATATATTTGGTATCGTAACATGTATATCCAAAATTTCAGATTGTGATTCGTATATAAAATTCGATTATTTGAAATTATTTATTTGAATAATTTCTAATCATTAATTATTAACGCATTATCAAACACTAAAATACTTAAACATTAAGAATGACACAAACCTCGACATCAGGTAGTATCAACAATTAAGAAATGTCTACAAATAATTCAACGTTTAAGTACTAAAAGAGCTACAAACATTTAATTCCTGAAATCTTTTCAATAGTTAACTGACCAAATTATAACCATAAACGTAATTAATTTTTTTTTGATAATGGAAAAAGTGAAGGTTTTGATCATTCTTTTTTTTTTTTTCGCATATCAGCCCTTAGAGAGCTTAATAAACATTACACATATTCCAATTACATTTTCTTATTAGGAGTTGCATTGTCCTTTCATAATAGCTTTGATACAAATGCTAGCTCATTCTTTTCCAATTTTTTAAATTCACTTTAGTACATTTCCAACACATATTTCGAAACAAGACACCATGCTCCAACGCAAATGAAACATCCAATAGAGAGTACATTGATATTTCCTTCTTTAACCATGCCAACTCTCCAAGATCAACAAAAGCCTGCACCATGTTTCTACAAAGAAAACCATGAATAAAAACTCATTGGCAGTCTAAAAAGATAGCAACTTGCAACCCAAAAGAAACCCATGGGATTTAAGTACCTAAAGGGAGTATGCGAGCTTTACCGTATTACAAATTACAAACAACAATTTCCATTATGAATCAAAAATTTCAACCAAAAATTAATAGTTCAACATTAAAGTCGAAATGGCCTTGTTTTTTCCTGCAATATATCAACCAGAATAGTCAAGAGTCAAAGTAGGACGCTATAATTACCAAAACAACCTACAATAATCAAGTTCCTGATATCACTGATTCAATAAATAACAACCCGGATTTTTGTTTTAGAACATACTAAAACAGTCCATTGCACTCAATACTCAAAGTAGGATGCTATAATTAGCAAAACAACCTTATGTACCCATGTTCACGATTTCACAAATTCCACCAATAGCAACATATTTTTGTAATTTGGAAATTATATCTTTAAAAAAAACCTTAAAATGCCAGTTAAATAACTAAAATCAAAACATCCTTTCTTGGCTTCCTATCCACAATTATCAACTTAGATTAAATTCGTGTTAAATAAAAGCAGCTGAAATGTTTGCGTGAAAAAATAAAAACAAGTTACAAAAGAAGTGAACATTAATAATAAAAAAACCATACCATGTCTTCGAGTAAAGAAGGTTTCTCGTCTGATGTCCATGTTGTGCCTCAATTCTTACTTCCATATCTGTTTCGTCTGAGGTATTCACCAATTTCCATGAGCTTTTATTTACTTGGTTGATTCAGGGATGTATTCATCATTTTCCCACCAAAAACAAATTATTCATACACACAATCAATTTGGATGCTTGTATCAAGAAAGTTATGATTAAAATCTATACTTAAACTGATATCATACAAATAAAAAGGGAAAATTGGGACAACCTGCGTATGTTGAAGACGAAAACCATTTAGGACTATCTTCAATAGAAGATAGGAAGAAGATGAGTATTCTTTAAAATAATGTTGATACCAATTGGTGGTATTGTGGCGTTAGGGCTTCGTGATGGTGGGTTTATGGATCGAGAGGGGCCCGGGCAAACGGTAGCAGTATCAAGTTCCTTTGAAGACTTGTATGTTTGTTTCTAATTGGTGTTGAGCCCCTGATTCAACTTGATCATTCTGCATTGTCCTAATAAGAAACAAACAAAAAGTAAGTTTCCATATTTGGATAGATACTTCAATTGCAATACTTGACTTTATCGCCACCAACCATACCCATCACATACTCCTGTTTTCGTATGATTAAAAACGAACTAATCAACCATTGCCATCGCATACTCCTTTTTTGTATGATTAAATAAAGAATTAAAAACATCACATAAAATCCCAAATCAGAATCTATTGAATTAATATAATGAAATGTGAGAGTTATCCTCCAGTTTTACCAGATATTCGTCAGTTTTGATACCACCAAGGTTGTATATCAGGTGACCGATGGTCGTTGGTTCTACAGAGTTAAGATGGCCGATAAAAGAGTGTTTATTTGAACATTTTCCTTGTCCATATTCAAAAGACTGAAATTGAATAGAGTAATGAATTAAGATAAGTAGTAGAACATGAAGTCAAATATGGAACACAAAGCAACCAGAGAAAAAGAGCAGAGATCAGAGGAAAGCACATACAGCCACAAATACAATATGATCAGACAAACAATCAAATATAGATGCAATCTCTACACTACTAAGCATTAAGCAACAAAATTTACCACCTAAAAGTCGCATCAACAAGGCAGAGATCGGAGAAAAACATAGAATTTAGAGGTAACCGGAAATAATTAATAAAAAATGAAGTGGAATAACAAAAATGTAGTTAAATTGCCGGGTTTCATATTGAAACTTGTTGATATAAGTAACTGGCAATCGAGATCTGTAATTCGGATAAACGAATCCAAAGACAAATTGTAAAATAAGGGACTGGTAGCCTTGCAAACAACAACAATAACCTCATCGTCAACACCATGCTCAAGCATTCCAGGTCTGCAATTTAGTGTTTGTGTGAAATAAATATGCTTATTTCACCCCATCAATAAAATATTGAATATTAGGATCATACGTAGTAACTTTTTAACATACAAATTACATATATAAATGTGGAGAGAATGAAAATTACCTTCTCCCATCTTTCCGGATCACACCTAACTCAGTTCCTATCAATCCATTTGAAGTCCTGTAAACACACATATTCACATTGAGGCTTCCGATTTGACATTGGGGCTACCGAATGAGAGAGGAAAGTGTTTGAAATTCTAAAATGCAAGATCGCATATTTCACGGGGATAGGTGAGAGATTTGAGAACAAAGGTTCAGTAACCATTCCAAACTGATAATATACTTTCAGCATCAGGAAGAGCACACCAGGAAGGGCAGCACCAGGAAGAGCAGCACCGGATCTGTGTGCGATAGGGAAGAAGCAACCCGAGAAAAAGTAGGCTGGTTCAGACATTTCATCGAACAGCTAGAGTGTGTCATCCTTCTTCATCTTCTGTGCATCATTTTTCATCTGTCATAAATAGAAAACCAAAAAGGAAGACCTTATGAAGATCTCATATCAGAATATATATTAACAAGATCAAACCCAGTAATTTTCGTAATCACAAAAGTTCAAGAATTCAAGAAAAATCATATTCAACCATTGCCTTACCGAATGGCAGATTCAGCTGCAGGATGGAGGAAGAGAGGGGTTTCAAATCCTTTTCAGATGCGATACAGTAAGAGAGAGGGAACCGACATGGGAGGACGGAGAGGGCGCTGGCTGCAGAGTGCAGAGTCGGCTGCAGGATGTCCAAGAAAACTTACCGGAGCTGAAGCAGGAGACGGCGAGGGCATAGGAGGACGAAGAGGGACCCCGCGACGGAGGTGGACTCGTTGGAGAGTGATAGAGGCAGGCTTCCTAGGTCATTTCTTGTATGCGTGATTCGAAACCCAAATGTATATGCATATGCAGGACTTGAAAGAGAAACAGAGAGGGGAGAACAGATAAGATGAATGGCGAGTATCGAACCCCAAATGTATATGCATATGCAGAACTCGAACACAGAAAATTGAAAATGAAGGAGATTTCGCCAAACCCTAGAAATGTTGCATTTCGATTTTCCCGACTCATCTCCTCGACAGTGGTCTGGTGGTGCATAGACTGAGATAAAGATAGAGGAAGAGAGAGAAACGATGGTGCCGCTGTGGTGGTGCAGTCAGACGATGGCTGAATTGGTGGAGGAAATGGTGGCAATAGAGGTTGGTGGTGGGTTTTCTAGTACGCGTTGAAGGTTAAGGAGAGAGTGCAGCGTTGTGAAAACCAAATAGGACTATAGGAGAGATGTAAGGTACGGGATTGCAAAGATTTTAGCCTGTATATGCGGAATATACAACTGAACCGATCCGGTCAAACATGATGAGTTGATAAAAAAGTTTATGTATTGATTAACTGTACATTTAGCTTAAAGGTATGGACCTCTTAATTTTAAGAGTTTCCATTTTTAGAAACCATTTTTCCTTTTTAATATAGTATAGATATGGCTGTTTTATTGAACATTATATCGTATGCTTTGATTTCTTTAATAACTTGTAATTACATATTTTGAAAAGTAACCGATCTTTTCATATTTATGAATCTAACAATAATAGGAATTTTTTGAAATCCTTTATAGTCATTAACAATAATGGAAATCACAAATGAACTAATACTATTGTGCAATACATGTTGATATTCAAGAGTAAATATTGGCATCGTTGGTGATTTTTAACCAATTACCTAATGTTTACTCACCTATGGGATGCTTATTAGCTTAACATAAGGAATGTTGAACTTAAAGTTAACTTAATGTCAAGGTTATCGTTAGGTGTGCTCGATTACATATGGCATGGTCTAAGTAAAGAAGATGAGATTTGTCCTTTCTCTAAAAAAAATGTACCAGGGGCCTTGATGATTTGAAATACGGAAATATGTGACCATGCTCAAGTGTATTTAGGTGTTCAATGGCACTTTTGGAAATTCTCAATAATCCAATCATGAATATATATATATATATATATATATATATATATATATATATATATATATATATATATATATATATATATATATATATATATATATATATATATATATATATATATATATATATATATATATATATATATATATATATATACTAGCTGCGTACCCGCGCAATGCGGCGGCGGCAAATAGTTTTGTTTCGGCAATTACTTTTTAGGTTTTAGGTTGCAGATGGGAGGGGGAGTTGGCGAATATGAGAGTGATTAATTTCTTTTCGGGCGATTGATTACCTTTCCAACGATATAGGGGACGGTAAATACCCGAGAGTATGGGAAAATGACATAAAAAGGTAACTAATAAGCACCAATTATACTATAATTGGCAATGAAACGGAAGATTACATTAGATAAAAGGCATTGGAGCATTACATTAAGCTGCAATGAAATAGAATATTACTTACATTCTGAACCAAAATATATAAAAAAGGCATTGGAACATTACATTAAGCTGCAAGATTACATTCTTTGACAAAATATAGATGAAAGGCAATGTACATTACAACTGCTTCTGATTTACTTTTCTGTCATTAATCTCCTAAAACACCATTGCCTTAGACGTGCATCAGTTAGAGACGAATCATGATTTCACCACAATTTTACCACAACTACAATCAAAATGATTACAAGAATTGTATACTTAATTAAGCTCCACTACATCTTCTCCAATTTCATTTGTAAATGTGCATCGTGATTTTCATGGTCAATCCACTCAAAAAAGTTACATCCATTACCTGGAATCTATTTATAAAAAAATTTAATTATAAATTTGTAAATAAATTTATACAATGAAAATACATATAGGTTCAAATTAAAACAACAAGTATATACATAAGCATGAATCACCAAAGAGTCGGGGCAATTTATGAACCTTCTCCTAGGGTTATCCACCAACGTCCAGGATGTTCTCACTCTCAATGGTTTTTTGCAATAGCATCGAGTCGCAGGTTCAGAGTTAGATACAGCTTCAAGAAAATATGAAAAAGATGACGCCGATTCACACGGTTTCTGTTTGAAGTCTTCGACTTTGAGGGTTTGCCGCTTGAAGACATTGACGAAAGTTAGGGTTTATTACCTTTTTGGGTTTACATCTTCGATTTGTGACTTTATTTGATAAACTTATTATTGTTTATTCAATATTTAAGGGTAGGTACAAACCCTTCATTAATTTAGGATCGATTAAAACCAACGAAAACCAAATTACAATGAAACTGGATACTAAATCGAAATAAACTAATTATAAATTCAATAAATATTTGCAATAAACATCGGACGGAATGTATTAACTAAATTCTAATTTCTCATTGCTATTTCTTACACTTATTTACCAATTAGAAAATCATAAAATCCAAAACAATATTTTGAAGAGGCTTTGAAGACATTTTCATTCAGCTCTAAGATTTTCGGTCAGCTTGGAAGCTCATCTACTATCGAGCTCCCTTAAGACGCGATTTTTGAAAGCTATAACAGTAGTAAGCATAGGCTCTTGTTAGCTGTTACTTTTACCTAGTGGAGCATTGAACCAATTTATTTACTATTATTTATATAATAAATATAGTACTTAAAGTCATAATTATACAATATTATGAATAAATTTCAAAAAAAATTCAAACTTTTCAAACTTTTAAGATAATTCAATTTTAAATTTTTTCAAACTTTTCAAATTATTCAAATTTTCGAAATTTTCAAATTATTTAAAATTTCCAAATTTCGAAAATGTTAAATTATTCGAACTTTTTTCAAAATCTATCAAATTTACAGACTTTTTCAAATTATTCAAACTTTTAAGATTATTTAAATTTAAAACTTTTCAAACTTTTTAAATCATTCAAAATTTCAAACTTTTCAAATTATTCAAACTTTTCAAACTTTTCAAAATCATTCAAATTTTCAGACTTTTCAAATTATTCAGATTTTCAAATTTTTTAAAATTATTCAAATTTTCAAACTTTTCAGATTATTGAAAATTTTCAAACTTTTAAGTTTATTCAATTTTAAAACTTTTAAAACTTTTCAAATGATTCAAACTTTGCAAAATAATTCAAACTTTTCAAACTTTTCAAACTATACAGATTTCCGAAAATTTTAATTTTTTAAAAATTTTCAAATTATTCAAATTTACGAAATTTTCAAAATTTTAAACTTTTCAAATTATTTAAAAATCTTCAAACTTTTAATATTATTTAATTGTAAAACTTTTCAAATTATTCAAAAATCCAAAACTTTAAAACTTTTCAAAAATTTCAAGTTTTGAAAATTTGAAATTTTCAAAAATTTTAAATTATTCAAACTTTTCAAAATAATTCAAATATTCAGATTTTTCATAGTTTTCAAATTATTCAAAATTTTTAAAATAACAGATTTTATTCATATTTCTTTTTATTAGCCATTAGTTTACCCTAAACAGAATTGTATAACTCTATTGAGGCAAAAGGTGGTCTGTAAACAGAAAAATAAAAGTACAATGTTATTTTCTGTATTTATCTAATTATTCGACAATTACAAAAGACAAAAAAGAAACGATAGTACAATGCTATGATAAACAGCAAAAATGGAAAAACCTTTGTAGGACCAAAATTATAAAAATACAAATATGTCATTTACTCAAAAATATTTCAAACAGACCGAGAAAAATACATATTTATTAAAAAGTGCAAAAAAATGGGAGTACATGTGTTAGCCAATTATGTACGGTGACCGTACATCACACATACATATGCACAACACTCTTACACAAACACGTATATACACATACTTCCATACACTAAAAGTCACAGCCACACATTTCAAATGCACACACAGCCACACGCAGCACAAGCACTCATTACGTCCACCCCATTCAAAAAACTATACCCCCCCGGCCCAGCATATAAAGCATAATCATGTTAAGACAAACAATCATTAAATGTTAAACTACAGATTGTAATACAACAAGAATTAAAAAAGTACAGTATAGAATATTCTTACTTGTAAGGTTACAGTTAAATCAGCAAGTTGTTATATGCTTTGCAAGGTCTTCAGTAGTTACTTTATGCTAGTTTGGAATAGCATTGGCCTCAGATACCTTCATTCGTTAACTCAATTTGATTTTTCAGGAATAGAGAATCACAAACTATAATATTGTTGTCTATGTTATCAAATTCATATTAGCAGGAAGAGGAGTACATACCTGCTAAACATCCTATTTTCTATTTTAATGCTTAATTTGATGTTCAAAACTTTTTTCTGTTTTGGTCCTTGATGGGATGTTTTTGCAAGTTCTATCATGTATAGTTTTTGTAACTATGTCAAAAAAATTGATTAATATGGTGAAAATTTATGCAAAAGTTGAGAGAGAAAGGAAGCATACCAAATATTTTTTCCTTATTTCCCGATTTCTTCCCTCTTCTTCCTAAAGAGTTTCTTTGTTTATTCTTTTCTTGTCTAAAACAAGCCCAAAATTCGTTTCATGTTTTTAACAAAAATTGTATATCGTTTATTGTTTAGAAACGTAGGTTGGATTGACGAAACATGGTGGTCTGTGTATGGTGATCAGGAAGGACTTAATTGTAGCAACCTACTATGAACAGTACCAATTGAAATGACAATGAACTTTTAGACAACCCATCAATCGGATCTGCTTAAGCCAAAACTGCTTTCCATGGACCTTAGACTCTCTCAATTTTCTAGGGTTAGTTTCATCCAAATCTCAGAACCACATAAAAGTGTTTGTGATCACAATAGAATTGTGATTTTTTCTTGTAATTTTCAGACAACCTGCAGGGGAATGGGCTGTCTGCAAGAAAAAGGGGAGGTGATTGGTGATTTTCACATTTTGGTTAAATTCAAATTATAACCTCAACATCTTGTCTCAAAAAAATAATTAAAAAATATTTTGGCATTATGGTTAACCTTCTGCGAGATGAAAATCAAACAGATAACGTTACAGCTCTTGGGCACTGTCTTCTATCCTTATAAAATACCTAAAATGTCAGGAAATTAATCAAAACAAAACATTTGATCCCTTATAGATAATATCATTTGAAAATTTCCTTATAGATTATATCAACGAACGCATGCTCTCGTCCTGCTAATCTGAATCATTATACAAAGAAGGTCCCTTTAAGGGTTGGTATTTACCTGCAAGTAGCAAATTACAAATCCAAGATGAAATCTGTAATGGCATGTGTATTGTTAGTTATTTAACTTTATTCAAGTGAGAAACTGGAAAGTGAAACTTGTAAATTTGTTTAACAATTATCAAGATTATTTTAGTGAGAATTTGGAAAATCAAACTTGTATGGACATACCTTTGTTCCCATGATGCATGTGTCAGTTCCCGAAATCACCAACAAAAATCTAGAACAGAGGAAAACATTACTTAACATACAAAAGGTAAAAGAACTTATGATTCTTCCAAATCAATAATATTTGTTCCTCTTCTTAACAAACCTGTAAATCAATGAATATGATTAGAGACAACAACAAAGAATTAATTAATTATAAAACAAAATTTCAAACAATTACCCTTTATAACCATCGAGGCCCCTTTTCATCCCTACAACAATAAAAACCAAGAAAAATGTCACTCACCAAAAAAGCAATTCTTGAAAAGTAGAAGCAATAAAAAGCGCACCTTGAACATTTGCTCATTTCATTGCAAGAGCCAGGGGAGTATTGTAATGGAGTGACACCACCATATCACACAGCCCAATTTTGTTGCAACTTTGGATATTTGTGAAGGATCGGAGGGTAAAATCAGTAACCAGTAAGCATTAAAGCCATGGACAAAGTAAGGGTTACCATTCAACATGAAATTGACTCCGTTTATCGCATGTGAAGCAACCTCGCCAAAAATATATAAAATCAAAGCTCCCTTTCCAACATCTTTAATCAAGACCAGGTATACAATAATGAACTGGAAATCGGTGCACAACCAATTAACAGAAGCTGCTGCTTATCAACCAAGTTCCTTGTGACATGATTACCACTATGCAAAAAATGGAAAGACTGCAACTCTTAAGAATTTCTTTTTTTGCAGACAAAGGGATTTTATTCAGAAACATAATTCATTGATTTATATACAAATGATACTACTGCATTCAATAGACTCTAGGATGTATATTAGAAAAAGGAAAAGAATGAAAGGTTACAACCTTTATGAAAACCCATGATGGCATGAATCCCTCAGCAAGCACCCAGGTGATAAGCCCCTGAACATCCTGTTATGTTTACATAAACCCAATTCTTAAAATATTCAAACTTGAACTTCTAGAAATATGCCACAACCAAAAGGTGCAACTCACTTCCAAGTTAAGAGTTGAATTCGCTTCTGGTGTCTTAATGTAATTTATGCATACCTCTGTGATTGTGAGTGCTCAAGACCCTGATCCACGAACAGATCAGATATTAATGTCTGGTGTGCCTGTGAACAAACAATCAAAAAGAGGAGTGAGAGAGAGAGGTGGTGATGTGGTGAAGGCCAAACGACAAGGGCAGAAGGTGGTGGATAGATTAGGGTTTCCAATGGTAGGTGTTATTCCTCCGTGACTGGAATGAGTGAGAGGTGTCGATAGATACAAATCGGGGAATAAACACTAATAGCGAGAAGAATTACAGAATCAGATACAAATTGGGGGAAACAATGTGAGCAGGAAGACTCGGGAAGTAGAGAAGAATTAGAAAATCACTTACGGGAGTTGCACAAGGGGCTTCCGATCATGGTGGTGATGGTGTGTGGTGACCGCTCAAACAGGTGGAACACGCGGATGTAGCTTGTAGGTGATACGGTTGGTAGCGGTTCGCAAAGCACTGATGGGTGTTGATTTTCATCAAAACAATTTAACCAAAAAGAGAAAGAGATACTGATATAACCTGTAATAGCTAGGGTTTATGGATTCCGTAGTGGTGGCAATAGGCCGTTGATAGAGGCAGTGGAGTTTCGGGAGAGACGAAGAGATGATATGTGGTGGTGATTGCATCTGGGTAGCAGCACCGTGCCTTCAAATCTCCATTCTGGTGTTATGTGGTGGAGGTAAATAGAGAGAGGATATTTATGGGAAGCAGTGCCCGGTTTCAAAATTTAGGGAGGGTTTTCAAAATTTTCAAAACTTTGAAAACGTATTTCAAAAATTTTCAGCGCTCAAAAACCAAATGCATCAGTTGTTTGTACAGTCTTAAAAATTAAGACTTTGTGCATTAAGACCCTTGTACGTTATATATGCTTTATATAGTATCATAGATATATATATATATATATATATATATATATATATATATATATATATATATATATATATATATATATATATATATATATATATATATATATATATATATATATATATATATATAAAGGTCCGGATCCAGTGAGGACTTCAATTTCATGTGAGGACTGCGAGGACAATTCTCGTCCACTCATTTTCTTAAGGGCAATAACGTCAAACGTAATGATTGAATTTGACGTAATTCCATGCGGTGGTCGTCCATGGAAAGTAATACGGACTCGATGATATAATTACATGTTACTCACGTCCGTACAACATAATTTAGCCGGGTTTTTTTATTTTTATTTCGTTTTTTATTTTTTTAAAATTATTTTTAGTTTTTCTTTTCATTTTTTTTTCAGTTTTTTTGTTTTTTTTTTAGTTTTTTTTTCACGTTTTTTTGTTATTTTTTCAGTTTTTTTTCTTTTATATTTTTTTTTCAGTTTTTTTTTTCTTTTTTCGTTTTTTTTTTCATTTTTTTTACGTTTGTCGTTTAAAACTCGTTTTGGATCTTGGATCATAACGAATTTTGAATCTTGGATCCAGGCCCAGATTTAGGGAGGTTCACCATGTGCCTTAGAACACGGCCCATTATTCTTAGGAGACCATAAATTTTCCAAGTGGTGTAAATAGGATTAGGCCCATGCCCCATAGCTGATTAATTTACATTAGGTTAAGAAAAAGAAAGCATTTTTAAGCAGCCACAACATCCGCAAGCGGGAAATTTGGAATGCTTCGATTCTTTCTCGCTCGGTTACGAAGAACACGCAATAATGATTGGCTTGATTGCAGCAACGTACTTCTTTCTCGTTCTCGATGTTTATATTAATATCATCCATAGCAATCGCCAATCGCAACATTCAACAAAAATTAACAGTTCATCTTCATCCATTGCTGATTGGCGATTCACGAATCATGATTTCAATCGACTTTATCTTCATCCATAGCAAGCTGCGAAAACGTTACTGAATAACACTTTCAATTAATCAGTTTGATAGTTTCAGATTCAGAAGTCAGAACATTCAACATTCAAGGATTCTACAAAGGTCTGATTGCTTAATTCTTATTTCTTAATCGTTCTTATTTCTTCGAGTCTTCGACCTTCGTTCATCACTCATAAGTTCATCTTAACAGGAATTAACATTATTGTTTGCTAAATTGAAAGTTAGAACAGAATAACAAAAATTAACATTATTGTTTCTGATTTAAATTCTTACTTTCAGTTTCAAGATTGCTGATTGCTGAATGAATAGAAAATCATATCAGGATTCCGAATATGACTAAATAGAGGAGTGGACAACAGAGGTATACTTTTGTTTCTGATTTTTTCTTTTTTGAATATGACCGAATTCAATATATTTTTGATTTTTTATTTTCTGAATTGTGTTTTGTTTTTTATTTCTACAGATTTATAGCTTTTTCAAAGAGAAAAGTGTTCAAGTTTCTTACTTCAGTTTCAAAACAAGGTGTTTTGGGGCCTACATTTAACAAATTGTACAGGGCCTCCAAAGTCTCCCGCCCGGCCCTGCTTGGATCATAAGTTTTGGATCATATAACATATTTTGGTTTTAATATTTTTGGATCACGTATATTTTTTTTTACTATTTTGATAAGTTTTGATTCATAAAATAATTAGTTTATAATAGTTTGAATCATAAAACATATTTTGGTTCTTAATATTTTTGGATCATGTATATTTTTTTGCTATTTTGATAAGTTTTTTTACTTAAAAATATAAAAATGAACACTTAAAAAACATTTTTTTTTCAAAAATTCTTTTTGCAAACTCACTCATATAATATCTACAATGATCCCTTAAATTTTCATAATTTTTGGAGAATCTTTTTTAATTTTTTATTTTTTATAAAAATAAAAAATAAAAATAATTTTTTTCAAATTTTCATAATGGTACTTGTTTTGTAGAAAATTAAATTTTAAGAACTTTGGTTTTTTCAGAAATTTTTTTTACAAAAAAAGTTATGGCCCAAAAACTAAGTTGGTGGAATAAAAAAAACTCAGCAAACAAGATTGTGACAAGTGTCACAATGGGGTGGGGTACTCGATCAGATTAGTATGTTACCATTCTTAATTTGTATTACCCACCCACTAGTTTTAATTTTTAGACAACTAACCCCGCAAGCTTTTAAGATGTGTCAATTTTTTTCACAATGAATCTTAGCCACCCATTTTTTAAGATTAGAGGTCCAGATTTGTCCTCACAGTCCGCACCGAAATTGGATTCCTCACCCGATCCTGATTCTCTCTCTCTCTCTCTCTCTGTATATATATATATATATATATATATATATATATATATATATATATATATATATATATATATATATATATATATATATATATATATATATATATATATATATATATATATATATATATATATATATATATATATATATATATATATAGAGAGATAGCATATATTAAAAACATATAGTTATTGTGTGGACGTAAGACACAATCAGAACGTAGAATTAGCCAAGGGTACTTTGGTAAATTAGTTTATAATTTAATTAATTAAATTTAAATTAAAACCTACAATTAAGGTAAATTTACCTATATCTATGGTAAATTGACCTACAATTATGGTAACTGAATTCATTGCCTCCTTATTAGAAATTGACGTTGATTCTTCTCATACACCACGATAACCCTAGTCTACTACCGCCGGCCACCATACAGCCACCGCCAATCACCACTAACCAGACTGTGCCAGCATCAACTTCTTATCGCCACCATCACAAAACCTCCATCACATCCTCAAACCACCGTCGGTTCACCAATACAGTCGACCACCGCCACTATCATCACACCCGACTTCAAGCAGGAGCCATAAACTCGTTCGATTATATTTTCAAATGACCACATCGAGAGTGTGCGATTTGGGAAATCGAGACCTACAATTGGTCTTGTTGGGTTCACGATTTTCAACAAGCCATGGTGAGACAGAGTGGGATCAAGAGGAAGAGGAAATTAGACATTTAGGAAGTGGGGCAGTAGCTATTACTACTGTTGTATGTTTTTGGGCAGAAACGCCGCCTGCAGAAATCAAAGAAAATCAAAAGATGAGAGGCGAAAATCCAAAGATGTTTGTATAAATCAAAGAAAATGAGAGGTGATGGTCCAAAGAGGCTCGATGTGGGTATCATGACAAAAAATGGGGCAAAACCATCAACACATTTAATGCGTACAAAAATTTTAATTTCCAGGTTTGCATTGATTCATTTCATGACCCAAATTGCTGATTTTTTTTTCCTATTGACGAGGCCATATTCCGGTGGAAAACGGTCCTTATTTTGTTATGGTGTTTGTTCTCCATCGTTTCGGCAAACGTCTATGGCAAGGACGAGAGATTATGGGTTGCCGATTAGTTGTCGATGATTCATAAAGAGAGCACAAAGGCAACGGTTTCTTTACGCTGGTACAAAATATGAAAGAATTCTAGACTTTGATGCTCTATAGCAAATATGTTTACTCATTAACAACCATTTGTTTTTCTACAGGTTGATTGTGGTGGTGCTTTATATTTTACCAGGTTACTTTGGAAGAGGGTACATGAGTTTTATCCACATGAGGCAAACGAGTAATATAGTATTTTTGTATATGAAGATGAGTAAACAATTGATTTGCTGATTATGTTTGTTAGTCTATGATGAATGGATATTTTCGTATTCTTCAAGAATGAAATAATGGAACCAATATATGGTAACGATATTCTTTAAGGATCATTCTAACATGTGAGAATATCATTATGATGTTTTCAAAACACACGAGAAATCAAGAAGAAGCACTAAAGTTTGATTTCAAGGCAGTCATTCTGACAGAATGTACTGTTTATAGAATGTCATTATGTTTTGTATATTAGATTCTAGTATATTATTCTTGTAATTTTGATGTTACACAATACAATGTAAATCTGATTCTGTATGATTTTGAATTTCATTCTACCATAATGTTTATCTTACTTTCAAAATATGCAGTAACATTCTTTAAGAATATTAGTCATGTTAATATATGCTTTTGTAGTTCATTCTAATAGAATGTACACGATTAAGAACTTAGAATAAGAACTGGAATTAATAATACATTTTTATTAGAATTGTAACAGATCCAAAGTGTGAATTTACAAATAAAATTGAATTCGAATTTGAAATTAAATTTAAATCCGAGATTTGATACCATAAAAATCTCAAATTCCATAACTGAAAAAATATAAAAAGTCCATATTATCCTTTAGAATGATATAATTGGAAAGTTGATATTTTTTAATTAAAAAATCAATATTCTGTTATTAATTACAACCATTGATGATTATGATTCTACGCACCAGATTTGTCCTTACGTCCACACAATAACTGTGGTTCTTAATATAACCTAACCCTATATATATATATATATATATATATATATATATATATATATATATATATATATATATATATATATATATATATATATATATATATATATATATATATATATATATATATATATATATATATATATATATATATATATATAGAGAGAGAGAGAGAGAGAGAGAAAGAGAGTTAGGATTAAATATATTTAACAATTATAGTGTGATTGTAGGACCTAATTGTAAATTTATAACAAATTATTAATCATATTTTGCAATTAAACCCTTATAAATGGTATTTTAGTATATTAATAAATATTTAAAAAAAGAAAATATCCAATTTATCTCCTAAATTTGTAGGATTACGTGAATAAAAACTGCAAATTAAAATTACAATTTAAAAACAGAAAATAACTGCACGCAGTACATCACATTCTTACAGATCACACCACATTCTCAAAGAATACACTTCATTCTTGAAAAAATAGATTTTCGTTAAAAAATAATACATAAAAAGATACATATTCTAAAAGAATAAGCATTCAAAAAATAGACATTTTTAAAGAATAAAATTGGATTGCATTTTGATACATCAGTCACACAGTGGAATAACGAGTTTCACTTGACACATGACATTCTTGAATACTAACGAGTTTTAAAAAAATATACATAAAAAAACTAAATATTCTCAAATAATCATGCTTCATTTTGTTGAGCAGGAAAGATAGAACTTGTTTTTTTATCTTTTATGTTACAGTTCTACAAGAATCAACTATAATGCTGTTTTCCATTCAATATTTTGTATTTTCTGCATTCCATTCTTCAATAATTGGTTTCAATTTCGCGTTCCATTCTTGAATAATAACATGTACTAACCTTTAATATTAACTCCACTGCTTCATCACCACATCCATTTACCACCATTCTCGGAGAATACCAAACTATTATGATAATATTTAGGTATTTTTCTTAATACGTAAAAGCAAACCACATCTCTTTACCACCATTTCGGAGAATACCAAGCTATTATGATAATATTTTGGTATTTTCCTTAATGCGTAAAAGCATACCACATCTTTTTACCACCATTCTCGGAGAATACCTGCTTTTTATGTATTTTAAAATAAGATGTAAATTATAAGTATTTCAAATATGACAAAAACTAAAAACATTAATAATTCGGTTTATTGATGTTGAAGATGATGTAGAGGGAATACCGAAAATACCTTGCACAATGAGATCCTTCACAATGAGGTCTGGTATCGGATTCATGTCCCCATATTTTTCCTGCTTGTGGCTTCAATCAAACATAGATAGTTGGATTTAATGGAATCAAAATCGGAGTACTGGAAAGCCTCTGCTAAGTCGCGCACACACCCTCGATGTGTGTGTGCGCATGATTTTTGGAATTGAGAAAAACAACCGAGGGATAAGAGGCATTGGGTCCATGCAACATGCTTAGGTGGGTGTGTGTGTGTGTGTGTATATATATATATATATATATATATATATATATATATATATATATATATATATATATATATATATATATATATATATATATATATATATATATAGAGAGAGAGAGAGAGAGAGAGATAACAGAGGCATTGGTCGATGCAACATGCTTAGGCCTGTAAACGAACCGAACGTTCATCAAACTGTTCATCAACCGAACGTTCATCAAACTGTTCGTGACTTGTTCGGCGGGAAGTTCATTTATCTTCGTTTATTTAATAAATGAACGAACATGAACACAAATACTCGTTCGTTTAGTTAAACGAACAAACATGAACAATTGTCTCGTTCATCCAATTATGTTCGTGAACATTCGTTTATGTTGTTTGTTTATGTTTCTTCATTTAAGTTCTTTTCGTGTTTACATGTGTTCAATTGTGTTTGATTACATTACAATATTATATGTTCGCTTATGATCATATTTGATAAATTGTATTTGTTTATCTCTATTCATTTATGTTTGTTCTTTTATGGTCGTTTAGCATATTTACGAACATAAACGAACGAACATGAACAAAATAATTTGTTAAACGAACGAACATGAACAAGAAAACTCATTGGTTTATCCGTTCATGTTCGTTCGTTTATCCGGCTAACATAAACGAACGAACATGAACCAGCCCTCGGTCATGTTCATTCAGTTCGTTTAGAACCCTAAATATGCTAAATATTTGGCATCATACATAAAATTGGTTTGAAATTTTGAATTAGAATCCGGTTTTCAAACATATAAAAATGTCGAGTTTCATTTAGTAAGAAATATTGTTTCCATCAAATATATTTTTTAATTTGTTAATACGAGGTTTTGAAGGTTTTCCAAGATTGGTTTTCGCCCCTTGTACTATCCCGAATGTCCTATAAACAATTCTTTCTAGAGATTAAAAGTAAAAAAATGTTGTTTTGAACCCCTAAACAATCAGGAATGACCCCAAAACACCTTACACCCTAACAAAACTATGCATTATTTTTATTGGTCCGTTTTTTATCAACATGAAATTTTCGTTTTATTCAGACACCGAAATTAAGTTTGGCAAAATGCCACAAAAGTGGCGAAATTAAAAAATTTTACAAACCGGTTTTGAGTCAATCCAAATAGGTTCCTATAGGTCTCCATATTTTTTCTGGGAAACTAGTTTGGATCCAATCCGGTTTTGATTTTGTTGACCTAAAACTGATCCTGGTTTTGAAACCAGGTTTGGATAAAAAATCCGGTTTGTATGTGATGGGCCATATTAGAACTGGACAAGGATGCGACAAACCAAGACAGACAAATAACTTGAGAGTTCCTGCACGTTGGGCTGGGCCTTGTCGACGAGTCGAGGGTCCTACTAAAGGACCAATGTTGCAACATGCAAATATTATTGACTGCCATTGCGGAGGACGTCACTTAGCACTTTAGGTGGTTGTTCCGTGATCGTCGAACAAAATAGAAAGGCAACATATGTAACATATTAATGTTGCAAGACCAAGGAATACAAACGAGGATGAGGAAGTGGTAGCTAATAATGTTGAACCTCATTTAGAAATAAGAACCACATTAAGAAGTAGAAGTACCAAAGAAAGAAGGTTGTACACTTGTACCCGTAAGACTTTGTTGGGCATAATTATTAAATATTTGTGTTTCTAAATATCACGTCTTTTCATATTTCTGCAACCAAAAACAATATGTTTTGGAAGTTAGAAAGTCAATTACATAAAGAAACGATAATACCCAAAAGACCACACATCACTAGCATGTTGCCATCAAACACGAATTCCTACAAGAAGAAATGGCGTGAGAAAGAAGATTTACTCGAATGTCTATCATAAAGTAATCAGACATTGTTAGTTAAGGCTAGTGGGAGTACCCATCACATTGCCCAAATGTAATGGGCGCCACGTGATCGTCACATAGGATTTTATCCCATCACACTCCATCACATTACCCTCTTTATACCCGTCACATTTTCATCACACCACATTATCTTTTTAAATAAAAAAAATTAAAAAATGTGAGAGAGAAGAGAGAGATGGAGAGAGAGAGAAGAGAGAGAGTGAGAGAGAGAGAGAGAGAAAGAGAGAGAGAACGGCTAGTTCATTCTGATTGGGCGTGATATAGCGTGAAACGGACCACGGTAGACCACGAACACGCCCCATCACGGTAGCACGGGGTGGTGTGCACGCCGTGATGGGTGCCACCGTGTCCATCACGGTACGACCGTGATACCCACTCGCAAACGTCTAAGGCTTGAGCCGCAACCTAGTTCTTTGATTACTATGTATTACGACTTGATTGTCTTAGTATATTGAGATTACATGATATAACAAGATGACAATTTGTACCATATCTCATAACACAAATATTATTTAAAGATAATATTTTGTAGCACCGAACTTAAACAATTCGTTTACATACATACGAAAATATGACTTTTTATATCAAACGCTATTTTTGGTCTATCCACCTGGCTATAAATTAATATGACTAGTTACTTCATTTTGGTAAGGGTCAACAAACTCCATTATCATGCTTTATCAGGAGTGGTTAAAATATGAGAGTAGGCGAGTCCGAGTCTTTATCAAATAATTAAAGTTTGAGTTTGAGTACATATATAAGCTGGAAATGTATCAAGAGTCAATAGGGAATTTATAATAACTGGACTTGATCTTTTTTATCACGTCTCAGTATATGTATGTATTGAGTCGATAATTACTACGAAAGTGAAGTGGCTATATTTTTATTTCAAGCTTGTTTTGACATGCATGAAGATCCTCGATCGAGCAATTCAAGCCTTTTAATCGAACTCAATTTTGCGTCAAGACTACTTGCAAGTTATCGAATCAAACTCAGGTTATGAACTCTCGTTATATGATAAATCTTTTGCTAATGAATTTCTGAAAGTGTGTTTAATAATGGATAACAAGAAAAAGTGCCCATACAATCATGGCCTTCTAGCATGTTTGTATAAAATATAGTCACACGAAACAAAAAGACAATCTTTAAATATTTTTTCAATCACATACATCCAAATCACGATTCTTTACAATAAGAAACCACCAATCAAAATAACAAACAAAAACCAGTTTTCCATTAAGCTAATCCAAAAAACTATTTTTGTCCAATAATTTTACATCGATTATGATAATGATAGGATTCGTATTGATCTCCCTTGATGCCAAAAATACATCCTTTAGCACCGGTAATCTCGTTACCATCATCCATTTCCGTTAAAACCTTTACAAAATCATTGACCTCACATGGAAGCTCAAGTGGCCCATCATTTTTATACCCATATTCGCATTCAGCTTCTTCAAGAAACGCTTTAAAGAGTGGATGATTCGCACACTCGGTTTTTATCACAAACCTTTGCCTTTGAGGTCCAACATAGACTGAGAAACAACCTTTTGGAGCAATATTAAGTGCTTTTCCTTCGTTTGCATCTAATCGAGGACATGATCTACTTTTCTTGATGAGAGGTCGTTTGATCCTACTATTTGCTCCACCACCACGAAGTGATTTGCATCGTTCCCATGTCTTGGAAATAAGGCCTTTCTTTTCTGTGCCTTTAATCAAATCCATTCAAAAGGATTTAAAAAAGTATATATAATACACTAAAAGGAGAAAGGATATGCGTATCAACCTCTGTCATAAGCCAAATACAACATGATTTTCATCCTATGGTAACGTCTGTTGCTCATCGTTCATTTCTTGGTCTTTTCAACTTCTTAATCTGAACTCGAACGGTAGGCTAACAAAACGGGAAGATATGAAAGTGTAGAGAGAAGGAGAGAGGTGCGCGAAGTCGACCAATGATTGTTGATAAAAAGGAAGAGAGGAAATGTTTCGAAATATGGATCATGGATGTAGCTCTCAATATATAAAACCACTTTTCATGGCATAAATTATTGTTTTAAATATCTCTACAAGATGTTATTTTTGTCACATTTTATTTCACATGTAATTTAGTTAGATATTTTGAGAACTTAAAAATTCATGAGAACTTGAGAATATTTTTAACCGTTAATTTAAGAAAAAAAATTATGATGGTAAAATAACGTTTTATTAAAAAAACAATAATTTATTAATGATATTCCTAATTTATAGCATTTATTTGAAACAATCGGACCAAAATAGATTCGAAATTCCAAACATTGATAATAAATAAAAAAAAATCTAGTTACATCTATTAGAAAAATCAAGCATGGAACCTCAAAATTTTTTTGAATACGATCAATGTTCATAAGTGAACATTGACGATTAATGTTCATAGATTAACATTCAATGCATATTATTATTCATGTTCACACATGTTCAATACTGAACATGTATGAATGTTCATACACACATGTTATCAACTATATGCATATTCTCATGTTCACTTGTGAACATATGTTCATGAACGAACATATACACAAAAACCAAAAAATTAGTCATGTTAATAAATGTTCGTAACTGAACATGTATAAGTGTTACGATCGAAAATATATATCAATTATATGCATTTTCTCATATTCATTTGTGAACATATGTTCATTGATGAACATTGTTTCAAAACATTCAAAAATTAGTCACTTATGAACATATGTTCATAGATAAACAGTTTTTCATGGATGAATATTTATATAAAAACCAAAAAAAATAGTCATTTCATAAATATTCATAACCGAAGATGTACGAGTGTTGTGATTAGACATAAATATCAACTAAATGTTCATGTATGAACATTTATACAAAAACAAAAAAAATTGCAAGTGTCGTATAGCTACAACTCTAATCTCTCTTTCTCGCATTTCTTCTTCCTCGTTCTCTCTTCAACTGCAACCAAACCAGATCACCACCATCATCTTTGTCTTTTGCTTTCCTTTTATTTTTAATCTTCAGATACCCTTTCTTCATGTCAGACAAACATATTAATAACAAAAAAATTCGGAATTTTATACTTGTGTTCAATAACGAATATAATTAAAATAATGTTAATTTATGAACAAAAAACAATATTGTTTATAAAATACTTGCAATTAAATGATTGGTATTGAGGACCTAACTAAGGATAAAACAATTTTGTGATACATACAACAATAACAATATACATTGAGATGCAAACTCAAAAATAACATTATTTTTGAGAAATCTAAAATGGTTGTTACTAGTTCAACATAAATTTCTATAACTACATAAGCATGTGGCAAGACAATGCTAATTCAAACACTAAACTCATTAGAAAACACAATCGCTTAAGATTCATGTCTATAACTAATACTATATTCTTGAATGTTCATTAATGAATATGGGAATATTCATTAATAAATATGGGGATGTTAATTACTGAACATTCGAATTTGAAAAACATCGAACTTATACTAAATGTTCATAACTGAAAATTTGAATTTGCATAAAATAAACCTCATAATAGAGAGTGATGGTGGTGAGCTGAGAGGAGATGGTTGGTGAGCAAGAGGGTGGAGAATGTTTTGTGATGTCTAGTAGTGGATAGCAACGGTGGCATAATTGTTGTGTACAAGGTAGGGACGGTCTCTAGTGAGAGAAGGTGGGAAGAGGGTATGGTTTCCGGAAGGTGGTTTACTAGTTGTAGTGAGGGAGATAAACAATGGTACCTGGTCATCTGTCGGCGGTGGTGATAATTGTAGGGTGGCACATCCAGTGGGTGGACATCGTTGGTAGCGCTGTTCACGGCTGTGCTTGATAGGTTTCGATAGATGGCGCCATGACGACAATGGAGAGCTCCGATCAGAGCCGATGCTCTGCTCGTAGCGATGAAGAAGAAACGTGAAAATATTAGGGTTAACCGGAGAGGTAATAGGGAATTTAAAATTAGATAGACTGATCTTTAGGAAAAAAAATATTATCTATACCAGAATTACCCCCAATCAAGTTTTAATTGATTTTATATATATATATATATATATATATATATATATATATATATATATATATATATATATATATATATATATATATATATATATATATATATATATATATACACTCAGGATCATTTGAGAAAGTCATATTTTCATGAGAACTTGAGAACACTTAAACTATAAACTTTTTTTTTCAAAAAATGACTTAATGCGTTAAGTCGAGTATAACTATGGCATTTTGTCAAAAAAATCTTTAAAAAAGTTGATTTTTTTTAAATTGCACATATGCACAACAGTATATTCACTTTTAATTATATATATATATATATATATATATATATATATATATATATATATATATATATATATATATATATATATATATATATATATATATATATATATATATATATATATATATATATATATATATATATATATATATATATATATATATATATATATATATCCGGCGATTTTGCCGTGATGGGCTATCAGCAGCAACAGTGTCGATGTTGTTGTCTCCTCCTTCCTCAATTCCGTCTCACGTTCTGTCACTGCTTCTTAGTCTTCCTGCTACTTTCCGATCTCAGCAATTGCGAACCACGAGGGCCACCAACGATCTCAGTAATTGCGAACCACATTCTATCTCTGAAAAAACAATTTCCAAAAGTTAATGAAGGGGTTTTTTAATTTCATTGTAGTAAATCTGCTTCTGTTTATGCCTTCGTATTTTTTTCTTCGACTCAAACCTATTTCAGCAAATCGTTCTTTCCCAAAACCATCTTTGTTTTTCCTGCTAGTGGAACGTACTATTAAATAGTTGTTCAATCAAGATATAAGTTTTATCATGAATCAAAAGGTTGGAATTACATCTGCAGTATATTCATTGAGAATTGTAATATTTCTAATTATTTAAGAATTGTAATATTTGTAATTATTTGTTTTTAACTAAACACACAAACCAGAAAAAGATTGACAGAAGAATAGCAGAAGTGTCTTGAAGGGGGATTAATTTGATACTTCTTCTACAGAATCATTAACCAAAATAAACCATATTATTTGAGAATGGTTATGTGTTATGCTAAGAATAAAATGTATTATTTGAGAATGGTTTGTGTATTATGTCAAAATAAAGTACGTAATTGAGAATAGTCAAAATAAAGTGTATTCTTTTAGAATTTGAGTGTACTTTCAAAAACCGTTATGGCAAAATAAAGTACGTAACGAGAATATATAGTTATGATAAAGTGCATTCTCTGAGAATGAGAGTGTATTCTTTTGAGAAAATAAAGTAAATAACTAAGATATGTATAGTCAAGATAAAGTGCATTATCCGATAATGGGAGTGTATTCTTTTGAGAAAAAATAAAGTACGTAACTGAGATATATATAGTCAAGATAAAGTGCATTCTCTGAGAATGAGAGTGTATTCTTTTGAGAAAATAAAGTACGTAATATATATATATATATATATATATATATATATATATATATATATATATATATATATATATATGTGACAATTGTCAATTTGGTCAACAAAAGTCAACTGTAGTCAACCAAAGCGTACGTTAATCCTTACGTTGAAAAGTAATTTTCCATAATTTTACGATGCATTATTAGATATTATAATACTATATACCCTAATTCAAAACAATTATCGAGCAAACGCCGAAAATACGGTTAGTAAATTACTGTAGCGTAAAAATTCGATAATCATACAATTATTATTTTGGGAATAATAATATTCATAAAACGATGTATTCATAAATACGAATCTGTGGATATATAGAACGCCGAAAACGGAGTTCGTATGTGAAAGTTACAACAATTAAACCGCTGTGAACGGATAAATGTATACAGGGTTTGGACCTAAAATACAAAATGTGGTGCCTTAAACATAAAAAATGGGATAACAAATCATATATTATGAAGCGTAATACTATCTAATATTTAATTTCAAAGCCAAATATAATTTTTGGTAAAATGTCGAAAATCGCGAAATCGGAAGAATACTGCGCTTAAACGCGTATTTCATCGTCTAACGAGTTATGATTCAATCTAAATAAATGTTTAGCAATGTTTTTATACATAATATTTATTTAGAAGATCATTTCTATAAAAACTCATAGAATTATGCTAAAAGGTTTTACGATTTTATAAAAACTACTTATTTTTATATAAAAGTGTGACATTTTTATAAAACCAACCCACCCCACCCCCTACCCCCCCCCCCCCCATCAGCTGGAGACAAGCCATCACATTATCTCCCAACAAAAATCTTTAGTGTCATTATTCCAAAATCTAGAGTATAAATGCTATAAATAAAATAATACCACAAAATCCAAATAAAATCCTATAAAAAGGCTTGGAAATTCTCATTTGACCAAGACATCATCCAACCTCTCTTCTCTTTCTCTCTAAATCTGATCATCACACTCTCTCCCTCTCATCTCTCCACCCACCACTACAAGTCACCACAAACCACCACCTTCCACCACCACCGTTCTTCGTTTTCAAGCGTTTTTTAAATCTTTTTGGTAAGTTAGCTTCCTTTTGTGATTTTAAACCTTATTACACCACTTTTATCTCATTTACACACTAACATCTACGTAAACCCGTTGGATAATAGCTTTGTCCAAGGGTCATTCGAGCTCCGAAGCTTAGATATTGTCTTCTACCGTAAATCCCGCAAGAACAACCTTGTTTTTAAGTAAAGCACGCATCAAGGGTGAGTTCATACCCCTCATTTTCATGTTTTCTAAACTTTTAGGGGGAGAATACAAGTTTACATGTTAAAAATGATGATTTACACAAGTTTATATGTGTTTATATACTATAAATAATGATTTACACAAGTTTATAAAACTAGTAGTTGTGTAAAAACTTTTTTGACATGAAATATGGTTAGATCTATATATTACGAACATTATGATGTATTATGTTTGTGTAAAAGTTACAAAAGTATAAATAAGTTGTGTAAAAAAAATACTAGATCTTTAATATAAACGTCATAAAAACGAAAACTAGTAAAAACTACGTTTTTGTAACCGGAAACACTATTCTCTAACAAAAATGGTTATAACCAAGTTATTACACCATTTTTGTGGGAAATATCTTAAAAGATGTTATTTATAATCATCTAAATAAGTTATTTCGTTATTGTTCGTAAAAATATGATTATTACAACGATATACTAAAAATAGACTATTATAGGAATTGTATGTTTTTGTGACCGGAAATACGAATTTTCTAGTGATTTATAAAAAGCACGTCAATTTGACGTGATAACGACTATTTAGACTTATAACGTCATAATAAACTTGGGAAATGATAAAAAATGACCATTTGGAAAGATTACCATCATTTTGACAAAATGACAAGATTTAAAATGTTGCCATCACTTATGTAAGATGACTAAAACAAATTTCTTGCCATGACATGTTGATAAACTTTAAATCTATCTTATTAGTATATTTAGCGCCTTAGATGTAAGAAATTATACTTTTCAACTCATTGACATCTTTTAGCCTTAAATACGTTAACACAACGAAAACATTTATATAAATTATAATGAGTATAATTTATGGAACGAACGACAGAAATACTAAAGATAATTATATAAATATATAATTGTAACATACTATAATTATCATGGACAATTTGATAATTACAAACGTAAAGGAGTTTTCAGTATATTTACATACTATAATTATCATGGACATTTTGATAATTACGAATACAAAGTAGTTTTCACTACATTTACAAGCAAGGTTTTACACAATAATTATCATGAGTATATTTTGATAATTACAAATACAAAAAGGTTTTCATTTCAGTACGAACTAGGATAAAACATCACGTTGGGTGGTTATGTGAGACATTTCTTCACAGTACTGAAAGATGTACGCACTAAGTCCTGGATTATAACCTTAATTATTCATAAGCGAGATAGTTGTGTATAGATCTATACGGGACTGACAATCTCGCACCTAAGCTGCTAGCTACAGCTAGACCGGCAGGTCTGGGGTGACAAATGTCTTAACATTACGACGCCTGAAGAACGTTGTGGCAGGCCTACATACTAGTCACAGCAAGGTTATAATAACTCACATGAACGACAACGAATATCCTTAGTTTGGGGAAAAACGTCTTCAAATGGTTTTATATAAATATAAAACTATATGTTGCTCTACACAAAATATAAGTATGGTTTTTACTTATACATACGGGTTTTATGGGATTAAAACCACATTTTATCAAGATACAAATATAAGTACAGTTTTACTTGTACATACGAGTTTTATGGTATTAAAACTACATTCTAACAAGTTACAAATATAAGTACGGTTTTACTTATACATACGAGTTTTATGGTATTAAAACTACATTCTAACAAGTTACAAATATAAGTATGGTTTTACTTATACATACAAGTTTTATGGAAATTAAAACTACATTTTATCAAGATATAAATAAAGGTATGATTTTACCTACGTAAATGTTTCACGGAATTAGATCTACAATTAATCTACGAATAAACATGTGTTTACATGGTTTCGTACAAGAATAAGACTATGTAATACTATTTTCAAGTATAGAAACACGTATACATTTTCGGTCTTTCGGTTTTAAGACTACGACTCACTTATATGAATATATTCGATTTTCTGGTTTCAAACACTATCTCTTTACAAGGAAAAAGGGACTATGGATTTTCTCAATACAAAAATCTTATGAACTCACCAACGTAATGTTGACACTCTTTCAAATTACTTGTATTCTCAGGGAACAATTAGTCAGGTCCGACTAACCTTTTGGAATGGGACGCGAAGACGTCTCTTTTACTTATTTCATTATCATACTGTAATTTGGTTGAAACAATACCGTTCGAACAATGTAACTTTCCAATTATAATGTATGATGGTTGTTATCTACTTATGTTTCAATGTATGCAATGATTGTGATGCTATGTCCCGTTCCGCCCTCAGACGATTCCGCCATCGTGGTTTGGGGGTGTGACAATATATATATATATATATATATATATATATATATATATATATATATATATATATATATATATATATATATATATATATATATATATATATATATATATATATATATAGAGAGAGAGAGAGAGTTAGGTTCTTTTGAGAACTCATATATTCATGAGATCTTAAGAACTCAATTGGGTTCGTTAGATCAGAATTTTTAAGGGCTAAGATCAACTGATGGCATAATTGTAATTATAAGAAACTTTAATGGTATGTTCGGTTTTTTAAAAGATGGAATGAGGGTAAACTTGTCACAACAAATTATCCTAAAATTTAGATTAATTGATTAGCATTAAACAATAAATGAATTCCCTCTTTCTCTCACTTATCTCTCTCGTCTTGGAACCCCCAGCCGTTTCTCACGTCTTTTTCGCCGGTTCCTCTCCTGGCCTACCGGTTGATTCATCGCAAGGAAGCAGAAAATAAATGAGGGTTGGAGGTGGTTCATCGCAAGGAAGTAGAAACAAAACAAGAAGATGGTGACTCGTTAATGTTTGATTTATACGACTGGATCGAGGTTAATTGGGGCGTGAATGGTTCCAGGCGCTAAAGGTTCGCACAAGTTGGATGCCGAGGGTTTGTGATAATTTTCGGTAGGCCTTAGTATCGGTTAGGCCACCTGGGAATGAAAGCCTGAAACGAAGAACTCTGCCAACCCTTGAACAGGTAAGCGTGTTTTTTCCAATTTTTCCATTGAGGGTTTTGTTTTCGGTAATCTCTACGATTTTTAATGTTTTTTTTGGAACAATTGAAATTAGCGGAATTCACCGCCCTCCGTCGCTTGAAGCCGATCTTCATTGTTGTTGAAATATCGGCAGGATTTGAGCCAAGAGATCTCATCGGCGCCCCGGTATACGGTAGCAGCAGTTCTAGGGGCCTGAGACTAACAGTCAAACGGAAGATCACGACATTACGCCATTATAACTACAATCGTACCACTAGAGGCACTAGAGTTTTCGCGTCAACGTCTGGGAGCAAGTCGAAGAGCATGAAAGGGAAAGAAACATAAACGGTTGTCAATCAGGATGCTATTTACGATGACCTGATGGGTGATCCTTATTATGAGAGTGGTAATCTGGATTGTAATATTGCACAGCTGAAATGGCAAGAAGGAAAGCTTTGTTTCCTGGTGATTAAGAATTCCAGCAACTGCTTCATATATTCAGGTATTTACGACTTTACATGAAATTACATGTTTCTTTGTTATCCTCAACTACACAATTTGAAGTTGGCAAGTTCTTTGCATTTTTGCTAGTTTTGATTCTTGAAAGTATAGAATCAAGTTCTCCTATCAGAGTTTAGTTTTTGATTCAATATTGATAAGAGTTGTTTGTGAATTGTAATCTTACAGATTGCTTGGGACACCAGCGGATGAACAGTTGACTGACATGCGTATCCGAGGTGGGAGCCCCAGAATTTGGCACGTGCTGTTCCATCATTAGGACCAGATGGGATTGGCCTTCTATCGGTATTTATCTGAAACAAGATTCTTCGAGATTTATTTGTTTGGTGAGATAAATGAAATTACATGATTTGTTGTTTCAGAAAGTGTTGAGATATGACCCAGCTGACATGATATCAGCCAAAGCTGCTATGGATCATCCTTATTTTGATAGCCTTGATAAATCTCAGGTCTAAAGCATCATCTGATTGAACCAAACAATGTCATCATCACCTTGGTGATTTACTGTATGATATATATTTCACAATATGTTTGTTTTGCTTATTGAAGTGTACAAAGGTATGTAGACATGTGCTGATGTGCATATGTACATAAATGCATATGTGCATATGTGCAATAACGTGTGTATATGTGTATAAATGTGCATATACACACGTTATTGCACATATGCACATATGCATTTATGTACATATGCACATATGCATTTATGCACATGTCTACATACCTTTGTACACTTCAATAAGCAAAACAAACATATTGCGAAATCTATATCATACAGTAAAATCACCAAGGTGATGATGAAATAGATGTGCATTAAACGTATGTGCAGATATGCATATGTATATCAATTTGTTCATCTACACATGTATGCATATTTTGCATATATACATAAATAGATGTGCATTTGTTCATATGTGTATATGCATGTATGTTTTTATTTTAATGTTTTTGAATATATATTGATATCAATTTTTATTAACGTTCTTGCAGATTTTCAAGAATTTATCGAGCAAATTGAATGAGTGAAAACTGAAAAATGAAGATATCATGAATTTTCATTGTATTTTGTATATTTTTTTGTATGTAAGGTTCAAAACAGTTGTATATTATTGTTTCTTATAAATTGGTAGTATGATATCCGAATATTATGAAATACAAATATTTTTGTGTGTTTTTTACGAAATGTTATTAAATGTGCATGTATGCATCCCTAGAAAATATAACGTAAAAAGTTAAATATGCATATATGCACATTCTATTAAAGAAATGCACAACTCAGAAATCTGATTATGCATATATGCATTCTATTAAAAGAAGCACCTGCAAATATGTATATATGCACATGCAAATAAAAAAATATATATATGTCTTTTAAATTCCAAAAATCTAATTAAAATAAAATAAATTTTAGTTTTTTTCAAATTTCAAAAAAAAAATCTGATTTTAAAAAAACGAAAATTTGATTTTTTTTTTAAATTTCAAAATTCAATCTAATATGCTTGATTTTAGGAATTGTTATTATTATTGCCAAAAATAAAAAAAATCAGAATTAAATGAGATTTGCTAAATGACTTTCACGCCCTTTTATTATCTAACCAATCAGAATGAGTTCTCAAGATCTCATGGTTTTTTGGGTTCTCACAAGAACTCAACCCTATATATATATATATATATATATATATATATATATATATATATATAGAGTCATGATAAAGTGCATTATCTGAGAATTGGAGTGTATTCTTTTGAGAAAATAAAGTACGTAACTGAGAGATATATAGTCAATATAAAGTGCATTATCTGGGAATGTGAGTGTATTCTTTTGAGATTGGTAGTGTATGGATGTAATCGTACGTAACTGACATCCTTAAAATACGCCACTTCCTAATTTATTAAAACCAAAAAGTCTGATTTACCCTTCTGGCCGTTTTAATATAGAAAGTAATTGATTTTTTTATTTTAATTATCATCATGCCGGTGTTAATCACAGTCCTCCATTTTTTTTGATCTAATGACTACAAATTGGTCCTACATTCACATTATAATTGCAATTCACATTTAATCATATCTCTCTATTTCTCTCTCTCTCTCTATATATATATATATATATATATATATATATATATATATATATATATATATATATATATATATATATATATATATATATATATATATATATATATATATATATATATATATACATATATATATATATATATATAGATGAAGGATCGAGTAGGAACCAAAAATCTGATAAGAACCGTGAGATCAAATCTAGATCTTTAATCTTGAAAAATGGGTGGATAAGATTCAATGTGAATAAAATGTCACATCTTAAAAGCTTGGGGGCTACTTGTCTAAAAATCAAAACTATTGGGTGGATAGTACAAATTAATATGGTAATTGCAACGAGACCCTCCACCAAATTGCGACACTTATCGCCATATGGTTTGCTGGGTTTTTTTTATTTCCCCCGCTTAGTTTTTGGGCCATATTTTTTTTTCTTTGTAAAAACAATTCTAAAAAAACAAAGTTCTTAAAATTTAATTCTCTACAAAACAAGCACCATCATGAAATTTTGAAAAAAAATATCTTTTTATATTTTATTTTTATAAAAAAATCAAAAAATTAAAAAGATTATCCAAGAATTATGAAAATTTAAGAGTTCATTATAGACATCATATTTGTAAGTTTTTAAAAACAAAAATTTGAAAAAAAAAAGTATTTTTAAGTGTTCATTTTTATATTTTGAGAAAAAAACTCATCAAAATAACAAAAAAATATATACATGATCCTAAAATATTAAAACCAAAATGTGTTTATGATTCAAAACTTATGATCCAAGATTCAAAATTCGTTATGATCCAAGATCCAAAACTCGTTATTATCCAAAACGAGTTAAAAAAAACATACAACGGCGAAATTATTCAAAACTTATGATCCAAGATTCAAAATTAGTTATGATCCAAGATCCAAAACTCGTTATGATCCAAAACGAGTTAAAAAAAAACATACAACGACAAAAGTAAAAAAAAACTGATAAAATAACGAAAAAAAGAAAAAAAAACTGAAAAAAAAACTAAAATAAACTAAAATAAAAACAAAAAACTGAAAAAATAAAAATTGAAAAAAACTAAAAATAATATTAAAAAATAATAAAAGCGAAAAATAAATAAAAAACCCGGTTAAATTATGTTATACGGACGTGAGTAGCATATGATCGTATCCTCAAGACCTTTAATCTTGAAATATGAGTGGATTAGATTCAATGTGCAAATAATGAACATGTACTAAAATTCAAAGGTTGTTTTTGTAAATTCCAGAAACTAAGAGGGGGGAAAGGGAAATGTCTAAGGGCATTTGGGTAAAAATAAGCACATAACATTCAGCCAAGGAACATCATGCTCCCCCACTCTCCACGCGCCATGTGTCAGCTTTCCATTGGATGAAGCTTATTTATTTTCCACCCATTTTGTATTTTGGCAATAATTTTTTTTTCTTTAAAAAAAATTCTGAAAAAACCAAAGTTTTTAAAATTTAATTCTCTACAAAACAAGCACAATCATGAAAATTTGAAATTTTTTTTTTTATTTAGAAAATATCAAAAATTAAAAAAAATTCCAAAAATTATGAAAATTTAATGGATCATTGTAGATATTATATTAGTAAGTTTGAAAAAAATTGAAAAAAAAGGTTTTTTTCGTGTTCATTTTTATATTTTAAGTAAAAAACTCATCAAAATAGCAAAAAATACATATGATCCAAAAATATTAAAACCAAAATATGTTTTATGATTCAAAACTTATGATCCAAGATGCAATATTGGTTATGATTCAAGATCCAAAAGTCGTTATGATCCAAACGAGTTAAAAAAACATACAACAACAAAATGATTCAAAACTTATGATCCAAGATGCAAAAAAAAACTATGATCCAAAAATACATGATTCAAAACGTTATGATTAAAAATATCATGATCCAAAATAATTAGATTAAAAATACGAAAAAACGTTAAAATTAAGATTAAAAAATATTAAAAATTAAAAAATATACATCAAAAATAAAAAAAACAAAAAAAAATTAAAATTCGAGTACTGCAGCATTCAAAAAAAATAAAAAATAATAAAAATAATAAAATAATAAAAAAATAATAAAAATAATAAAAATCTAAAATCTGAGTATAATCGAAAATAAAAAAATTGAAAAAAATAATAAATTTTTTTGAATAAATAAATAAATAAATAAAATTAAATTAAAAAAAACGAAAAAGGAAAAAAAATGAGAAAAAACCCCACTTAAATCACGTTGGACGAACATGCATCACATATGATCGTATCCTCGAGTCCGTATTTCGTTCCGTGGACGTGCGTCGCACGTGATTGCGTCACGTCGAAGGAAGATGTTTGACGTTATTGCCCTTAGGAGAATGATTGGACGAGAAGAGTTCTCGCGGTTCCTACCGGATCCTAACCCTATATATATATATATATATATATATATATATATATATATATATATATATATATATATATATTATATATATATATATATATATATATATATATATATATATATATATATATATATATATATATATATATATATATATATATATATATATATATATATATATATATATTGGATCAAATGTGGATCCTAAGTATTGTGTGATTGTATGAGCTATTTATGTCTTTTAGATTAAAAGAATCAATGGTTAAGATTGAGGATGGCATGATGGTAATTAATTAAAAAATAATAATTCTTTTTTATTTTTAAACAGCCATAAGGGTAAATTAGACAATTTGTTTCCCACCAAATATGGAAATTTCGGATTTTAAGGGATATATATTTCAAATCAAAATTTAGAACCACAAAATATGGAAATTTCAGATTTTAAGGGAAATTTCGTATTTTAAGGAATATACATTTCATCTTCCGAACTTATCATTCTAATTCTTGAAGAATACCACATACATTATAAAGTATGTAACATATATTCTTGAAGAATGAAAATAATATTTTTGAAGAATGATCATAATTTTTTTGAAAAAATAAACGAAGTTCTTGAAGAATAAGAAGTCACAATTCAACTTCAATTAATATCATGTTCATTCTTGAAGAATAATATATAAATTACAAGTACATAACTAGGATTCTTAAATGAAATTAAAAAAACACATCAAAGAATAATCATTCATAAAGAATAAACATTATAAATTCTTGACATTCTGAAAGAATAACACCGAATTACATTCATCTCAACAAGGACATTCTATAAGAATGAAAACAAAATTAAACATTTTCAAAGAATTGACATTCTTAAAAGAATAAAACTGAATTACATCATTCTCAAATATGATACGAGTAAATTCTATAAGAATGAAAAAAAATAGATTACATCATTCTCAATTACCAACACGATGCACCAAGAACAAACCATTATGAGCATAATCATCGAAATTCATCATAATTCATTTTGTCTGTATATGTTGTTAAGTGGGTTGTGTTCTTTACAGGTTCAACTTCATTGTCACATTGACCTTGAAATTTCCACTGCCCGCCCTCCTGTGGCAAAAATAAATAACTAAATTTCACATAATTATTTAATTTGAGAAGAATTCACATAATTATTTTACTAGATTTGCCTGAAATAAGAAACATAATAACCAGAATCGTCTACCTTTCTTCTCGGACCCATCATTCTCAACTTCAACACAAATCGATTTCATAAACTCGAAATTGAAAAAGAGGTATATACGAAATTGATTTCATAAAATGTACACGGTAGGATTCAGGTTTATTGTATTCCACGATGGCAATGGAACTGACGATCGAACTTGAAATCTTTAATCGAAATTGGAATTGGCGATCAAACATGAAATCAACGATGGCGATGACCGTTGACTGTTATAAAATATACACGTTTGGTGGTTAGCAGATTAGGGAAGGAAAAGCTTCGTTGCGAAAAGGAGGTGATACACGTTTGGGTGGTGTAGATCGAAGAACAATAGTGTAGAAGAAGGAAAGGGAGGGGGTTAGCAACGGGATTGCTGCAGGGGTGGCGGAGTGGTAGCGGCAGGAGGTGGTATTGATAATCGTAGGTGAGTAGCGAGGGAGATAGGTGGTGGTTCGGCTGAAGAGAGGGAATAATAAAGAAAAAACGTAATTGCCTTAATTATAGGCTTCAGTTTCCATATCTTTTGGGATTTAATTTAGATAATAATTAATTAGTTTCCATAATTCTAAGGATTTAAATATATATAATAATTAATTAAATTAACAAATTCTGATTTTACCCTTTTCAGTTGATTGGACAAGAATTACTCATACACTCACATAATAATTAGTCTCCGCATATGAACGTGTGTATATATATTAAGACCAACAATTATTGTGTGGTCGTAAGACCAAATCTGGTGCGTAGGATTCGAAATATCAATGGTCTAGATTAGAATGGCATGATTGTAATTATCCATAACATTATTAAATGATTTTTAAAAAACGGTTACAAAAGGGTATAATAGACATTTTATTTAGAGAAAAAAAAGGAAACTAACTAATTTTTATGGAAGTTGATAGAATCTATAAATAAAAAATATATATATAAAAACGAAATAATTTTTTTTTTAAAAACGTGGCATTCTTAACACAAAAATCATTTTTATCTTCTTCAAAAATCAGTAACTTTTTGATTGTTGACAAAATCGTGATTTTTTTTTCCAAAAAAATCATTCTTAACAGAATGACATCCAAAAGAAAACCATTCTTGTAGAAGGACATAATAAATATAGAATTCTTATAGAATTACGTTATGAAATATTCATTTTTGGTAGAATGATATTTAAAAAATAACATATTCCTGTAAGCATGTCGTAGAAAACATTATATGAACTGCAATACATCTTACAAAATAACATATTGAAAATCCATTCTGGCATAATGACATCATAAAATACATTATTCTTGACTGAATGTCATAGATAATCATCCTATAAATGAAAATACATCAAAACAATAACATTAGGAGAACTAAAATACATTAAAAGAATAGCATTCTTTGAACTAAAATACATAAAAAATAAAATACATTCTGAAAATCCATTCTGAAAATCCATTCTTACAGAATGGCATCATAAAACACTTTATTCTTAACAGAATTCTATGAGAATGACATTCAATCTGATCCTCCTTCTCGATCGTGCCTTCCTCGTTCAATCTGATCACCGTGTCCTCCTCGCATACAAGGACTGATTCCATTCATTGATGTGCTTCATCGGAATTAATTTTATTCGAAAGGATCCTTTCACGCAAGTTCAAGTACGAATCGTATACAAGGACTGAGGACTGATTCCATTAATTGATTTCATTAATCAGAATTGACATTGGGATCCTTTCACGCTAATCAAATAAAATTCGATCTCATAATGACTTATTTCATTCATTAGACCTGATTACCAATGATCAATCGTGAATCTGAACCTACTGTACGCACCCTTCTTCCTAGCATTGTGATTTTTGCAATGACTTAATCTCACAGGGACTGATTCCATTGAGGTAATTCAATTGCACAAAATCTTCATCTTGTTAACTGACATCGATCGTACATTATAATTTTTATGATATATAAATAAACTGAAGATAGTTAATTGAAGTGGTTACCTGAAGTCGCCCTGTGCCTAATTTTTGCTGGTTGTTGATTTTTTATAAATCGGTTCATCTTATCAGAATTTTTCTACTACTGCTTCACCAATATTGCTCTGTTTCTGGTAAATATCATTCTTCTCGAGATACTCCATATTCGGTAACTATTATCATTGTGGTTCTCGGTTTATCAAAATCTGATCTGCATACGAATTTTTCTGTTGTTGCTTCACCAATTGTTTGAGGCTGTTACGGAGAAAACGGAGGCTGATGGCGGCAGAGGTCGGCCGGTGATGTTTGTGGTGTTTATCAGATGCGTGGCGGCAATTGCAGGTTGATGGTAGTGGCGATTGGTTGCTGGTGGTGGCGATTCGTTGCTGGTGATCGACGATGGCCATATGGTGGTGATCTATGGCGGATGGAAAGCTTCACAGGAGGCGTGAGAAGATGAATTTGGCGGAGGATCTAAGAGGGTATCGATGGCAGCTAGGGTAAGTAATTATTAGGATTCCAAAATTATAGGTCCAATTTACCATAATTATAGGAATTGATTTAAATTCAATTAAATGATTTATAAATCAATTGACAAAAATACCCTTGGTGATTCTAAGCTTCTGATTAGGTCTTACGTCCACACAATAATTATAGGTTTTAATATATCCTAACTCTCTCTCTCTCTATATATATATATATATATATATATATATATATATATATATATATATATATATATATATATATATATATATATATATATATATATATATATATATATATATAAATAAAAAGTCTAAGCTTTATCCGTATAGTAAACACTATTTGCATGCAAAAATCAAATTTAGATTAACTTTTTCCTGGAAAGAAAAGTGTTGTCTTAATTTATGGATGAAGTAAGTTTTCTTTTTCATAAAGTTGTAACTTATGTCGTTTCAATTATTAACGTTTCTAAAATGATATTGATAATCTGGTTTTCATTCATAAAATTCTCGGAGTTTATCAACTATAATGAGTCTCTTGGTTACTAAAAAGTAGTTTATGTATCAAGACGCGCACGAGAAATTGAAGATTAAACTCCAGAACGATGAATCCAGGGGTGTGTAAAAAATCGATCTAATAAAACCGACCAATTCGATTAGAAACCGACCAATTATAATTGCTATCCAACCTCAATTGGTTTCAAATTTTAGAATTCAATTGGATTGATAATGAAAATCTATTGGATATCCAACCAAACCGAACCAATGGATATTCAATTAATATCCAACATATCCAACCAAACCGAACCAATTAATATCCAACATATTTATCAATTAATAATTAATAATTTAGTATAATGAACTAAAAAATATATGTTATAATTAGTAGACTTGAGAGTTTTTTTTTTACAAAAGGAAGGCTATTTACAAAAACTTTGTAAAAATGAGATATTTTTAAATTATTTTATGACAATAGAGCTGTTTAAGAAATTGGGTCTACAAACACAAAATTTGATTTTAAAACTTTCAAATATAGCCCTTTAACTTTCTATTTATAATCATTTAACTTATATAATGTACAATTTCTATTTATTATTATCATTTCAAACTTTAATATCATTAGCATATATCATTTATAAACTTATTTATTGGAATATGTAATAAAAAGTGTTTATATATATCCAACGGATAAAACCAGTCCTATTAGATTAGATCAGATCGATTTATAAAATGAATTGAATTTGATCGGTTGACAAAATCGAAAATCCAATTTTTATTGGATTGGATCGGTTTTATCAGAAAACATTGGATTTCATCCATTAAACACCCCTGATAACTTAAACCAAATAATAATAACATTATTATATGTAGGTTTACATACAATCTCATATATTGTATGTAGGTTTAGAAAACAAGACCAAATAATTTAAACCAAATAACCAATGTTTTAAAACCAGGGTTTTTAGTTGACCCGGTACGGTGACCGGGTCACGGGTCAACCGATCCAACCGGTTCAACCGTCGGGTCAACCCGGTTTTTACATTTCTCATATATTTTATATTTTTAAGCATAATTATATATTTATAAAGCATAAACAATGTAATTTAATCATTTTGATATCAAAAAATATATTTTGTCCGGTTTATATAAGCCAATTTTATTAAATGTGATGAACTAATGGTGAACTGATCTTAAAAGTTTCAGTTTTAAACTCTTTAACCATGTTTTTAAAGTCCAAATTCTAATTTTTTTTCCAACCATCGGGTCAACCCGGTTCCGGATCACCAGTTCAACCAGTTTTTTGAGAAAACCGGCCGGTTCAATCCGAGTTGGAAATTAAAAAAAAATCGGTCATAATTGACCCGCTTTATTCACCGGTTCACGGTCCAACCGGTTCGACCGGCCGGATCAACCCGGTTTTTAAAACATTGCAAATAACAATAACATTATTATAAAAAAGGCTTAAACAATGGACAGCCTGTCACAAATAAATTGATTGATTTTCGATAGGACTATATCCGTTAGTACTTTTAACATCATTAAATATCAAAGTGACAATCATTTAAGTAGGTAAGTTATTAGCAAGGGACAATCCGCCACTAATTAAATCAGCTTCAATGGAATAAACCTTTTAAAGATTCAATAAAATTAGATTATATTAGAGTTAAATGCATTTTTGGTCCCTTTGGTTTGCCAAAATTTCTTATTTTGGCCCCAAAAGTTTTGGACTAGCCCAGAGTTTCAAAAAATTGGCTTTTTTCTGAGTTTGGTCCAAATCTTTTTAAAAATTCCTAAAATGATGGATTTGCCCTTATATTTTCTTTTCCATTTTTCTTAATTCATTTTATGATTTTTTTTTGCGAGTTTGGTCCAAATCTCTATCTCTCAATCTCTTTCTCACTCTCTCGCATAATAGAGTTGTATTAAACCAATATAATTGGTCCTATTTTGGAAAGGGGTGTGGGGTCATAAGGCTACAAGGTATACTCTTCATGCCTGGTACGTCAAGCTTACATGGCAGTGTGGTTACGGGGGTAACACCATCCTGAAGATGTGCAATGAGCATTGAACGTGATGGGGTGTTACCTTCCTCACGGCTGGACACACCATCTTCTTGTCTTTTTCTTTCTTCTT
Organism: Cichorium intybus; assembly: GCA_023525715.1. Taxonomy (NCBI): domain Eukaryota; kingdom Viridiplantae; phylum Streptophyta; class Magnoliopsida; order Asterales; family Asteraceae; genus Cichorium; species Cichorium intybus. The sequence goes on from CM042016.1 coordinate 7,946,693, forward strand.
TCTTCTTCTCTTTTTCTTCCTAGATATGGCGTGAGAGTGAAGACCACACCCTCAAGGGTGTGGTGAAGGTTGTATGGTTACATTAAAAAAGCCCCACACCCTTGGCGTGGTGATATCGTGCGTATTTCGTACATATTTTATACGATATCAGGGTATTTTTATAGATAAATTAAGTTAAAAAGGACTAAAATACTCACTTTACTTGGAAAATATCAATTATGCAAGGTTTTAAGCAAAAAGCAGCAAAATGGGCGAAAAAGGACCAAAGTTGGAACAAGCAGGGACCAAAAATGACAAATCCTGGAAACTGCATAGATAGAGGCGTTATATATTGAGATAGCGGTGCTATCTCAGTAGTTGAGGAAATCAAGGTGGCAAGATTTACGTTTGACCGGAGAACAGGAATTGGGGGAATTTAAAGATAGCGCCGCTATCTCCTCCAGATGGCTATAAATAGCAGTCTTCTCCTGCCAGAAAGGGGGTTCAATCCGTGCGCTTTAGCCACGACCCCGAGACACTTCCAAGCAGTTTTTAGAAGGTTTTTAAAGCCCGAATCACGACTCTCGAGATTCGGTTACGTATTTTAGCATTTGTAAGACGTTTTCAATTATAATTTTGTATTTTTGATTCATTTCTAGCCATGTCTGGCTAGAAACCGCATTCTAGTCCTGAGTTTGGATATGTTTGGTGTATAATTTGAAACATTCAGTTTGATTAATGCTTTTGAATAATTCCAATGATCATTTTCTTATTTCAATCAGAGTTTTGAATTTGATTTACTTTTGATTGGCCATCTTAATTGGATCGTTTTTAAGCACTGTTAATCGAATGTGTAAGGCACCTAATCGCCGAGCACAATTGATGTTTGGTAACAAAAACAAGCGCCCAATTCCTTGTTTAGAATCTGCTCATATGTCCACACACTTCCCAGCGGACGCGAAGAATTGGACATTGATTGGTACTTGCACACCTTATGCGGTTTCTGCATTCGGCCTATAAGCGGACCTTAGGTTGGGTAAAATGAAACTAGGTTTAGGTAATAAGCGGACCTTTATCTAAACATTTTAGTAAGTTATTTTCATAAAGATTATATTTTATGAATTTCAAAAGCCAACTTGGAATTGTATTATTAAGCAAGTCAACCGGATTCATTTTATTACACTGAACATTGAAAACTCGGGACTAGACCTTTTTACTATTGATTTTCCTTAAAGTTTACTATTTGCATGTCTCTGCATTTTATTATCATTATTTGTTATTCAAACCCCCCTCCGTTATTTTTACGTTTTATTAAGGCATAAACCTTGAAACTCCGTGTCCCTGAGATTCGACCCTGCTTACCCTGTACTCTAATCCAGTGCAGTTGAGCATTTACTGGTCGGATTCTATTTCCGATCACATTTGTTAGGGATTGACACCCTTAACACGTGGGCAGCATACTCTGCAGCCTAAAGGAAAAGGATGTGAAGATGTTGACTTCAGTGTTGTAAAACTCGGCCTACTCGGTCGATTACTCTCAATCGGGTGTTGTCTGAGGCGCTTTTATAGTAATCTGCCAAAAATACTGGGACTCGGTCAAACTCGGTCAGAATCGATCAACCTCGGTGCTACTCGGTCAAACTCGGTGCTACTCGGTCAACATCGGTGCAACTCGGTCAACCTTGAAATTGGTCAAACTCGGAAAAAATAGGCCAAACTCGAGAACTTTGAATTTTTTATAAAATAAATAATTATAATTGTTATGTAATTAGTTTAAAAGAAATCATATATTTACTTATTTAATAAAATTTTGTTGTTTAATTTTAATTTTATTTAATTCAAATCAAATTTGATGCAACTATAAATATATTTCGTATTTCCGTATCTATAATCATACAATATGTAGGTATTTGCCTTTTCCGAATACTCGTCGAGTACTCTCCGCCTAAACCGAGTACTCGCTACTCGCTAGTCGACCGACCTGGCACCGTCTAACGACTTTTGCAATATTGGCTTACATAACGTTGATGGAACTCGAGAGTGTACGAGTGTGGGATCAATATGTATTATAACATGCTTCAATATTTAGATTTAGATTAATATAATATCAAAAAATATCTATATAATATTTAGATATTATATAAAGTGTATATGAAAACAATAAATAAATGATCGCAAATAAAAAATAATATGATGATACATTGAAAAAATATCGAATTGTAACAGTTGTATAAACTTACATAAAAAATATAGATGCTACAATTCATTATCTAAAAAGTTTACAAATATAGATGCTACAATTCATTATCTAAAAAGTTTATAACGGATGTAAGGTTATCAAACTATAAGATTGATCGTTAGGTTTTTCATCCTATTTTTATCGAATAAACATTTCAAAAAAAGGAAATTAATTTCCTACCACAAACGTGTCATCGTTTAGATTCCAACTATATTTTTGGTCAAGTCTTAAAATCATCACATCCATTTTGTTTAGATTCCAACTATTAAGTCTTAAAATTATCACATTCATATTGTTAGGTGATTACACAAATCTCTGCTTCAAGTGACTGAAATTGCATTGTTGTTGATGTTTGAGTATAACATAGGTTTAGAAATCCGATCACTCTGAAGTGTAAATGATTTTATAACTATCTTAAGAGCCGTTCTTAAAAAACTATCTTTAGATTGGATTCTCGATAATAGGATCGAGAGAATGTTGCTGAATGTAAGATATCGGCTAATCAAATTTTCAATTAAGTTTACTAAAATCTCCTTAATTTTGCATTACATAATAAAGTAACGGTTGACTAATTATTCAAAGCCAAAGAGCTCCAGCTTTCTTCAGAAGTGGCACCAGTGTACCATTGATATGTGCAGCCATCACTCTATCCATCGACCCCACTAGTTTCCCGCCAATAAACACCACCGGCACCGCCGTAGAGTTGCCCAAAAGTCTCACCAGAGCCCTCTCGATCTCTCTCCCTCTGATGGGATCCTCGTCGAGCTCGTAGACGGTTGGGTTCACACCCATCCCGGAGAAGAGGCTCTTGACGGCGTAGCACATGCAGCAGGTGCTTAGACTGAAGATCACCACCGCACTTTGTGACGCCAGCTTTGCAACCCTCTCAAGTGGATCAACTGCCACCGTGGGGTGGTGCCTTACCGGCATGTAGTTGTAGTAATAACCGGTGGTGGTGGTACTCCTCCATGATTCAGCTGCAGCTGCTGCTTGATATTGCATTGTGCTTCTTATTTAGTTGAAGTGGTAATGAGTTAACGACGATGACGTGATAATCGGTTGTAGCCAAAAAAAAGTAGAGAGTTTGATATGATAAAGGTGGAGATGGTGGTGGACGGTGAACGTGGTGGTGTTTATATAGGGATTGACTTTAACTGTTGGTAAAGAGAGTGAGAGGGTGAGGGGGGACACAAATATCATATCCCGATAAAAGTATCCAAAATAATTATGGTTTTAATATGCAACTGATTATTCTTATTTATAACAAATGTTTTTTAAATAGTATTTTCCTTGTTCATTATATAAAAAAAAAAAAAAAGTTGATCAATTTTAAAATACAAGTTAAGACATAAACATATGAAACAAAACAATATATTTTTAATAGAAGAAAACAAAACAATATATTTTTAATAGAAGAAATATAGACAGCTTCTTGATACATACAAAAGGAAATAAGTGATATTTAAGTTAAGGGTGGAATTGGTACGGTACCGACTCTTTTTTCTCTATACCGTGTACCGTACCAACTATAATTGGTAGAGAAATTTAATTATCAGTACCGTACCAAGTATACTTGGTACCAACTTCTTTGGCTACCAACAAGTTTGGTTGGTACATGTTGGTATTGGTGTATACCAAAAAAATTATTTAATTTATATTTTTATGTTTGCCCTAAAAGAAATATGAACGTGAGTAGTCTCTTTTAATATTGTTTGCCTTAAGATAAACTGCTCGTCGCTTGTGTTAGTAGTTTGATATTAATTAATATATGGTGTTGTTTGAAAAAAGAATTAGTATTAACAGTTGTTTTAGTAATTCAATTCTAAGTGTGACTTGTTAGTTATTACTCCTAATTAAAACATAAATATATGAGAGTTGAAATTGATATATATATATATATATATATATATATATATATATATATATATATATATATATATATATATATATATATATATATATATATATATATATATATATATATATATATATATATATATATGAATTGGTTGGTACGGTACAACCGTGGTATTCAAAATTTTGTACCGTTACCGTACCAAGAATGCTTAATTGGTATGGTATTACCAGCCAAACATATTGGCTACCAAACATGTTGGCTACCAATTTTGTTGGTACGGTTGGTAACATGTTGGTTGGTTCTCCATGGTACATATTTGCCAGCCCTAATTTAAGTGTTTCATCATGTAAAATATTCAACCTAATGAGATTATTATTTCTTGATACATACACAAGGAAATAATATTATAGATTTTAAACTAGCGATATCATATTCGACAAGCATTTTTTTTTATACGACAAGCATTTGAGTAATTAATGTTGACTTGAAAAACTATTTTCAAGTTGTATTTACAAAAAAAATGACATCACCAAAATAAATGATTGGAACATTCGTATGAGAAAATAAGCATTGCACCTTCTATCTTTCGAAGAATGTATATTTAATGTATTTAAATATATATATATATATATATATATATATATATATATATATATATATATATATATATATATATATATATATATATATATATATATATATATATATATAAAATAATGTTTGATTCATCTTGAGGCTTTTAATGTATTTAACTATGTAATGATGTTTGGTTCATCTTGAGACTTGAGAGGGACTATGGATGATTTTTCAAACTATTGCTTTACTTGCCTTTTCATAATTTGGCTGATATCTTTTGTGCTTTCGTTTCATTGTGATTTATATCTAAGTTCAGATCATAATTGTAATAAGAATACTTTTTAAAGTCAGCCATGTATGATTTATTTTTAATCAATATTATAGTATGCCAGTGTTACATTTATGTACCTTACGTTTTTTTAGTTATGAAAAAAGATAACCTATACAAACTTTTATTATATATAAATGTCAACTATAAATTAAAATCAGTGTTAATGATATCAATAAGATATTTTTAATGATACACACTTGCTATACTTTTGAGGAGATGAATAATATCGCACCATAACTTACACCTGATTTAATATCTTAGTTGGAGATGATTCCTATCAAAACGTCAAATTTGATGTTTTGATGTATATTCGAGAGGTGCTAACATAATCACACTTGGTATTTTGATGTATATATTCGAGAGGCTCTAAGATAATTGAAAATAAAAAAATTGCTAACAATAGAAATAACTAGGGGTATTTTGGGGATCTAGATATGGGACAAGACAACATAATTATAGGGGATAGGAGTATATGAAAATTCACAAATGTTTGATTGTATGATAACAAGGAGGCAAAATAGTTTAGACTGTACAAAGTTGGTGGCTACGTTGCTTTCTCGTGTCTAATTTAAACATGTAAAAACACACACATATAACTATACATACGTACACATACATACATAAAAATATATGTATATATATATACAGGCTGGTGGCTACGTATGTCCTTGTTGTCGGAGGTCTATCTTTTATCTGTAGACTGTATGTGTACTATTCTGCATGCCAAACGTCCAGCAACGATGCCTCCACTTCATTTCTCTCATTTTCCAGCGTATGCATCATTATTAATATTTTTATTACAAGATATTGTTAATATTTTTAATAATACATAACTTATAAGTGTCTTACGATTTTCGGGTAAATATGGTGAAAATGTGATAAAGTTTTGCATAATTTGATTTCGATTTATTTGACCAGACGAAGGGATGGAAAAAAGTGTGGATTGTGTGGCAGATGAAATACTCTGCAGCAGGGTGTGCACACCTAAAGCTACGACATATGTGCAGGGGCGTATGGAAGGACGGGTTGCGCGTGGTGGTCTTTAACGACCAACAGGCGGCGGAGATGCACACATGCCCGGTCACCACCCCTCCTCCTTTTCTGGATCCTTTCCTTTATCTTGGTTTTCTTTTCCAAAACACACCACCAAATTAAGCGCAACTCTTATTCTTCTAATAATATATATATATATATATATATATATATATATATATATATATATATATATATATATATATATATATATATATATATATATATATATATATATATATATATATATATATATATATATATATATATATATATATATATATATATAGGGAATGGTTCAAATGATAACCATTAAAAGGTTGAGAACCGTGAGAACCACTAATTCACAGTTTAATAAAAAAATTACATTATAGTATTCACAGTTTAATAACTAGAAATTTTATTATATTGTGAATATTTTAAACGTATTAAAAAAATAAGGAAATTTATTAACTTTGATGTATTTTCACATAATAAACAAATGTGAAAAAACAAAAAAACAAAAAAAAACATAATTTTTAATGTGTGAATATCGGTTCTCACGGTTCTTAACCTTGTAGTGGTTCTCATTTGAACCTATTCATATATATATATATATATATATATATATATATATATATATATATATATATATATATATATATATATATATATATATATATATATATATATATATATATATATATATATATATACATATATATATATATATATATATATATATATATATATCTATATGTATATATATATATATATATATATATATATATATATATATATATATATATATATATATATATATATATATATATATATATATATATATATATCTATATGTATATATATATATATATATATATATATATATATATATATATATATATATATATATATATATATATATATATATTTGCAAGTTAAGGATGAATCTGATTACACGAGTCGTAATATACTACAGCTACGCTAGGTACATCAGGCTAACTACAGTTCTTCGTGGCCAACCCTTCGCCGAGGAGACTGCACAGAGACTAGACCCACACCCGCAACCGGCAAACCTCGGTGCATAGCACACGCCCACCCCGTAAGGACGCCCTGCAGACAACTGACTGGGTAAACCCAGCCCCGGGTACACACAACACCGGCTAGCATAGAGGCTACAAGTGGGGCATTAATATCTTTAGCCACCAATTGCACTCGGCAAGGTTCGAACCCACAACCTCGCATACGCGAGGCATGAGTCTTACCCGCCAAGACCACCGCTGAGTTATATATATATATATATATATATATATATATATATATATATATATATATATATATATATATATATATATATATATATATATATATATATATATATATATATATATATATATATATATATATATATATATATATATATATATATATATATATATATATATATAATCAGGATCGAGTGAGGACTCCAATTTCGGAGAGGACTGTGACGACAAATCTGGACCTTTAATCTTGAAAAATGAGTGGCTAAGATTCATTGTGAAAAAATTGACACATTTTAAAAGCTTGGGGGGCTAGTTGTCTAAAAATTAAAACTAGTGGGTGGTTAATACAAATTCAGAAGGATAATATAGTAATTTGATCGAGTACCCCTCCCCATTGCGATACTTGTCACAATCTCGTTTGCTGGGTTTTTTTTAATTCCACCAACTTAGGTTTTGGGCTATAACTTTTTTTTCTTTGTAAAATAAAAATTCTGAAAAAACCAAAGTTCTTAAAACTTAATTCTCTACAAAACAAGCACCATCATGAAAATTTGAAAAAAAAAATATTATTTCATTTTTTATTTTTATAAAAAATCAAAAAATAAAAAAAATTCTCCAAAAATTATGAAATTTAAAGGATCATTGTAGACATTATATTAGTAAGTTTGCAAAAAGAATTTTTTGAAAAAAATGTTTTTATGTATTCATTTTTATATTTTTAAGTAAAAAACTCATCAAAATAGCAAAAAAAAACATACATGATCCAAAAATATTAAGAACCAAAATATGTTTAATGATTCAAACTGTTATAAACTAATTATTTTATGAATCAAACTTAACAAATAACAAAAAAAATATACATGATCCAAAAATTTTAAAACTAAAATATGTTTTATGATCCAATATTCAAAATTAGTTATGATGCAAAACGAGTTTTAAATGACAAACGTAAAAAAAATGGAAAAAAACGAAAAAGGAAAAAAACTGGAAAAAAAAACGAAAAAAGAAAAAAAAACTGAAAAAAAAAAACGAAAAATAATATTTCAAAAAAATAAAAAGCGAAATAAAAATAAAAAATCCGGCTAAATTATGTTGTATGGACGTGAGTAACATGTGATTATATTATCGACTCCATATTACGTTTCATGGACGAGCGCCGCATGGGATTACGTCAAATCCAATAATTACGTTTGACGTTATTGCCCTTAAGGAAATGAGTGAGCAGGAATTATCCTCGCAATCCTCACCCAAATTGAAGTCCTTACCGGATCTGGACCCTATATTTTTATATATATATATATATATATATATATATATATATATATATATATATATATATATATATATATATATATATATATATATATATATATATAAATGACCAAATAAGAAGTAAAATTATATATGGTGTATTTTTTTTTGAACGGCGGCATGCATAAAACAAAGACTAGCAAGACGCTTGGCCAGAAACAAAGAGACAATTACATGGAAGAGCAAGGACTATTTAACCAACTAAACCAACTAAGAAAAGAAAACTTAGATCTATGCTTAATCCAATTGAAAGACAACAACATAATATCATCAAAAACAAGAGCAGGAGAACATTTTTTCCTGTGAAAAATCCAAATGTTTCTGGCTTTCCAAATGCACCAAATAGCCGTATAAATCAACGCCCTTTTGAGCTTGAGAGACAAACCGTTCAAACTCGCACCCTTTAAGACTTCCAACAGCTGCGAACTGGAGCACGGGATAGATGAAAAGCAGCCACTCCAATTTGACAATAAAACCCAAACCTGCCTCGCAAAAGGGCAAGCAAAGAATAAGTGATCTCCGTCTTCAACGTCACCACCGCAAAACTTACAATCAGCCGAGTCCATAGCAACTCCCCTAAAGACAAGATTGGAGGCCACCGGAATTCTGTTACACAATAAACGCCAAATAAAGCAATTGACTTTAATGGGGACCCAATTAACCCACTTAAAATCGACACCGAGCCTGCTGTCCAACTGATTTTGAATAAGCAAAGACCTCAAAGAACACACAGAAAAACGACCCGAGGGGTCCGCAGCCCACTTCCACGAATCTGAGTCTTCATTAAGCTGAATATTCCTTAGAATATCTTGAAGATGCTCCAGCTCCTTAGACTCTTTTCCCTTCCTCAGCCGTCTTTTCCAACACCACCCAGCACTGCCACCTTGGACACCCGACACTCTCTCCGCCACCAAACAGTTTTTATTTGACTCCACTTTATATAAATCAGGAAAAACATTTTTAAAGGCATCATTACCACACCACTTGTCTTTCCAGAAATATGTAGAATTACCATCACCAAGAAGTCTAATAGCTAAATTATCAAGAGAGACGTTCGAGTCTAAAAGGCTATCTTTAACTTGCGAAATTGACAACCAAATTCCGGGAATACCACGCTTCGCCAAAGGCTCACCATCAAAACCTTTTAAACCATGAATAGCTTTAATACACGAACTCCAAAAGGAAAATTTTTCCGATTTAAACCGCCACCACCACTTAGAGAGAAGCGCAATATTCAAAGAATTGAGACTTCCAACACCTAGGCCACCACACGACTTTGGAGCCGTAACCACATAGAGAGAAGCGCAATATATGGTGTATTGTCGTATTGATGTTGCACTCAAATGGTAGAGCATGACATATGTTCCTTTGTGTTGTTTTAGCTTTAATTTATGGCACTTGTTTCCTCTATTTTGTGATATGTTTGTTCTGTATGTATTTTGATGGACAACGAATTGTACTAGCACCATTTTTGGAAACGAGGCCAAAGATACAAAGTAGGGGTTTACGGTACTTAATTTGACCAGAACGTATCAATATTTTGTATGATTAATTAATCTACCGGCATATTTTCAATGTTAACTTAATTGAGAAAAAATAATTAACCGTTTAACCATTTATTTTGGTTGTTTTCCGGTTGGCCATTTTCATCCACCAGATAAACTTTAAATTAGCAATTTATTATGGTTAATTTTCAGCTAACTGGACATACTTGAAATTCCAGCAATCTGAATCATGTGTTTATTTTCTATTAAAAAAATAAAATGTAAATATTAATTATTTTATTAGATTTATTTCTCTGTTCATTTTCTATTTAAAAAATAAAATAAAATATTAATTATTTTATTAGATTTATTTCTCTGTTTTCTCTGTTTTATTTTGTCATAGTTTGGGTGATTTTGCCCTTTTTCATCTTGTTAGTTGATGTTTTAGTGGTTTATACGTGTGCTTTTTTACTTCAAATTGTATCTTATACTTTGTAGCTTTTGCAAGCTTCCCGCTTGCCTTATTCTTTTATATATTGCTGCCGTTCCAAAAAAAAAAAATCAAATATCAACGTTAAAAGCAGTCATGGTAGTAGAACCTTTTAGTTATGTTTTTGGTGAATCATAGACATAATTCAAAATATTAAAGAATCTTCACAAAAGTATAGTTTTTCATCAACTTATTTAATAAATTCATAAATATTAGTTTATGCCATTGTATTGTTTTTTTATCCAAATCAGTACATTTAACAACATTTGTAAATAAATGAGAACCGTTAAAACGTTTAAAAAATCTGTATTCAAGAGCTTATAAAATTACAAGTTTCGATGAAAAAAGTTTGGCTAAAACCTCTCACAGTTTGGAGCAAGCATCTTCATAGGTTTTTCAAAGTAAATTTTTTTTGAAAAAACTTTTATTTTTGATACTCTAATAAATATTTTGGTTTTTGATTTTGAGATAATAATAAAAATAACTAATTAATAATTTCAATAATATTGTCATCTGTCTTTCTACACAATTCATCATCATATAATTCGCAATGAAATCATGAGACGATTACAATTTTGTTATAGTGAGATCCACAAAAAATCTAAAGTTTAAAATATTATATATTGAAATTTTCAATATTTTTTTTGAAGTTTTCTTTATCTAAGTAACATTCAAAAACAATTTCATAAAATCACTTTTACAGTAGTCTCAAAATCGTGTTAGGTTTCAATCAGGGGATGGTCACTGACCACCTCTCTACCCCCGTAGGTGATTGACCCGGACCACCCTGCTGCCAGGTGTGCGTGGGCCCCGAGGTTGCTTCATCAGGGTCATCCAAAGGATGGGTCGGGTGGGATCCTCGATTATCAAAAAAAAAAAAAAAAAATTTAAAATATTATATATTGCAAATTTTAATATTTTTTTTGAAGTTTTCTTTATCTAAGTAACATTCAAAAACCAATTTCGTAAAATCACTTTTACAGTAGTTTCATTACGTAAAATTTCGTATCTAGAAAGTCAAAAAAGTTGAGCATTTTGTTATATAACTTCCCACATTTTGTCACTTTTGTAATTATTTCTTTTCTACTTTGTATTAAAGTCAATCAAAAAATAACATATTAATTTTTCGTAAAATCGTTTTTATAGTAATCTCATTTAGGGGTGTGCATCAAACCGCATAAACCGTCCGCACCGCATAATGCGGTATTCAATCTTGTGGTGCGGTCTGTGGTTTGGTAAACCGCATTTTGCGGTTTGGTTTGCGGTTTATAATTATAAATATGCGGTCCAAACCGCACCGCACCGCAATATATATATATATATATATATATATATATATATATATATATATATATATATATATATATATATATATATATATATATATATATATATATATATATATATATATATATATATATATATATATATATATATATATATTAAACAACAAGTATCACAGTTATACAATTTTGAATAATATGGCTTGTTTGCAGTTTATATTTAGTTGCTTAATTTAAAATATTAAAGTAATGGAGGTTATACAAAATATAAATATGTTTTGAAAATTTCTATAATCGAACGACGTAGATATAATTTGTTAATTTCTATTACCCAGTTATTTATGTGGAAAGATAACAAACTAATACATAATAAATTTTAATGATATAAAATAATAAAAACTAACCTTTAAATTTCCAAAGATCAAATCCCACGCATAACTTCGTATAATTGATATTATATTTAGAACTTAAAACAAAAATTTATCCTAATGCATGGAAAATTGAAATACACAATATTAAATTTTGGTCATCAAACCGCATCAAAACCGTCCGCACCGCACTAACCCACACCGCACCGCATTATGTGGTTTTGGACTTTCATGGTGCGTTTGCGGTTTTTAAAAATCTCAAACCGCACATGCGGTGCGGTTTGTGGTTTTGACTCTAAACCGCACCGCGCACATCCCTAATCTCATTACGTAAAATTTGATCGTATCTAAAAAGTCCAAATATATATATATATATATATATATATATATATATATATATATATATATATATATATATATATATATATATATATATATATATATATATATATATATATATATATATATATATATATATATATATATATATATATATATATATATATAGGGCTAGGATCAAATATATCCATACAAGTATTGTGTAACCTTGAAACTCAATCTGGACCACTCATTTAAAACACATTCTTTTCAAAATGTACAAAATTTAGTTCATTCTTTTAAGAATGGTAAGAACTCATTCTGTCAAAAACTTATTCTGTCAAGAATGTGTTTTTTCATTGTTACAAGAATGAAATCTGATGGCCAGGATTTGGTTACAGGGTAACACAATAATTGACATTCTTATTATAACCTAGCCCTATATATATATATATATATATATATATATATATATATATATATATATATATATATATATATATATATATATATATATATATATATATATATATATAAAATAAAGTTGTAATTGTTTTTTTAAATTCAATTAAGCCCAATATTTTGTTAAATATTTACAATTTTAGTTATATATAAAAATAAAATATTCATTAAAGTCCTTATATTTCGACTCTTATACCAATTTAGAGTTGAATTTTCAGTTTTAATTCAATTAAGTCCTTAATTTTGACATTTATATTTTGACCATATACACAATCAGTTGTAAAAAATATAAAAACAACATAATCATCTACTATTCAAAATTGTAAACATCTAACAAAATGTTGGACTTAATTGAAAAAAAAATTAAGGCTTAATGGAATATATGGTCAAAATATAATGACTTTTCTGAATATATATGTATGTGTTTATATATATATATATATATATATATATATATATATATATATATATGATTAAATTACACATTTGGTCCCTGTGGTTGGCAAAAAATACCATATAGGTCCTAACTTTCCATTTTCAACATTCATAGTCACTTAGGTTGGCATAATTTACCAAATAAAGCCTTGAGATTTCAGATTCCTTCCTGACAGGTCACAGATCAATGTGAAATTTCTTTCTTGCCCTTTCTTATTTCTTTTATCTTTATCTTTTTAATTTTTTTATAATTAAAAAACTAAAAAAACACATCACATACCTCTCTCTCTCTCTCTCTCTCTCTCTCTCTCTCTCTCTCTTTCCAAACCCATCAACATTCCAAGAAACCATTTGGTTCCAGTAAAAACCCACATCCATGTTCTGTGTGTTTTTTATTCGGTTCCAAGAGATCCGCATCCAAAAATCATTCAAATTTGTTTTTGCTTTTGGAGAAATTTTGAACCCAACCCACCACCTGAACTCATTCTCCCCCCACTCTTTGAATCGAAGTGAATATTCTTTGAAAAATCATTTGATTCCATCTTGGTATTTTACAAAAGGGGCCGTAAATGAATATTCTCTCACATGAAATGATCGTCCACCAACGGAGCAGATCCTGAATCAAACTCCAGGTCACTGCTCGATACAATTCTCAAGATCTCGTCGTCGGCGAGCACTGGGGCACCAGTCACGACTGCATCACCCACGTTACCGGAGATTTCGGCATCTTCTTCATCAGATGAACCGTTGTCTTCAGTAGCACTACCTTCTGAAGAATCATCTTCCACCACCATTCCGTCAATCATCTCAGATACTGTGAAAACACTCGAAACGTTACATATATAATACTTCCATTCTTCCATGGCCATTGCTACCCCAGGAAAAATCAGATTATTCTAATGTAATCCTACATAAACGACAAAAAATTGGCTTTTTATTCTCTTAAATCAACAACAGACTATAACCGAACAATTCATAACACAGTTTAATTCTTCGAATCTTTACATTACGTTGACAAACCCAGGAGAGAGAGAGAGAGAGAGAGAGAGAGAGAGAGAGAGAGAGAGAGAGGGAGAGAGAGAGAGACACGTGGGGTGGGGGTAGGGTGGGGTGGGTTATGTTTTTAATTTTTTTTATTAATTAATTATATAATATGTATAAAAGAAAAAAGAAAAAGAAATTAGAAAGGGCATTTTATTCTTTTTATATGTCCAACGCTCTATTTGGTAAATTATGCCAACCTAAGTAACTATGAATGTTGAAAATGGAAAGTTAGGACCTATATGATATTTTTTGCCAACCACAGGGACCAAAAGTGTAATTTACTCTATATATATATATATATATATATATATATATATATATATATATATATATATATATATATATATATATATATATATATATATATATATATATATATATATATATATATATATATATATATATAACAAAGTAGCAAGTTGAAAATGCGAGAACAATTGACACTCATTTATTTAAAAATACTATTTTTTCAGTAAAAAATTCTGACCATCAAAAATTTTAATTTATTCATTATTTATAAATGAAATTTATATTCATGTAATACTTTGTATTAAAATATGAATTTTTTATTTTTTTAACAACAATTCTCTGTCATACGTATTAATCAAATGTGATTAATGTTTATTTGCATGTGAAAAAAAGATATGTAGTTTAATCACAGCCGTATTCATGTAATACTTTCTATTTAAATACGATTTTTTATTTTTGTATAACAATTCTCTTCATATGTATTAATTATATTTGTTAATGTTTATTTGCATGTGAATAAAAAGATATGTAGTTTAATCACATTCGTATACTAGACATACAAGAGTTTTTATAAAAAATAAAAAATTACATATTTTTTAAAATAATATTTTATTAATATGAATGATTATTTATAGAGAATAAAAAATAATGAATTATGATATATTCATATATTTTTATATAAGAAAATGTTAATAATCATGTGGACGATATTCGTTCTAGCGATTTTCAACATTTGTTTTTGTTCTCGTTTGAACCTTATATATATATATATATATATATATATATATATATATATATATATATATATATATATATATATATATATATATATATATATATATATATATATATATATATATATATATATATATATATATATATATATCTTCGTCTTCTTATACGACATCCTCTCATTAAACCCTAAGCAGTCAAAATATTTAAGATAAATCTAAAATTGCAATTCAGTTTTAGATCGTTGATGGAAAGTTGATACCGAAGAAGAGATTAACAGTCGGGATTGGGTTGGACATCGGAGATGAAAAACACAATTGGAGCAAAGTGGATGGGTGGTGCTAACCAGCACCGTCGCAGGGATTTTAAGCATCGCCGTCAGAAGTAAAGATGGTCAGAAGGGGCGGTGCTGTCAGAGGAAGGATGCAGTCGTGTAGGCGAAACTAGGGCACACCGAAGATGATCATTCAGGTCCATTGTTTCACCTACGACAACGTAAAGCCCTTATACGCCATCTACTTTTCCTCTACATGTGTAGGGTTTTAAAGTTCATCCCACGATCTTACTTTTTCAAGTAATTTATGTTTTCAGGTTATTGGAAACAAATAAGACACGTATCTTGATCTTCTTCAATTAGATTACACAAAAGGGTGATGTAATTTATGCAGTTTATAACTTTGTTCAACTGTCGAACAAATATTTTTTTTAATTTAGGTTTATTTTTTAAAAACTAAAAGTCAAAAGCTTTCAAAAGTCATCTACCAAATATGCCCCAGATCTTGTTTTATGCATTTCATAATACGTATATGAATACAATCTATATGTATGTTGCAATGTGTATGACATATGTATGCTCCGAATCCTTGTACTTTCAAATCAAAATGCTAGGATTTTCGTGACATTAGTTGTTGTTGTACTCTATGACTTTAATGCAAACGAGGGGGGGAAAAATCAGAAATATGCCCAAATTAAAAGAGGTATTTAGGTATTAGTGTTTTCTTCACAAACGATTATTGACTAAAAGTTTTCAAATTAACAAGTTATTGTTCTTGACTGACTTGATGTAAAAGAAAAAACTATCATGATTTTTTCAAGAAGAAGATAGAATTAAACGGACTTTTCCTTATAAACAGTGAAATAAGAATACGGTCAAATTATGTGACTATTTCATCTACTGACTAGTGACTACTGGACTGATTTTAGTGAGCTGATAGATTAAGATTTGGGCTAAGGATATATTAGTGGGTTAGCATGGTGGACCTTAAGATATAATTAATATTCCAAAGTTTTGCATATTTTGTTAGCCTTTTGTCGCAGTAAAGCCATATGCAAACTAAAACTAAAAGCCATTTTTTTGTTTAAACTGACTAAATCGAGATCAATTAAAAATTTAATTTATTAGCCTAAAAATCGTCTAGTTCACAGTTTCATATTATCTATGAACATCCATATTCAACATGTAGCCATGTAGAGTTGTAGACTGAATCATATCATCGCTTACACTTGTCGCCAAGTTTGCTATATGGTTTTGTAGTGTAGAAAAAGTATTGCAATGCTTATTGAAAATTTGTACTAATATTCCATGATTCAAAAAGATAATCATCAACAAACAATGAAACGTTGGACATTGCAATTAAATTATTAATCAGTCTTTTTATATATCGAAAAAAATGACTACATGATTCTTGAGCATTCATGATAATAGCCTAATTTTCCGGGAGGTACCAAAATGGTCACCGAGTCCGAAAGAGAAACATTTTGCATTTTAGAGATGGTATCTTGTTATAGGCAAAATTTCATACATATCCTTAGAAACTTTAAATATTACGTCAATATCCTTGCAAACTTTAATATTACATATATATCCTTATAAAGATACAAAAATTATATTAATGTCCAAAACCTAATTACCTTATATATTAAAAATCGTAAGTTTTCTAGAAGGTTTGGGCTGGGTAGGGGGGTTTGGAGATTTTAAGGGGGGTGGGTTTTCTTTACCAATAGCATTCTACCACGGTCTCTTCCACCGCTCCCTCTCTTCACGACAGGTCTCCTTCTCCCTCGATATCTCGACCTCTCCCAGAACCCTTCACAACCTAAGCCAAATCGATGAGGCTTCCTCTTCTCGATTCCATGAAATCCTGAAAAACCCTTCTCAATTTCCTATCAAAACCCTTCACACCTCAGTAATCGGGGTTGGAAAACCCGTAAGGTTTCTAGAAGGTCTGTGGAAGCAAGTCGCGTACAGGTTCAGCCTTCTCTTCTTTGTGACACCTCTCTTCGTCTCTGTCTTTCTCTTTCTCTCTCTCTACCGAAAGCTTCTTTCCATTCTTCTCCAATTTCTTTCTCCGTTTGATTGGCAGACAAAATTGGGATAGAGGTATCTGTACACAAGGAGAAGGAGAAGAAGAAGCTGCTCGGCTTACAATTCCATTAGAGGTATCTGGTTGTGTATTTGTGCATTCAAGTGGGTTTATTGGTAGAAATAAAAGTTATGAAGGTGCATTGGCCATGGCGAGAGCTTTTTTATTGGCTTAAGCAGGAATGATGACAGACATTTGTTGACAACTGTTTAATCCGAATTTTGAAGGTAATACACAGAAGCATGAAACACCCAATTCAAAGAGTAATACTATAAAATTTTAACTGTTAACCGGAAAAAAAAGGTTTTGAACTAAAGTTAGGCTTTCGAATAAAAACAAATTCTTGTCAAAATACCTTATCAGAAAACGATAATCTGAGAATAAGCACACCAAGTGTTCGACCAAATGTCTGCAAAACCTTTGACGATTCAGCTGGAGTTCATTCACTTTTCAAAGTTCTGGTTAGTTTTTTTTATGGTTACAGGAGTTGATTTATTAATTATTAATATTGGAAGTTTGGATTGTTGGAGTGTGATTGTTGGAGTGAGAACTTTCTGGGTTTTTTTTGTTCTTTGAAATGCAATTCTCAGTAGTTTTGGATTCTTATAGATCATGTTTTCAATGTTTGGATCAGTTGGACGCTTTTGCCCCTAGAGATGAAAAAGATTTCCAAGCAAGTTTTGGGTGATGAAATAGAAAGTATTTTGCCCCTGGGTCTTTTAAGTTGCAATGATGTTATTAACAGTATGGTTTCAAGTTGAAGCTTCATTGGGTGGTACTGATTCATTGGGTTGCTGGTATTTAACCTATAGGAGTTTATACATATGGTGTTGTGACATATTTGCAATATGTTCTCATACATTGTTTCATTTTAGTCCAAATCACTATTTTTTTTGTTTTTGTAAAATGTTTTTCGAGCCAGCTCCCCTTTCGTTTATTTTTAATAAATAAATAATTTGCTGTTCAAAAATCAGTAAACAAAGGTGTAGTTATAAATCAATGAACATGTGTTTTTTGTTTTCCGGAACGCAGTCCGAGATAACCGTATCTTAGCTTTTACCCATTTTCTATGTAGTCCTAATTACTAAATTACCCTTTGTTGGGAAAACAGGACATCGTGACAGAGACTGATCAATTCAGGTGACTTTATATGTTTATATTTGTATCTACAAGTTATTATTTTGTATTTGTATGATTTTAACTTTTTCTACTCTTTTTTACCAGCATTGACGAATTTATACCCTTATTGAGAGAGCGTATGAATGTATTAAATCCTTATGTTCGCCAATTTTTGATGGGTTGGATCACGGTTTTGGACAGTGTTCCAGATATAGATATGTTGGGATTTCTTCCTGATTTTCTTGATGGTAATATATTTATATTTTTTTAAATTTAATAAACTGTCATGTCTCATTTCACATGTTGTACGCACTTCAATGCCATGATGATGTTTCAGGTTTATTTAATATATTAAGTGATTCCAGCCATGAAATCAGGCAACAATCTGACTCGGCACTTTCAGAGTTCCTTCAAGAGATTAAGAACTCCCCGGTAACACTTCTACAAGAAATCTGCCAATTTCACTATTCTGTTTGAGTAAATTACATTTTTGGCCTCTAAGTTTGATTTTGGTGCTTAAAGGAATCGGTTTGCAACCATGGTCTTTATTTTGAAGTTTCCTAACGGTTTTGGTACCCGAATCGTGAAATATAACAGGTGATCTTTTAATTTACCTTGGACCAAAACTGAAAAAACAGTACATCACAGGGAACAACATATATTTTTTTAAAAGAAATCAAAATTCGAGTAGTTAGATTTAACTATTCAGGGACCAAATTTATTATGAAACATCAATAGGTATCCAATTACTCTTTTCAATGAATTATATTATCTTAACTCAGGAGGAACAATTTGGGGTTTCTTCTATTTCTTTCCATTAGAACAATGCAATTCCCTTTTTTTATTATTAAGGCATTTAACTTTGAAAGATATGTCAAACTATCACATCATACTTCCAATTTACCTTATTATGCACATGATGTTTATAAAGAAGTAAAACATAAAATTTATTTTGGATATATTATGTGGCTAGAAATCAACTTAATTTATGTGGCTCGGATCTATTATGTGATGTAGATCCGAGATCTGTTACAAAGATTTCACTTGGACCTTTGTAAGCTTGATGTCAGTTCTGTTTCAGTCTAAATACAAGAAAAATCAACGTACTTTAAGTTTCGATTATTTGTTTTATTAATAACATTTAATTTGAGTAAATTTATTGTTGTAGTGTCTCAAAAAACCACTAATTAAAAAACCCAGAATACAAGATCTGTTGACACATTTGAAAGCTTCTGATATGATGGAAAAGGGTATTTTAGTCATTTGGGTTTATATCAGCGTAATTGATTTTTAGGGTTTTTTTTTAAAAGGGCACTAGATGAACAATATGGTGGCCAGGACGAGGTAGTAAATTACTAATTTGTCCCTAATATGTATCCGTCTCTTAACATCAAACTTATCTTCTTTCCATCTAATCCTTTTTCAACAGTTGCCCTGATCCTGGCTATAATAACGCCCTGTTTAAATTTAAAAAAAAAAATTCAAATGCATACATGGTTGGACAAGGAAAAGATAATATGTGACGTGGACGAAAAAGATATTGCAGAATACCTAAGGGTAAACATAGTAACATACTTTTTTATATTTGTTTGACCGAGTTTGACTTGGATTTAGTCCCGATGAAGAAATTTAACTTTATGAGGTTCATTTTCTCATACTGTTGACAATTGTTATCTTATATACTTGTATAAATAAAAAAATTGATATTCTATTTATCATTCAGCAGGAAATAAAATTATGTCCATGTGTCATCTGTGAGTGTCACTGTCTCAATAAGAATGCTTCATTTAGATCTAGCCAGGTATGGATCCCAACATATTTATTAACGTATGGAGTTAAATTATATAAATTATCTATCATCTAAACATTTTTTTTTCATATCCTTTTTCGTTACTAATTTACTCAACAGCTCTGGTTGTAGGTGATGTTGTCTAATCAAAAGGAAACAACCACATTCTGGTAAATGAAATTGAATTTTAGTTTTCATAAATTTTTGTTTTTTTGATTTAGTTGTTTTTGTAGGAAAATGGTATTGCTAGGAAACATTTCAATTCTGCTTTCGCTGAATGACTGAGCGGATTACACACTCAAACTTTCTCAACCTTATTGGTGGAGTTAATTACACATAAAAACTTGAAGACCTTTTAAGTAAGTTAGGGAATGAAATAGTATGGATTACACATAAAAACTTGAATTTACTGTCAAAGGCATTTGTTGCCCATAATGTAGCCAGCATGGTCCCTCCCTTTGACAAGGTTGATTCACAGTTTTAATTATTTATCATCATAAATTTTTATAAAATTAATCACAGTTTAAAAAAGATTTTTTAATTACCTGTGAAAATAGATCTAAGAACTGCAACCATTTTTCAGATGATATTTCTCAACGGATAATCGGCAAAAGGATTCCTGGGTGGGTAAACCGGCCGGCAAAGCTAGGTACTTTCAATCTTCTTTTCTTCGCCTTAAAAGACACGTTTTGTATCATGATGTTATGATTTGGGTTTTGCTTTTTATGCATTAAACTTGCTACCTTGAAAAGCAAATTCTGCTTTTGGTAGCATTCCATGAAAAAGGTGTAAAAATAAGGTTAAATGCATTATGCAAGAAATAGCAAACCTACTTTTATTGATTTGTTCATTATAACATTCTACTCGCATTTCTTCCTATTACACCATTGTACTTTGAGAAATCAAGCCAATTATAGCAATGTTTTTCAAATACAAGGCAATTATTGCTGCTATAAATAGGTGGATTAAATAAAGTATAATGTGTTGACAAGAAAATTTCAAAGTACAATGCTATAGTTTGGTAGATGTTTTAGAGTACAATGCCTTATAAAGAATATAATAGAAAGTACAGTGCTATAACAAGGCATATTTTTCAAATTAGAATGCCTTAATAAGAAAAAAGTATAAAATACAATCTTGCAAAGAATAAGAGCAACATATTTACTATTTCTTAGTTCTTACTCATAATAGCATCGTACTTACATTTGTTTAGCAATATGCCAATATGTAACAAGTAACGTATAATGCCCATATTGGTAGTGAAATATAATACGTTGTTATTATTGGTAAAAATAAAGTACATTAGAGAGTTTTGACTATATGCTACTTGAAAATTGCAATACATGGCAGCAAGGTTTTAGCCATTAGCTTAGATGTCTTAAATACCATTCAGCCATGATACATTAGACAGAGTTTTTGATAAAAATAAATGTTGTCAATCAAAATCAGTAACAGTGATGTATTTGGAAGAAATTTAGGTATAAAATATAGTAATATATCGAAAAATTACGGTTTTTTAATGATGGTTTCTAGGTACCCTTTTAAGTTGTCTGCTTCCTGACAACATTGAAGTAACTACTACTAAGCAGATGCCAGATTATCATATATATGGTACATGTTTTTCACATATACTTTCTCTATTAAATTGTTGTTTTTGCATTAAGCCCAAAAAGAAAATACCATAATATTAAGTAATGTCCCTATTGATAAAAAAATG
This sequence comes from Cichorium intybus, assembly GCA_023525715.1. NCBI lineage: Eukaryota > Viridiplantae > Streptophyta > Magnoliopsida > Asterales > Asteraceae > Cichorium > Cichorium intybus. The sequence continues at coordinate 7,969,116 of CM042016.1, forward strand.
ATTTTTATCTGAAAACTTGTATAAACTTTCAGAAGATGATGGAACCGATTCCACGTCAACTTCGGGTACTCATGAAGCTCTAGAAAACTATGAGTTAGACCACAGAGTTTTACTTTCACCAGCCACGCCTGAAATAGTTTTTAACTAGACAGGTAACAGGTTCCAAGGTAACATAATCCCATTTTTGCCCTTTGTACGGTCAAAATCGTCATTTCCATGATGGAAGATCGTCGAATCTTCGAACGGGGTGTATTTTATTATTATTATTAGAGAGGATCTTATTACACGATGACTGATGGAACATGCTCACAAACACAACTTGTGCTTTCTCTCTTTCTTCTCCGGTTTTTATTGTTGGCGACTTTTTACATTTGCTTTATAATTTTACAGTGGGAAGACAGTAGGGAGAGAGTGGTTGACTCAGATAACAAGGTCTGACAACTGAAATCACAGCTTTCTCAAGAGCAATGTCGTTCTTCTGTTGGTAAAATAGTATGAAAATCTTATGGAAGTTCTATTAACATCTACTTTATTTTAGCTTGCCATTTACATATTACTTTTTTATTAAGTTGTTCATGGTTATATATACATCTGCTGCTATTGGACAATACTTTATAATATTTTCTTTAAACCATTTTATGAAGGGTTAAATGCAAGAAACACCGATGTACTTCCAATATTCTGCAAAGTATTTATTGTACACGACCCGGCCGACCTCGAACCATTTAACAAGCTAAGCAGGTATAGAATCTTTTTATAGTATTTTGATGTTAGTTACAACACTTCTTTATTTTAATTTTAATGTAAATTACAAAGTTTCAATTTCATCTTAATGTCATTCATAGTATGCAACTTTCATTTTAATGTCTATTATAGCGCTTTACTTTGAGTTTTTTCAATTATAACGTTCTACTTTGATGATAATGTCAATTATAGCATTTTAATTTCATTTTAAACTAAAAATCTTGAACTGTGCAATTTTAAGGAAAAACAAGGGTGTATAATTGGAATACCATTGGATATAAATTGGTAGGAGCCTTTTTCTGATTCTGATGAAGATCAAGATGCTGCAACTCGAGCTATGAATTTTGGGCTTTGCTGGTAATATTTTGACTATAAAAAAATATATCTAAAGAGAATAACCCTTTTATGTTTTTTTGATAGACTTTTTTCATGTGGGACAAGTAAAGATGGTGAATCACATATTGTAGAATGGAATGAAAGTGAAGGAGTCGTGAAAAGGACGTATATCGGGTTCCGTAAACGTTCTCTCGGTGTTGTCCAATTCGATACAACGAAAAAGCGATTTTTAGCAGCTGGTGTGATGATTTCAAACCAAGGTACCCTACAATGCCCAAAATCTGGACCAACAATTGGCCAAGATGGTATGTTTTTTCCGTAATAACAACCTATACTGGGCACGTAAGCATAATCTTCAAAGATAACAGGGGTATATCGACGCTGGGATTTTAAAAACTCTCTACAAACAAATAAAGTTCAGTCAGATCCTCACCGGACCCGTGCGGAGCATGGGAGAAAACTAGTTTTAAATAAAACAAAACAGATTTAAAATTAAGAATATTTTCTCAAATTCTAAATACCTTGATATTTTACCACACTACCCTTTCCCAAAGAAGAACTTATCCATCTGGTTCTCGATCTCGTGAATCTGACCAGCTCGTGTTTCTTCTTCCTTTTTACACCATCGCAAACCAGAAATCGCCGGTGACATCCAAACGATTCGAATCAACCGAAGGTTAGGGTTGGGATCGAGAGTATGTTCACGTGCAGGCTGAAATTTTTGAAGCGCTGGGATGAAGACTGAAATTAAACGAGATGGTGATTAGAAATCGCAGCTGAGATGGGCTCGTTGGCTCAAATTTGTTGAAGGTATGATTCGATTTAGCCTTTCCCCAGTTCAATTTCTCAAGCAATAGAAGGTTAATTTCAGGAATTTGAATGTTTTTGCATTCCAATCGCCTCACTAGAGCAGTGTTGCTTACACGCTTTTCTGCAGATTCATCACGCACTTCTTTGAGAAGCAGCAAAAAGCTGTACCATTAGTATCGCTCGGCAGCTTCTCATTAGTTCTGATTTGTCCGTCGTCGTGGTTGACTCCGCCGTCCCTTGCTCTGGCGCTACTGGTGCAGGTGCATTAACTCTTCCGTGCTTTCCTAAATTAGTTTATATCGTTTTAAGCAATGCTGTTTTTAATACATACATTTGCAGGATGAGCAAAGGAACCGAACCGGCCGGAACCGGAATATGGTGAAAATATGGAACCGAACCGGACCGCCGGTTCTATCGGTTCTGGTTCTACCGGTTCCGGTTCTTGCCGGTTCTTAAAAGTTGGAACCGGTAAACGCGAATTAGATGAAATGAATAACCGACAAGTGAGTGAAACTAAAGTGAATGAAACAAAGGCCGCTGTGCTTTTTAATAATTATACATAATAATGCAGGAAAATTCCCAACGCTTGTTACTCACCAGGAATTACTTGAAACTAAAGTGAATGAAACAAAGGCCACTGTGAAGTTTCAATTGATGTATCAATCGTTGACTAATCAACCTTTGTAAACAATTGCTCCACTAAAAATGTTGGATACAATATATTAAACTTGAAACATAAAAAAAACATGTATAGAAAAATACTAATCAGTAGAACACCGCAGAAAATTTGTATTTAATACAACTTTTACATCGTCTCCCGAAGAAACTCTCTCCATATTATAATGATGTATGAATGATATTGAAAGTGATTTGCATAGATAAGTAAAACCATAAAACATATTTGTCCCAAACATAATAACTAAACCCATCATAACGAGCAATGCATCTTCCTGTAATAACTAAGTATCGTATATGGTGTTTTTAATATTTGCATAAAATCAAAACTAAATTGAAAAAAAAAATCGATTTATGTCCAAAAATCAAATGCAATTCAAAGAAAAATTACAAGAGTATCATCTTTATCAACATCTTCAACTCAATTCTCAATTTGCTCTTGATTTCTTTTCTTGCGACTGACTTCCATTAGCGTATGGGGTGATCGGCTCTAAGGGTTTTGTGGGGTGATCGGGTTTTGTCGATGAGGGATTGCCGCGTATGGACTATTGCCAAAAAACAGCCCATGTTTTGTTTTTTTTATTAGAATTCAAATCGGTCCGGTTCCAGGTTTTTGGCCGGTTTCACGGTCCGGTTCCAAAAATCCCAAAAAATTGAGACCCGGTCCCGGCCCGATCGGTACTACCGGTTCCCGGTTCCCGGGTCGGTTCCGGTTCGGTTCCCGGTTCCCCGGTCCATATGCTCACCCCTACATTTGCTGCTTTCTGATAATGTTCAATTAATACCAATCGACCTGTTGAGCTTGCTTCACTAATTACAGTCAACTTATTGAGCTTGGACTGCGTTAAATTTCAAAGAAACAAAGCGTCTTCTACTATATGAGATCAGTTCCAAATTTCATCGTTATATGAACATAACAATCCTAAACATTCACAGATTATAAGAAATGAACAAGAAATCTAATTACCTCAATTGTAGCTTATATGAAAATTACATGATTTCAAAAGCTTATACAAATTTGATACCACTTCCTTCAATTCCAATCTCACATTATTTCATCATTTTAAGTCTGATTCTTTTGCCATGATTGTAGGACAGGGATATATATGGATGGTACATAAAGTTCCAAGAAGTGAGAAATGGGAGCTAGCAATGAGAAGCCGTGCACTATGGGAAAAGTTTTCAGATGATATAAAGTTTCAGGGAATGGATCCTGAAGAGGTTCTTGGCTGGAAGAAGACAGGTACACTGCACACCTATATCCCTAACATTCTTGAAGAGTATTCAAGACATTAGACTAATTGTATTAAGATAATATTAGTAGACTATTAATAGACCGGTATTCATACAAACAGGAAGCTTGATGGTTGGTAAAACCTCTGATGAAATGGCAGTACTGAAAGAGAAGGTAGATCAATTATCTAAAGCTGGACTCAATGCTAAGCTCTTATGTAGCAATGATTTGAAGAAAATAGAACCTGTTCTTGTAGTTGGAGAAGAAGGTGGGGCCGCCTTTTTACCAGATGATTACCAACTAGATGCTAGACGTTCAGTAGCATATATAGAAAAGGTACTGAAAACTTTCATTGTGCCTAGGAGAATGGATTGCGAGTACAGGAAGTTCTTCACGGGTACTGTTCACGAGTACTGTTTACGATCGTGATTTTCAATAATAGTTCACCATTTGGCTGATTCATGGTAATCACTAATTAGGCAAGAGTAATGTAGTAAAATACCAGGGTATTTAGAATTTCAGATAATATTTTAAGGGTAAATTGCATAAAAGTCACTAACTTTTCCAATTTTCTCGATTTTGACACCGCATTTTTAGTTTTTGCAATTAAGTCATTATGTATTCAGAAAAATTGCAATTAAGTCATTATGTTTTCAAAAAGTTGCGAAAATACCCATATGACTGGATGGCAACAGGTTACCAGGTCATATGGTCAGATTTGCAATTTTTTAGAAAACCTAATGACTTAATAGCAAAAATAAAAAAACATAGTGTCAAAATCTAGACATCTGAAAAAGTTAGCGACTTTTCGGGTTTGGATTATTCGGTTACGGTTCGGTTTTCGGGTTGGTGATAGCCTTTAATCGGTTTGGCGGTTCGGGTTCAGTTTGGTTAAAAAAATTTGGTTTGAAACCGTAAACCGTTAAAAAATTAATATTAAATATATACTTATTTTTATATTAGATTATATAACACCCTTTTTTTCCTAATAGAAATGATAGCATTAGGAATTACAATTAAATGGTTCGTCTAATCTTATTTGAACGTTTAATCGGTTTGGTTAAAAAATCTGGTCCCAAAACAACAATATTAAATGGTTCGTTTTCATATTTACCGAAAACAAGGTCACCTTACCTAATCAAACTTTTAATCAACTCGAACTCGCTAAAACCGAAACCCGAACTCGCTAAAACCGAAACGGTTTGGTTAAAAAATCTTGTCAAACTTTTACCGTAAAATAACAATTTATTATTTGAGTTTTTGTTAAACGGTTTAATCAACCCGAAATCGCTAAAACCGAAGCCCGATTAACCCGTGAACCGAAAACCGACTTTTATATGGTTCGGTTTACGGACGGTTTGGTGACGAACCTCAAACTGACTGTCCCGAACCGTTTAACCCGCCAAACCGAAAAACCGCCCGATGATAACCCCTATAATTTGCATATGGTAAATTGCATAAAAAGGGTGTTATATAATCTAATATAAAAATAAGTATATATTTAATATTAATTTTTAAACGGTTTACGGTTTCAAACCGAAAATTTTTAACCAAACCGAACCCGAACCGCCAAACCGATTAAAGGCTATCACCAACCCGAAAACCGAACCATAACCGAATAACCCGAACCCGAAAAGTCGCTAACTTTTTCAGATGTCTAGATTTGGACACTATGTTTTTTTATTTTTGCTATTAAGTCATTATGTTTTCTGGAAAATTGCAAATCTGACCATATGACCTGGTAACCTGTTGTCATCCAGTCATGTGGTCATTTTCGCTACTTTTTGGAAAACATAATGACTTAATTGCAGTTTTTCTGAAAACATAATGACTTAATTGCAAAAACTAAAAATACAGTGTCAAAATCGAAAAAATTGGAAAAGTTAGTGATTTTTATGCAATTTACCCTATTTTTAAATTTAAATTTGTTTTGTTTTATTTAAAATTGGGTTTTGGACATTAATATAATTTTTGTATCTTTATAAAGATATATACGTAATATTAAAGTTTGCAAGGATATTGACGTAATATTTAAAGTTTCTAAGAATATGTATGAAATTTTGCCTTTGTTATATAATTTCTAACTTTTTTCTTGTTTACATCACACACTTGCGAAAAATTCACCCCTACCTCCAAAAACGTAACATATGTTTTCATGCTTGTTATATTTCATTGGTTTTACCAAAAAGTGATTTTGAGGCATTATGTATGTTTTCGAAAGTGTTGGATTCAGAATGTGTTTTCGTATATCGAACATATTCTTATTGTATCAAATTGTCTTATTTTACTTTCAAAAACATAATAAGTTGTTAATATAGATTTAGCTGTTTATAATTATGTCGGTAACAACGTGCATTTCATGTGTTTTAGTGTTGTTTTTTGGGAAATTTCCAATAAAGTCCTATTATTTTAGACTAGTTTAGAAAAAAGTCCTAAAATTAATTTTATTTTTAGAAAATGACAATGTACCTGCCAACGTATTCAGTTTAGCCCTTTTATCCGGTTTACCAGGTTTCCTAGATTGAAAATTTCAGTAAAATCCTACTATTTTTGGTCAGTTTATGAAAAAATCTCAATGTTGAATTTTTTTTACACAAAATAATAGGATTTTTTCATAATCAGACCCAAAAGAAACATCATGTTCCCTTAGATGTTTCTTTTTTCGCCATTTATACCGTATAGACAAGTGTTCTTACTATGTAAGACCCTAATCCCGAAATGTCCAAGTTTAACTTTCAAAAAAATCAAGTTTTGAAAAAAGGCTCGAAAAGGGTTAGCGACGCTATCAAAGGAAGATAGTGCCGCTAAGGTTGAAAGATAGCGACGCTATGGAGGGCTTAGCGATGCTATGAAGAGCAGTGTAGTGGGTTTGCACGATCTTGAGATAGCGTCGCCATCATAAGGATAGCGACGCTATCTGCACTGTTTGGGCCAAAAACCTAGATTTTGGGCTTTGGGTCGTATTTAAGGGCACAAAACCCTAGGTAGCAGTCATGTTTTGCCCCTTGAGCCTCCAGAAACGTCTCTCACTCCTCTCTAGCCTCCTTGGGGTGGTTTTTGGTGGTTTTGGTAATTCCAGAGAAGATTTTGAAGAGAAGAAGGTGTTTAGTGGTGCTAGAAGGTATTCTACAAAGTTGGATCAGCAAGAGCTTCATATTTCTGGACTTTTATGAGTAAAGTTTCTCCCTTTTGTGATTATAGAGTTATTCTTGTAGTTATGAAGGTTTTGGTCCCTTGGTTTTGTCATTTAAGGTGTTAGAGTGATAAAGCTTGGAACTTTATGTCCCTTGAGCTTTGTTTGGAAGGTGTAGACTAATTATGGGAGTAAGCCAAGCTCCCTTGAGTGTTTAAGTTGGATTTTGCTCATTTTGGACCTAGATCTTAACCATTTTGCATGCATGGTCATGTTTGGATGAAAAAGTTAGCATTTTTATGGATCTAGTGACTGTTTGGTAGGGTCCTGGCAGGTTTAATACATTGGCTTAGCGTACTAAGAGTTTTGGAAAAAGGTTGGCTGAACAGCGAGGTTAGCGACACTAACTTTGTAGTTAGCGACATTATCTTGATCAACTGTCACGATGTTGACCACTCGCTTAGCGACGCTATTTCTATAGGATAGCGGCGCTAAGTGCAGTTGACCAAAAGGTTGACTTTGACCATTGACTTTTTAACTAGTTCGACTTTTGGTCAAACTTGAGGGTTTTGGAGTACGGGTCTTGGAGGTTTATCCTATTTGGGATTTAGGAATTTCTAAGTGAAGTTTATCCTTAGGAAGTTCGTGTTGTCGGGATCCGAGGACACTCGCGTGGAGTGCTGTCTAGCTTAAGGTTGCGGATCAGGTGAGTCTCCTCACCTTATTGAATGATTTATGCCATGATTATTGTACTTGATATTAATGTTATTGAATGAATGATTGCCGACGGATCGGGGTAAGCCCAAGAGTCGAAGAATGAGTTGATAAACCCGAGGGTCGCTGCATGATAAAAGAAGATGCTTGACCGGTCGTACCTGGGCACCCGAGGATGTTGATTGTGCTTTATGTGATGAATCATGTGGTATTTTGGGGAACTCACTAAGCTTTGTGCTTACTCTTTCATCCTAACTTTTTGTCAGATATTCATTGGCTTGAGCTTGGAGTGCGACACGACTATATCGCATCCGGGATTTTGATATTCAAGTCTTCTGCTGAATAATGTTGTAATTGTTTATTAACAAAGTTTTAAATGTTTTTAAATTGTCAAGTTTGAAGTAAATGGTTATTTTTTCCAACCTGTTTTTATGTATTGAACCGTTCTATAATCGAAATATTTACTTTGGAATTTGGGACGTTACACACTAGTTTGTTTTTTATAGCCATCGATTTCAACTTTCTAACGAACTTCCCAACTTGATAAACAATTGGAAAGAGCGTTAATGCTATGTTGATAGTGGCTATTTTCCATTTAGAAACTCTAATAATTTTTTCCACTTAAACGATCATGATCCATACATTGACCCTGCATTGCGTGAATGCTGCTAGTCGATGTTGTATAAAGACTCATCTTTTTTGGATATTATACTTTCTTATTCCGGCATGGAGCTCTTATTGGACTACATGTGAGGAAATGCCTTGCCTACTAGTTGATTGTTCATTGTTCAGGTACTTGTAGTAATACCAAAAGGGACTGGTCTAATGGTACCAGATGTTTGAATAGGTGTTCCTCCCCCAAGGGGTTGGGGGTTCTAGTCCCGTAGTGGACATTGGTGTAGTTTAAGAGTAGGATTTAGTTAGTGTGTGTGTCTAGCCGTTCCAAAAAAAACGTGTAGTAATAACTTCTACAATGAATGTGGTGTGTCCCTCTTTGACTTCTTAATGACCTTTACGACTTTAATGCAACCACCTAAATTAGATGATCTTCCAGTTGCCCACATATTTTTCTAATTGATTATATGTATGTTGTTGTTATAGGTGGTGAGAAACGTCCTTTTTTTCTTTCTATTTATTTTTCCGGTGACATGACTCTACGTCAAATATATGTAAATGGGTTTGTTCCTTTCCTTCTTGATGGCTACCGTTATCCTCCCTTAGACCATGACGATATTCCTGTTAGTCTTCCAGTGTCATTAGCAAGTTTTGGTGTCAATGTTTTTTCTCTCTTGGCACAGAATAAACTCTTGGTGGTACCTAAGATTTGGGGCCAAAGTCGGTTGGTCTTCGATTTAGCGATGTTGTTTTACGTTATTCTCTCTACAGGAAAAGGTGTGGTCGTTTTTCTTTTGACGCAGTTCCCATATTTGGTGATAGTGGTGCCTCGTGTTCTATTTCTGTCAAGCACTTTAAACTTGTCTCTTACGACAAGTTCTCTAATTTTGTTGACTTTGTTACCGAGTCGAGTCTTCTATCTACTATTGGGACCACGAGACATCTTTTTCCATGCTTTTTCGATCCTTCCTTTAGCCTACCTTTCTTCTTATATCTTTTTTCCATTGTGGAATATTCACGTTGGTGTTAACTTGTTTGATGGTATTGGTTTGTTAGATGAAGTCCTCAATTACTCTCAACACACTTAGTCATTTGTCCTATTTTTATGTGTAGTATTTAGCTTGTCTTTTCATTTTCCAGTTTGTCGAGAGTATGTTATACTCGATGGGAGTGATGAGGCGGTATCATGAAGAATACGCTGAACTGAGACAGAAAATTGATGATGCTCAGAGATTTATTGCTCCATTTTGGGAGGTGACATATCTTTACCCGAGGGTTTTGCTTTAGTAGTTAATAAATATATGTTTGTAGATGTGAATTTGAGGGACGTGGGGGAATGAAGGTTACTGGTTGAGGAAGTTCTGGAAAAGGTTGGTCGTTTACAAGGTTGCTAGAGCAAAAGTTGTGTTTGGATGCAAACAAGTTTTTCCAGCTAGGGAGCCAACGTGAGGTGCTTGAGCTAGTTAAGAAAAGGGGGTTGGACAGCTAGAGGTTGAAAACACTCGATTGCATGATCCTCTTGCTAGCTTGGACTCGGGTGGGCATGATATTTAGAGTTTTTTTGCGAGGATAACATTGATATGTCTCTATTGTTGTTGGAGTTGTATTGTTGAGATCAATTACTATGCTATTTTGTTTTTGGTTTGAAGGCAACTAAGTGTTAAGTGGCGGTTTGTCGTTGTTACAGTTGTTCTCGCCTTGGTGTTGCTTGGTCATAGGAAGTAGGTATATGTACTTTTGTTTTGTTGTAAGTGTTTACATCATCCTTTGGTTTTCTTCGTGATACTGATGTGGGTTTCTTCCCTAACCGTATGAAGCTCTTTTTGAGTTGTCGCGAATGAGAATCTACTATTGTTCTGATTTTGATTTTTTCGAAGTACGGGGTTGCTTTCTACACTCTAGGTGCTATCATCATTTAAAGTTTGCCATCGTTTAATTTTAATAAATTTCGGATAGTATTAGTTAGTTCTTTGTGTGCTGTTGAGCATATCATCTATTTATTGATGGTATCTGGTTGCTTGTGTTCTCATCTTACATACTTCAATTGTTTACTATTTGATGTGTCGGTATCTGGTTGTCTGGCGGGCCAATGTTTATTGTGAAGTATTTTACGTAACTCTGATGGTATATAGTTTTCCTTGTTCTTATCATGTAAACTATAATTGTTGGATATATGAAGTATGAATATTCGCTTGTCCGACGTGCCACCATGCATTCTGAAGCATTTTATCTAGCTTTGATGGTATCCAATTGTCTATGTTCTCATCATGCACACATTGATGTTTTGGTATTTGATGTGTGGGTATCTAGTTGTTTGACGTGTGTTTTTGAAATTTGGGGAGAATTCTTTAATAATTGAGTTTTCTTAGATTTTTTACGTTCCAGGACCTTGGCACTGGTTCTTCTTGCAAAGTTTCGAGCATGTAGGAACCGTCTCATTTGGCCTCTACAATCTTGTATGGCCCCTCCCAGTGTGGACACATTTCCCCCTTGCTTCTCTTGTCGGCTTGTTTCGTTAATTTTGAGAACGAGTTCCCCCACTTCGTAAGATCTATGTCGTACCCTTTGGTCATAATAACTCTTCATTATATGTTTGTAGTGAGCTTTCCGAATAGCTGATATTTCCCTTTGCTCTGAGAGGAGGTCTAGGTTGGTGTGTAGTTCATTGTTATTGGTAGACCCCACATATGTAGTAACTCTATTGCTTAGGATGAGTAACTCTAGAGGTATAATAGCTTCTGTGCCATAGACCAAGCTAAAAGGGGTCTCTGACGGTCCTTGGTATGGTCTGACAGTCCCGCAAGACACTTAGTAGCTCGTCCACCCGTCTTCCTCCAACCGATTCTAACCTAGTCGCCAGACCATGCACGATGCTTATTTTTTAACCTCTGTCTAGCCAGTCACCTCCGGGTGTGATACTGATGTGAATCTTTGCTTTATCCTGAGGTTTCCGCATCGGTCCCAGAAAGGATTGCGAGATAATTGCTTTTTGTTATTTCACATGACATATGATGGTACTCCAAAGCAGAAAATGATTTGCTTCCAAGAAAGCTTGACCATATTTTGCCCAATTATGATGGCTAGCAGTTCTACTTCAACCCATTTGGTGAAGTAATCAACTGTCACTACCAAGAACTTTACTTTTCTCGGTGATTCTAGGAAGGGCCCCACAATGTCAATGCGCCGTTGTGCAAAGGGTCGTAGGCTTGTGATGCTGATCATTAGGGTTGTTGTTGTCCTAGGCATTAATGCATGTTTATGATAGATGTCACATTTGTAGATGATGTTTTTCATGTCTTTGTACATTGTTAGCCAATAATATCCTAGTCGGGCCACTTTTTGTGTTATTTTTCGTGCTCCTTTATGAGCTCATGCCACGTCTTCATGCATTTCCAATAATATGTAATCTAATTCTTTCCTTCCTAAACATCGTATCCATTGGTACAAGTATCCCTTTTTGTATAATTTGCTCTGCTAGTAGGCTACCATTAGACGAGTTTTCTGTTATTGGGGTCTTCCAGTCGTCTTCCGACTGGGTGGCTTTGTGTGCATGTTCTTATCAATGCTCGGAGTCGGAAGAACTTCCACAATTACTTTTTTTGGTCAATAATCGTGATATCTATTTGATGTTGAACATCTCAAAGGTTCGTGCCATCTGACGGACCTTTTGAGCGTATTTCATCAGATTCTGACATTTAATCTCATATGTCCCCTGAAGTTGGTTGGTTACAATCATGGAGTCTACATATGCGTTGATCTTCCTTAACCCATTTCTATGGCAATTCACAGATCTGGATGTAGTGCCTCATACTATGCATCGTTGTTTGATGTTCTATAGTCAAAACATAATGCGTACGTTATTTCGTTCTCTTATGGGCTTATCAGGACCAAGCATTCACCTACCCCTTCTTCGCCAGAGGACCCGTTAGTGTATAACTTCCATATTTCCTTTTAATCAATTGATGTTTCAACATTTAGTTTGCTGTTTTGGTTGTTGTATATTGCATTGCTGATTTTTTTGGGTTGTTGCCAGGCGTTAACTCAACACTAAAGTCAGGACGCGCTTGGTCGATATTCTATTTCATGTTCCCCCAACTCGATTGCCTATTTATCCATTTGTCATGACTTCTTTGATTTGAGGAATACATGTCTAATTTTCTAGTTCGTTAACACTTCTATGTGATGTGCTTGGAAATATCGTTTTAGTCATCTTGCTAGGTGCACCAAAGCTAAGGCTGATTTTTCGATTCCTGGGTAACCTATTTCCGCTCCTTGAAATGTTTGGCTAACGAAGTATATTATAATTTGCATGGTATTCATGTTAGCTATTAGAACTGCACTTAATGCTTCCTTAGTTGTTGGGTCTCTCTCGGGATTGGTGATGCTAAAGTTGGTAAGTTTGCCAAGGACGTCTTCTGCTTTTTGAACCCATTGGAAATCCTTATTGGACGAGGCATGTAATGGACAACAAAGATAAAAGGTGGCATGGATCACTAACCAAGGAAATAGCGGCGACACTTGTAATGGCGACATGGTGTATTAGCGGCTACACCAAACGTTTTTTGTGCATGTCGGTGCTAATACCCTATGTTGCCGCTAAAGGTGTCGCCGGTATTGCGACCATTTCTTATAGTGACAGAACATTATGTTTATAAATCAAGGATCTACACAAACACAATATGAACATCTTCTTGAGACAGGTAATGCTTTACTTCATGATTAAGTATACCTTTGTCTTTGAGTTGTTTGTTCTCTTGGTAGTCAACTATATGTGTAATGGTTCTGAAAACCTACTGTTAGACGTATGTAGTATAGGCCTTGGGCCATTATTGTAATTAATGCAGTTTAGCCCATATGTAGCTTACCCCATACTATCTTGTATTTATTCATCTACACGTTTGATGCAATACACTGAAGATTATTTTGATCCATCTCCGATACTTCGTAGCATTTTGCAGTCCACACCGACTCTTACGCCTACTGATATGACCCCCCACCACTGCTCAACCCACTCATCACATGACTACCCGTTCCCACAGTGGCATTGTCAAACCTGTGGATCACCTTAACCTACCCATTTCCACTGTCTCCCTGGTCCTTAGGTCTAATCTATAGGCTATGTAGGATCCTCACTAGCGCCAGGCCATGCGAAAGGAATATCAGGCACTCATGTCTAATGGGACTTGGACTCTGGTTCCACGACCGCCAGGGGTCAACATAGTCTGTTCGATGTGGCTATTTTGCTACAAATTTCATGCCGATGGATATCTTACCCGTTATAAGGCCCGACTGGTGGCTAATGGGTGCAGTCAGCAACAGGGCATTGACTGTGATGAAACCTTTAGTCTCGTGGTCAAACCGGCCACCATTCGCACTGTTCTCAGTCTTGCCATTTCTCGCTTCTGGCCCATTCACCAACTTGATGTGAAGAATGCCTTTCTTCATGGTCATCTTAAGTAGACTGTCTACATGCATCAGCCACCAGGATTTCGAGACTTCCGCTTTCCCAGTCATGTATGTCATCTTCATCGATCATTATATGGCCTCAAGTAGGCACCACGGGCATGGTATCATCGTTTTGCCAGATATGCGCTTCAGCTTGGTTTTTAGAATAGACGGCCAGACTCTTCTCTATTTGTATATCATTCTCAGGCCGATACCGCTTACGTGCTACTTTATGTGGACGATATTATTCTTACAGCTTCCTCCACCGATTGTCTGACACGTATTATTGAACAGTTGAGTAATGAGTTTGCCATGCTGATTTGGGCAAACTCAATTACTTTCTAGGGATATCGGAACTCTTTCACCTACTGGCTTATTCTTATCGCAACAACAATATGCTCGTGACATTCTTGCATGAGAAAAAAATGCTTAATTGCAACCCCGCACGCACCCCAGCTGAGCCCATCCAGAAATTGGAGGCAACAGGCCCACCTGTTGTTGATCCGACTCTTTATCGCAGTCTTGCAGACGCTCTCCAGTACCTGACCTTCATATTCCCTGACATTGCCTTTGCAGCTGAGCAGATCTGTCTATACATGCATGACCACGATAGCCTCATCTACATGCTCTCAGACGGATACTTCAGAATATACGGGGAACACTTACACATGGTCTTCAGCTACATGTCTCCGCCTCCTGTGATCTCATTGCCTATTGTGATGTTGATTGGGGGGGGGGGGGTGTGCCACGTGGCGTTTCACGCCATGGTACTGTGTGTTCCTAGGAGATAACCTAATCTCATGGTCTTCAAAACGGCAGAATACCACCTCGTGTTCTAGCGCCAAGGCGGAATATCGGGCAGTTGCCAACGCAGTGGCTGAGGCGAGTTGGCTACACAATCTCCTTCAGGAACTGCGGTCACCTACCACTAAGGCTACTATTGTTTATTGTGATAATGGTAGTACTGTCTACATGACCACCAATCCAATCCAACATCAACGCACAAAGCACATCGAGATCGACATCCACTTTGTCCGAGACAAGGTTGCACTGGGCCACATACGAGTTCTTCATGTTCTTTCGAGTTCTCAGTATTCAAATATATTCACCAAGGGATTGTAAACGTCACTATTCCTGGATTTCAGAGACACCTTGAGTGTTCGCACACCTCCCGATCAAACTGCGGGGGGATGTTACCCGTATGTAGTAGGGCCATTATTGTAATTAATGTAATTTAGCCCATATGTAGCTTAGCCCATACTATCTTATATTTATTCATGTACACGTTTGATGCAATACACAGATCTGACAGAAGATTATTATGAATCCAATACCTATAAGCTACCAACTCCAAAGTCCCTTTCACTCTTAACAAAGTCCCCATTAGTTCACTCGAGTGATCATAATTACCATATTGACAATTTGGTTTAGGGTTCCGTCTTCACTCATCACGTTCCACTACTTTCTCTTTCTCTTTCTCTTTTACAAGGGTCTGAGGGCTCTAATATCAATTGCGAAGTATCAAGAGGAATCAAGGAAAGGAGCTAAATGAAACTTGGAAAATACTGACTTTAAACAACCTGATATTCATAGGGAAAAGTTCTTCGGGAATCTTGCCAAGAAACATAAAAGACTCAAAGGACCAAGAAGCCTAATAAATCCGTATGAACCAATCTTTATTCTAAAAGACTTTGACTCAACAATTAAGAGGGAGTTTAGGAATCTGAAATAAGGGTCCTTGACAGTCATGAAGATTGGAGTATCGATCGTCTCTTTATGCAAAAGGCTAGATTCGTATCATTGTGGGCTGTGGCCATTGAGGAACCAAAGATATATATTGGTTCTTGAAACTCACATTTTTTATCAATTAATTAATTTAATCCGATAGTTACAAAGACGTTCTTCACTTCCACAAAAAACTATAGTTATCAAATGACCCTAACCTAATATATATATATATATATATATATATATATATATATATATATATATATATATATATATATATATATATATATATATATATATATATATATATATATATATATATATATATAAATTAGAAGTCCAAATTCGAATTCATAAAATAATGGGTTATGATGTTGAAAATGACGAGCGGATGATAAGGGTTCAACATGGTCGCTCTCTTTGGGTCCTTAAAAAAAAAAATTCCAAAACAGAATAATTCCACTATGGACTAATAATTAATAAAAAGTCAAATATGATTCAAATTCTTTCCCCAAAAGCATAAATAAAATTTCTCATTCATTTTATTTTGCAAAAAAAAAAAAGATTTTTAATTATTGTACTTTAGCATATGTACACGCATAACATGTTTTTATCACTTATTAATTATATATGAGAACAAAATGATTTATATTGAAAGTATCTATTCTTATAAAGATAATTTAACAAACAAGGAGAAAAAGTTAAATGATTCCTTATATAATGGTCCCTTTGCTGCCTAAAGATGTCGAATCTTAAAAATCGAAATTGTTACATGTTCTTTTCCTATATAGCTTTCATTCTTTATATATATATATATATATATATATATATATATATATATATATATATATATATATATATATATATATATATATATATATATATATATATATATATATATATATATATATATTGTTTTGAAGAATAATTTATCGACAATGTACAAAAAATAATTCCAAACTGACTTAAAAGTTATTAATTCATGTTAATTTAGATTTTGAGATGGTCCTAGTCATGTCCCAACAAACTTTTTTTTTTCTTTTTTTACATTTTACACGGCTGTAAAAGGGAAAAAATAGGAAAAAAGGAAAAAGAGAAATAACAAATAGTACTTTCCAACTCCCAAGAGTTAAAATCACCCAACACCAAAAACCAAATGCATATGTACTCCATTAATTTGGTCAAAACCGAGTGTGAATGAGAGAGAGAGAGAAAGAGAGAAAGAGAGGACGTGTCGTGAATGAAAGGTGCATCTTAAGATGCTGTGTACCCCGTAGTGTGTTCTTTATGTAGGAATCAATTTCCTGAGTTCAAGCTTCTATCAATCGAAACCACTGAGATCTTACATCCAGGAATTATTGCGTTCACATCTTCTTCAACTCGACTTGATACACATTCCATATTGTCTTTTTGGTCTAAAACTAACAACCCCTTCGTTTCTACGCCCCCCGAATGTTCTTTCTTCCCAATCTATAATTACTCGGATTCGAGATTAGGTTCTTCATCTGGGCTTAAATCAAGATTATTCGTTATGCATTTGGAAATCTAGAAGCTAACGAATAACGATTCGACTGTAAATTAATTTCCTTTCTTTCCGACTTTGAAGAGAGAGAGAGGGAGAGAGAGAAAGAGAGAGAGAGAGAGAGAGAGAGAGATTAATGGGTTGTTTTTCTTGTTTTGATTCGAGGGTAGAGGAAAAATCGAATCCTCAAAAGGTTGGGGCTGATCGCCCTGAAGTCCACCCGTCTGCCCCTTCCAATATCTCCAGATTACCGTCCGGTAAGAATCTCCTATCGTGTATATCCATCTAATTTTCTTACGATGTAAAGTATAAACACACGAACAGTGATTCTTTGATCTGATCTGCCTTTGTATCTATCATGAATTCCCTTTAACTGATTGATCATTCACTTCGATTGATGTAGACCCCATTAAATTATACGATAGAACATCATTTTCATTTTCCATAACATGCCGTTACAGAGAAATCATGACTTGAATCAGTTACCATGTAGCACCCTATAAGCAAATCTAGTGACACTATCACCAATCGTATCTTACATCTACCATAGATGGAAACAATTATTGATTTTATTGCTGTAAAACGATTGGATTTACAGGCGTTGATAGACTGAAATCTAGAAACAATGTGAGTTTAAGGAGGGAATCTTCTGGCTCAAAAGACGGTCCATATGGTCAAATTGCTGCTCAAACATTCACTTTCCGTGAGCTTGCAGCTGCAACAAACAATTTTAGCCCTGATTGCTTTCTAGGAGAGGGAGGATTTGGCCATGTGTATAGAGGACGTCTTCAGGGTAGTGGTCAGGTAAAATCTTTTTGTTTCGATATATTTTATTTATTGTATTTACTACCATTTATAAGTTGTATAATTTTTTATAGGTCGTAGCTGTCAAACAATTGGATAGAAATGGACTCCAGGGTAATCGGGAATTTCTTGTTGAAGTTCTTATGCTTAGTCTTTTACATCATCCCAATTTAGTGAGTTTGATTGGGTACTGCGCTGATGGGGACCAAAGACTTCTTGTTTATGAATTCATGCCATTGGGATCATTAGAAGATCACCTTCATGGTAACTGTGTCTCTAGTTTTCTTTTTTATGAATACACCGTATATTGATAGGGTTTGATGTCGTAATTTAGTAAATTCACTATTTTATATGTTCCGATTTAGTCCTTTTAATGTCTGTGAGGCTAACCAACTTTAGTCACTGTAGTTATTCCATATAGGGACCAAAGGCTTCTTGTTCTATGGTTTCTATTTGGATGTGGGTTTCAATTTTGAAAGATAAGATCAAAATGATTTTGTATTTTTATAATAAGAATTAAAAAAGAATATATAATAAATATTAAGGAGTTTTTTATTTTAATTTTGGCCTTGATCTGTCCATGTTTAATGAAAGTGTTATTTATTTATTTATTCCATCCGGATAATATATAATAATTATTAAAAATAAATAATAAAATGACTAAACGAAAACATAAAAAATAGTTGGTTTACGTTTACCCTACCTAGACATTAAAATGGCTAAATTGCAAGGACTAAACTGGTCATTTAGTCCAAATAATGAGAACATACAAAATAGTTGGTTGCTAAATTCTAACATAAACCCTATATAACAACCCAACTCACGTACTCTTTACAGATCTCCCACCGGACCGAGAAGCACTAGATTGGAACACACGAATGAAGATAGCCGCAGGTGCAGCCCGTGGTCTGGAGTTTCTTCACGATAAAGCTAATCCACCTGTTATTTACCGCGACTTCAAATCCTCCAATATTTTACTTGGTGAGGGATTTCAGCCAAAGCTCTCGGATTTCGGGCTCGCAAAATTGGGCCCCACTGGTGACAAGTCACATGTTTCCACACGTGTTATGGGAACATACGGTTATTGTGCTCCTGAATACGCCATGACCGGTCAACTCACGGTCAAATCTGACGTGTACAGCTTCGGTGTTGTATTTTTGGAGCTTATTACGGGTCGCAAAGCCATTGACAGCACTGCGCCACAAGGCCAACAGAATCTTGTCACTTGGGTATCTAAACTCTTCGTTTACATTCTTGGCTTGTTTTCTCTAATTGCTACTATTTACACAGCAAATTACATAAAAGTCACTATATTTTGGTGGATTATGTGAATCGATTTATTCCAATTGAACCACCAAACTTTGACAATTTTTTTCTAACATAACCATTCTGACCTCCTATAGCATGTACCGCCGGTTGATTTGATAAGTTGGCTTTGTTTAGTGAGAGAACTTATTTACAAACTAATTAAGTGTTTGGTTAATTGCCATGTCATTCTTTTTTCTTTTTTAAATAATTGCCACATCACTAAAAAAAAGCCAACTTATGAAATTAGTCACTGTATCTACCGTAGGAGGTCAGAATGGTTACATTAAAAGAGTGTCAAAGTTCAGTGGCTTAACAAGAATAAATTGATTTACAGTGGTTAAACTGGAAAAATAGCCAAATATATATAATGACTTATATGCAATTTGCCATTTGTACACAACAATTTTTATCCGAGAAATCGTATGTCATCCTAATTTTTCCTCCTAACTATCCTCCTAACCATGTGAAATAGTGACAAGTGGATTAAAATATTATTAATTTTATTGAACATGACACTTGTCATCATTTCAAATGGTTAGGAGGATAGTTAGGAGGAAAAATTAGGAGGATATAGGATTTCTCTTTTTATCCACACACAACAAGGTAATGTTTTTTATACAGATTGTACAAGTCCTCTAAATCATAAATTGTTGTGTATGGATAAAAATTATCACCTCCCTTTTCTTAAATATGCCACATAAACATTTTCTTTTTTTTGCCATAGTGGTCGTATGGAAAAAAAAAAGGTGTCAAAATTTAGTGGTTTTATTGGACTAAATCGACTCACAACTAGAAAAGCCAACTTTTATGTAATTTGCCCTAATTTATATGCTCTTGAATCGTGAACTGCAGGCACGACCCTTATTTAACGATAGAAGAAAATTCGCATCATTGGCGGATCCAAGGCTAGAAGGCCATTATCCAATGAGGGGGCTTTATCAGGCTTTAGCGGTCGCATCCATGTGTATCCAAGAACAGGCGGCGGCTCGACCTCTAATAGGTGACGTGGTCACTGCGTTATCGTATCTTGCAAACCATGCGTATGAACCTGGTGCGGTCAATGGTCAAAGCAACAGGCACACCAATGGGAGGATTTCAAAGAACGAAGAAGGTGGAGGGTCAGGGCGTAGTCGATGGGACCTTGAAGGGTCTGAAAAAGGGGAATCGCCCAGAGATACACCAAAGATTTTGAATCGGGATCTTGATAGAGAACGGGCTGTTGCAGAGGCGAAGATGTGGGTAGAGAAGAGAAGGCAGAGTGCTCAAGGGAGTTTTGATGGGAATAGCAACAACGGGTAGGAGATGGGTGTTGATGAATTGTTGTTGTATTGTGCTTGCTAGAAGGAATGAAAGGGTGGTTCGAGTTTTTGTTTTTGTTCTTTTTGCCATGTTGAAATTGGGAAAAGATCGGAGAAAAGAGTGTATAGTGAATGGTGAGGAGGATGTTTATGACGTTTTATGGTTGATTTTTCCTACACAATGAAGCATTTTAGGTGCTTTTTGGGTGTCTGTTGCGTTTTCTTTTGTAACATATTGGTTAATGATACACAACATGGTTTTGGTCCATTCTTTTGGCTTCTGGATCACGTTTGTATGAAGCAAATCAGTTTCTATTATCTATAATTGCCTGCGGAAAACAATTGGTTTATTATTTATGTAGGTCGCGATATGCCCAAAAAGGATAGATCCCAGGATTCTTTAAGCCTTTCACACATAAAAATTGACTTGTTACTGGTCTTGATGGGGGTCTGATGCATGAGCCGAACCAAAGATTTTGGATGTTTTATGGTCAGATATTCCACTTTTTCTTCAATGTTTGAATTCTGAAATAATATTAATTGGTAGTTTCGAACGAGTTAGGAAACATGGTATGTATGTTGTCGCGTACATGATCCTTCAAGCTCACCGTGTGACACTTAATCTTTGAACATGTCAACCTAACTTGGACTAAACAAAATCAAGTATATAATGCTTGCAACCGATTTTAAATGGTGTTTGATAGCCTCTTAATATTAATGGTTTAGAGTCTCCTGAACCTTTCGTTTGTTTCGTAAAATTTTACCTCTTAATCGGTTATAGCCTCTTAATGAGCTGAGCCTCCGAATCATTAAACATATATATATATATATATATATATATATATATATATATATATATATATATATATATATATATATATATATATATATATACACTAGTTGTATACCCGTGCAATGCGGCGGGACACAAATTGTTAAGGGTAAGCATCACGCAATTCGGTTTGATGTTTTACTAAAACGAACCAAAAACAATAGAATTTAATAACTCGTTTGCTGGCGTGGCATGCCGATGTGACACATCTACCCTCCAAAAATCTACCTTGCAACCAAAAAACTTTCAAAGTCATGTGTACCACTATCAAATGTTGATGGGATATAAAGTATATCTGTGAAAATACATCAATTATTTAATTACAATAATTAGCTTGATGAATTAAGTACTTAATTTGGACAACTATATTATCGAATTCTTTTTAGAATATAAGGACAAAATCTTGATTTAATCTGAAAAAGAAAAATGTGTTTCTTGTTTAAAAGATGGATGCAAACATGCTTTTTAGATTATTTAATTGATATATCAAATAAAAAAAATGATAAAATTAAAAAAATTTAAAAACATATTGTGCATAAAATTTTGTAGAGTTATTAAAACAAAAACACAATTTACATATCTTATGCAAAATTCATGCTTTTGTCAAAATTGGAACTCAACCGACTTCCTAGTTCATTTTTACCACCATTATTCCTCAATAGTTATGTTAGATATGAGAAATATGATATATCCAAAAAATAATATTATTCTTTTTAGTTGTTGGTCTCCAAGTATTCTCACTTCATTTTTACCACCATTATTTCTCAATAGTTATATTAGGTATGAGATATATGATATATCCAAAAAGTTATTATTATTTTTTAAGTTGATGGTCTCAAAGTATTCTCCTGTTAAAGAATTCCTCAAATTAATGATAGTATATTAATTTTCTAAAAGAATAATACCATTTTCATATGTAATAAACATAAAATTCATAATTAGTCTCTCCATATAGTTAGAAACCTATATTAAATAACTGATTTGTATCCAAAAAATAATAATAATAACCGATCGTTCATAATTACCGACAAAAATTAGCAAATTAGTAACTAAAGTTAACATCATTTTTAAGTATTAATTGTTGGTTTACACAATCTGGAATGAAGCTGAATGGAAAAATAGAGATTTAGTTAACCTAAAAAATCCACTTTCTATTATTTACAACCAATGCACGCTAAGTTGCTTTCTTTTTCTATATGGACTCAAGTAGATCCAACACTGCTTTGCAAACACCTACATCAATATCTAAATTAGTGGAACATAGGGAATGAAAAAATATCAAACATAGGAAATAAAAAACTAAATTTCAAACCTACAAATTCAAAGAACAAAAATCCACGTGCAACCTCCACGTCAATTACTTCATATATGTAAATGGATTGGACAGTTCAATCTCTCCCTGGAAAAATTTCAAAAACTCAAATGACAGATTTATTTTACATGAATAGTGGCATTGTTTAAAAAGACCGCAATAAATGAAAGGCACACGCCTTACCCTTGACTGAACTTGAATAGATAAATTTCCTTTGCTTAGACAGATTCCTTTGCAGATATTGCACAACTGGAACAATATACAGATAGATAGATTGGAATCATCAACTATAATAAATAGAAACTTACTTTTGCTTTTCTTCTTCAGGATTAAAAGAAGGCTTTAAAGGGGAGAGAACATAAACCAACTACATGTGTCCTTGCCACATTATCGGTCAAGACGGAGCTGAAATTCTGTCCCGTTACATACAGGTACGGACCCGAGAGGTAGAATCTACATCCCTTGTTGGCAACTCCCTCCTCCAAATTCATTTAAATTAACCTTCTACCATTCTACGGTTATCAATTAAACTCATTGTGGATGATTAAGAAATATAATTTAATTCACTATAATAAAAGACAATAATCGGCTAATAAATGAAAAGGGAATCAGGCTTACAGTTGATGCACTACCAACGCACAAGTGCAATCCATTCAACATTTTCAATATACATGCATAGTCGTTGCATCACATCTAAATGTTGTCATTAATATTACCCAGAGAAACTAATATAAACACAAAACAAATGGGTGATGGTTGTAGATACACAAAAATTCACACAGATGCGAATACATATAAATTCATACAGATACACATAGATCTGCATAGCAACATACATACAACACACACACACACACTAAAATACACAGATAGACACACCTACACAAATTTTCACAGACACGCACAAATACACATAATACACACAAATACAGAATGTATTATTTTCATTATGTTTTAAATCATGGCTTTATCTAGATCCAGCCACGAAATTGAAACAATGAAGAGAGAGTGTGTGTTGGCTTTTGTAAAATGAAGCACCACACTTGTTCTTATTCTCGTACATCTTCATCCCTTCGATTTCCATTCCTGTACCTCTATTAAAAACAAAAAAGCGACAATAATGAATCCAATTAACCATCCTAGCTAGCCAAAATGGAGAGTCCAGCATCTACGTACATACACATCTCACGTCATTTTAATCAACAACGTAGTGGATCTTAGTGAAAGAGATATCTTAGGGGTTCAAAAATAGAGAAAAACTCGAGAGAGAAGTTGTAAAGGGAGGATCGAAGCATTAGAATATTACCGTTAGACTACTCATCTAGAAAGGGTTTTACCGAGGAAACTTATTGTCTGACGGCTACAGCCTACAACATAGTGGTGATGGTGGTACGGAGGGGTGGTGGTGATTGGTGAAGGTCGCGGTGGTGAATCAAAAATAATTCTGGTTCCTTTGTAGGGAGGAGTAGCAACAGCGGTGGTGCTAGTGCGATGGTTGTGGTACGGTGTTTATAAAAAGCCGTCTACGGATCAGAATGAGAAAAACAGATGGAACACGGTTTTTAGCGTTTATATATGCAGGATAAGATGGTCTCCATGTGATCAGTGGTGGTGTGGTGATGGCTGATTAAGTTTAGAGAGCAAGGGGAAGAAGGCGATGGGCGGTAACGTTAGATGGTAGAGATGGTGACAGAAGTGGAGGATGTTGATTGTAGCAGCGGTGTGGTGGTACGTAGTAGGCGAGGATGGTGGTTGATAGGCAGTGATTCGCTTCAAGCATCAGGGTTGAAGGTGCCGACTACTGATAATTGGATTTTATATCATTTTTAGGTTTTGAATTAAAAAGAGATATATAAGGGGATGGGAAACCGGAGAGCCGGAGATACAACCGATAGTTAAGGAAGTTTGGTATTCATTTGAAATTAGACCACATTAAGCGATGGAAAATTGTATATGCATATAGGCATAAGTATTTGGATCTCTTAAAATTAAGAGTTTCCATTTTTAGAAACCATTTTTTCTTTTTAATGTAGTATATATATATATATATATATATATATATATATATATATATATATATATATATATATATATATATATATATATATATATATATATATATATATATATATATATATATATATATATACTAGGCGAATACTCGCGCGTTGCGCAATTAAAAGTTATATAGTTAAATTTTTAATAAATATATTGTGGAAAATGATTATGTCATTAAAATTAACTATAAAATAATAATTGTAATATTAAGTTGATATATACAATTGCAACTATTTTGACTAATATTACTCAATGAACTTTATTAGCGGCTTATGTATTAAATAAATTATGCATAGTTCTTGATTTAGTATTATTTTTAACTATTGTCTATTGTAATGATTAATTAATTTAAAAGTTACTTATTTGACCATATTTTAATATTGATCATGATGATTATTTAAAATATCAACGATAAGTAAGAAACCTAAGTAAAAAATGATTAATTGTATTGAATTATTTCATTTAATATTACAACTCTTAAACATTTTGCTAACACTAATAAACACTTACACTAATATTTAAAGTTGGTTAATTATATCGAAATATTTCTTTTAATGTGAAAACCCCTCAGATTTCATATGAAAGTTAATTAACTATTAAAACTCAATAGACTTTATTAATTTATGTTACTAAATTGACACTTATAATAGTTATTATTGTTATTATTTAACATTATGTCTTAATAGATGAGAAAAACGTTACTTTGATTTGTAAAACAATATGAGTTTTTATGAAAGAATATACATTAACATTATAGATTAAGAAGTTGACTTAGATTAATATTTCTATTTAATAATTCATGAATTAAAATGCGTAAAAAAATATTGTTATTAGATTAATAAACTACCTTAAATGAGTAAAAAATTATCAATTTAAACGAATTATTATTTAATATTTCTACATGAAAAACGAAAAAACCATTTAACCAATTAACCAAAACGAAAAAACCATTTAACCAATTAGTTTTATTAATATTCATACTTTAAATCAATGGTCATGTATATCATTTAACCAATTAGTTTAAACGAAAAAACCATTTAACCAATTAGTTTTATTAATATTCATACTTTAAATCAATGGTCATGTATATCATTTAGTTTGCGATTTTATGGGGCGTTTTAAATTATGCAAACGTCGTTTCAATCCAAAATAAACCACGATATTCCTTTTTTCTTTATTTAGAATTACTTTCATAAAATTAACTTCATGTTGTTGTTTACTTAAAACATCCAAAAATTTATTTTTGCTTTTTGTTTGTCAATAATGAATATAATTAAAACATTGTATTTTCTTTATTTATTGATTGTCGAATGATTATATAAATCTTTTAAATATCATAATCTAACGAATAACAAATAGTATAAAAATTAATATTACAATTTGTAGAAAGAACTTCATGATTTTACATATCAAAATCTAATAAATAACAAAAGGTATGAAATAAATAATAACATAAAAGCATCAAAACATCTATAATAACATTTATATTCATAAACCACATCAAACCCTCCAAAATCATAAACAATTGTAGAAGCAATTTCATGATTTTATACATCACGATCTTACGAATAACAAATACTATGGAAAAATTAAATAATACAACTTTTGATGGAAAAAGTACCAAAATAACTATTATAATATTTGTATTAAAAATACATCAAACACTCTTAAATTATACAAATAATGAAAAACCGATTTCAAGAAAAAAATTAAAAACAATTCAATAATACATAAAATCAACATACGTTTGATGTACTTTCTCATCTCTTCTACTCTTCATACTTCAATCAAAAACACTTGAAAGACATGAATGTTTTTATGAGAATAATCTACTTATATAGCAACAACATGTATAAATGAGAGGAATACAAAAAGGTTTTAATAAATGCTATTAATTTAAGAAATATGAAGAGTCATTAAGTTTCAAATACAATTCTGAATTGAGTATTATCTTAATCTTAATAAAAAATAGATGTAAAGTTGTGTAATTTATAAATTTATTTTATTATTATTTAATTTTAAGATTACTTAGTATTATTAAAATTTTATAAAAGACTATCCGTATAGAAAGTTTTAATACCACTTAATATGTTTATTATAAAATCACTTATTATATTAATTATTATTGTTAACTAATTTTGAAAGTTATAATATTATTTAAATGTTAGAATTTATTTTATTGTACTTATTTAACACTAATTAACTAATTTATAATCATTATTAGAAAGAAAATGAAAAGTCATGGGAGTTTCAAATTAATATTGTAGAAGTATTTTTGCTTCTTTAATAAGATATAAATGTGAGTTTTATTATGCAATTTGATGGTTCTACTACTTTCATTCAAACTATTGAATTATATAAAATTGAAGTATTAAAAGAAATTTAGAAAATCAATGGAAATATGAAAAGACATGGGAGTTTCAAATGAATGTGGTGTTTTGAAATATGCCTCTATTATAATATATATATATATATATATATATATATATATATATATATATATAAAGTTCCACATATTTCCTTTAACCTAAAAACTTCTTTTTATTCATAGTCTCTTAATGATTAAGACATTTGAACCGTTCATATCTAAATCATTCAAATGCTACCAAACAACCCTTAAGGTAGAGTTAGGTACTAGGACAAGATTCAACTGCATACGACTGGACTGAACAAAACAATACTGAACCAAGACTGAACCTGACAGAACTGGACAAAAAACAAATTGTTTGTATAGCGTTTGATATGACAAGGATAATAACCGAAGAAGATGATAAAAATACTAATATGTCCTCATTATTCTTAAAATTTGTATCGACCATTTTAAACTTTTTAACCGTACTCCAAAGTACACTGCATTTAACCCAAGTATAGTGGATTTGGTACACTAATATTCCATATTGTATATATTATATAAAATAAAAAAAATCCAAAGTACACTACATTTTTAGATGCAATCCTTGGTCTTCTTTCATTACGAAACTTAAATCCAAAGAAAATTAGGTGCGGGTCAAAACCAAAGACGAAGCAAATCAAGAAAAACTTATAAACAATAGGAGACATCGTATCAGGAAACGAGGAAGCAACAGAGACCGGGAGAGAAAAGAAAACAGATCAGGGGAGGAATTGATAGGAAGCAGACCGAGAGACTAAGAGAAACATATGACATGTTTTATGTATGCATGTTCATCAGCACATCGAGAGATGAAGGCGAACGCCCAGATGAAGGCGGACCTTCATCGGGGAAGGGGTGGGGACGCCCATCGTGTTGGGATCCTGGATCGGCACACAGCTCTTATGCTCGTTTAGGTACCGATCGATCCCACGACTAAGAACTTCGAACAAACGATCAACCTCACAACTATCTAGACTAGAGAGAAATACTAAGAATTAATTGAGAAACACAATGATATAAAGTGGTTCACTTGACATTAAATCAAGCTACATCCATTGTGAGAACCGAGAGAATTTGATTGATAAGTTTCAATGTTTTACAAGAGAGAAACTAAGACTATCTTCACAATGTTCACAACCTGAACATTGGATATATACCACTCTTAATATTTTGACATGTTATCCGAGTGAGGGATAATGGATGTATATAAGCAAGATATGGAAGGCTGAACATGCAAGGTCTTGGGCAGGAAATGCCAAACTAGGCCTGAGCACCTAGTCACTTTAGTCTGAGAAGCAACTAAACCAAGCTTCCCATGCTGCCCTGACACTTTGATACTATGCCATCGTGTGTTCCCAAGGTATTATGACAGCTGATGTGACAACACCAATCCAGGGTACAACTGAGGACTCTTCCTTCTGTTGTGTGACCCCTCCTTGGATTGCGGTCGAGTGACATGCCCCCAGACGAGACTGTGTAACTGTCTGGCTATGCTTTTGCACGGTAGATAGACTATACTTCATTTAGAGGCCAACTATTTGCTTGAGGAAACTCTCCGGTATGAACTAAACTTTGGTTAGAGGATACCGCAGTCTCACCTTCTTCTACTGCTGATGTTTTCACTCCTGTAACCGTAGTCCAACTACTGCTTTCACAGTGAACCGCGGTTTGCAAAAGATACATGGTTCTTTCATTCTGATGAATTCATTTTGTATCACAAATCTTTGGTCTGATAACATTCTCGATCTGGTGGCCTCCTTGATTATCACCATATCCTGCTGTCTATCTTGGATTACCTTCTTCGCATGTGTAAACAAGGACACATTTGTTGATTAGGACGATGCGTGACTTTCCTCGGTCCTGTTGATCCAGATGACTGTGGTTCCAACCCAATTCTGTTGATCAACTGAATAAGCACTGCTGTCATAATGGGTGAGATGCACCCGACTCGTAATATCTTCTTCTATTTTCAATCTACTTCGGTTAGACCAACCTTACATGACCGAGGACTGAGGATTCGTCTGAGATGCAGATCTCAACAATACTAGCTTTACTTCGCCTATGTTTCAGGTAGCTTCGGATAGCTAATTCTCTTCGGTCATCTGGACTTCTTCGGTTCAGATTTAGGCTCCACACTTTGCTCAGTAATCTCCCACTTGGAGACTGATTATAACTAATTTTCCTGTCACCCAAGTTCTCTTGTTCTCCTGGTTCTCCACCTTCAAGGCTATTGAGGACCCTCCTGGTCTCAACACTTTTACATTTCAATCTATTGTTCTTGTTCAAAAAAAACCTTGTTCTTCAATCTGCATTTTCCTTAAATAGATTTTTCATAAGAACAAAATATATATAAAACAATAAACTTATAAACTCAACATCTCTTATATCTTCAAACTTTGCAAGATGTTTATCTCTATTTGAATGTGTACCTAGCAATAAATAAATATTAGCACTTTTACAAAATAAAATTGGTTTGAATATAGAAAGCCATACCTGATTTCTGATCTCATAGCCAATATTGTGCACAAATTAGTGCTTCTATTGTCTCGAGGTGAACCCTATTACGATGATGTGTGACATGTTTTCCACTGGTACTAAACGCTGATTTCGAAGCAATTGTAGTCTCAACTAATTCTGGCCCCTTTGAAAAGTAGATTACCATGTCTCAACTTTTCTTTCCTTTTATCCATCATTGAAATATTAACACCACATTGATCTAAAGTCAAAGCACACAACTTGAATCAATGGACCATGCAACCAAACACCCCCATTGACTCTTTAGATAATGTTTTGGCATTATGAGGGGTCGGAACATACATAAACCTATAATTAACAATATAATGAAATAATTAGTACACAAATTATCAAGCCGAAATCAATATAAATGAAAAAAAAATTGTTGATTATCTTAAAATATTTATTGCACAAATTCCATGAATTATCAATACAATGTGTAATGACAACAATGTAGCCCTTTTTAATAGAGGTTGTCCGCATATCAATTGTCACCACAACTCTGCCTTGGTTAGCACTTAAAACCTTTTTTATCTTCATTTTTTCACTCTAAATTGGGTCCATTGATCACTCTTAATCGTATTTCGCAACAGATACAAAAATTAAGCCCCATCACTGATTCGTTACATGTTAAGATGGGGAATACCTGATCCGCTAGCGTAGGTGCCCGCAGGGACCCGAATGCACGTCTCAATCTTGCATCCCTAACCACCAATGTCGGCTAACCAACCCCATCTATCATTACTTACAGACCCTCACTCTCAAACTCACTCGTACCCACGTCCGATCATATGTCCACACCATCCCAACTCACCCAATGACCACTATAGCTAAAAATGGTATTACCAAACCCATTATGCGCCTAAATCTTCACATTTCTTCCATGCCCCCTGTTCCCTGATCATATTTACAGGCATTACAATACTCGAACTGACACAAAACCATGAATGAGCAATTCCATGCTCTTATTTCTAACGGTACTTGCACTATAGTACCTTATAATGCTGACGACACCCTTGCTAAGGCTCGACTCGTAACTAATTGACGTAGCCAACAACCTGGTAGCATTCACGATGAGACTTTTAGCCCGATGTTGTCAAACCGACCACTATCCAGACGATTCTAACTCTTGCAGTATCCTAACATAGGTGATACACTATCCTGACGTGAAGAATACGTTTCTTTACGTTCATCTCCAGGAGATCATTTATATGCACTAGCCCCTAGGGTTCCACAATGCACATTTCCCTAATCATGTATGCCATCTTCAAAGATATTTATACATTCTCAATCAACCTCCCCATGTTTGGTATCATCAGTTGGCGGATTATGCTTCGACTGTGTTTCCATCATAGCCGTACCGACTCATCGCTCTTTATCTACCATAACTCACACCACCACCTATCTCATTCTTTACGTGGATGATATCATCATTACAACGTCCTCCACTGGCCTTCTTCAACAAATTATTTCCCAGCTCGGACGTTAGTTTTTTATGATTGATCTAAGAGCCCTGAATTATTTCCTAGATATTTGTATTGTTCGTGACCCAATTACTTATTTCTATCTTACCAAAAGTATCTTAGCAAAAGTATGTTAATGACGTTTCTTAAGAGTGCCAGAATGATGAACTGCAATCCATGTCGCACTCTTGTAGAACCATCCACAAGCTAAGCTCAGATAGACCCCTTGTGGCTGATCCTACCTTGTACCGCAGCTTAGTCGGTCCCCTTCTGTATCTGACGTTTGCTCGAGCGAACATCTTACTTGCTGGTCAACAAATTTGGCTTCACATGCATGGCCCTTGAGAGCTACACATGCAGACTCTCAAACACATCCTCCAGTATATTAGGAGGACACTTCATCACATCCTTCAGATCGCGTGTCCCCCTCATCTAGCCTCGTCGTCTATTCTGATGCTGATTGGGATGGTTGTTCATCTACTAAGATGATCGACATCTAGCTATTGTATATTCCTTGGGATAATCTGGTGTTGTGGTCTCTAAACACCACGGTTTCATTTCTCGATTGAGTGTCGAGACCAAATATCGAGGGGGAAGCGAACGCTGTTGTAGAGACTTTGTTGGCCTCGCAAACTTTGCTACCCACCTACTACGGCGACTATAGTGTACTTAACAACATCAGTGTTGTCTACCTTTCCACTAACCATGTGCAACATCAATGCATGAAACACATAGAGATAGACATTCATTTTGTTCGGAATCAGGTTGTCATCAGTGTTGATCGTGTGCTACATGTTCCCTCCTCGTCACAGTATGCTGACATTTTTACCAAGGGGCTTCCACATTCTCTCTTTCATGAGTTTAAGTACAGTTTCAACATCCGAAAATTTCCTCCCGATAAAACTATGGGGATGCTAGTGTGTGTAGTTATGTGTGGGCCATCGTGTGTGCATGTGTGTGGGCCGGCTTTGAGCCCATTGTTGTAGCCTAACTTACGGGTCTTTGTATGGTGTTGTGTATTATCGTTTGTTTAGATAAATCGTTATCACATATCAACACTTTTTGCTTTTAAAATCTAAAATCTCAATATCAATATCAAGATCATAGTTTTAACTATGATGATTACAATGTGTCTCAAGATTCAAGAAAAAAATATTTAGATTGTAAGGATAATGTTTTATTTTCAATGAAGAATATTTGATGAAATTTTAATTCTTTACCTTCACCTCTAAAATGATAAAATCGTTGACCATAAGATTTTAGGAGAATTTGATGAAAATCACATCTATTTTGTCAACCAAACACTTCATTCCGTTCGTTATGAAAATCATGAACCAACGACGCCCTAAACAAACTCGTCTTAATTGAAACATTTACCATTGATGGATAATTCGCTGTTTAAATACGACATAAACATGTTTACAAATTATTGATATGGAATAACCTGGCTGAAACGATGAAGAGACAATAAAGAGTTTTATCTACGTACGGATCGTTTACAAATTACGTGGACGTTCTGTAGTGGTCTAGAACTTTGACGGTGGGCTATATTACGATTTCCGAGCATGGTCTAGAACACCGTCTGTTCAAAAGCCATGAATACGAAAGTTGAAAAGACCCCATAATATCCAAAGAATATTCCCCGTAATTTCTGGTTCTTCATGGATAACATCTTTAAATTCATCTCCCCTCACTCTCCCCAATCCCCCGCAACAATGGCTCTCAAAGCTGTTCATGTCACAAATGTTCCTAATCTTGATCAAGTTTCAGATCATCTTAATTCTACTGCATTCAACACTTGCCCTCATCTCTATCAGCCGGCGGAGGACTTTATGGTGATCGGACACAGGGGAACCGGAATGAACTTATTGCAATCGTCTGATCCAAGAATGAAATCCATCAAAGAAAATTCGATTCGCGCATTTAATTCCGCTGGGAAATTCAATCTCGATTTCATCGAATTCGACGTTCAGGTAGTTTTTTTCTTTCTCTTATTCTTTTAATTCCGCCTAGAATCGCCTAGTTTCCGATTATTAGAGACGTTTAAAATGGGTTTGACGGTGATTGTTTGCCGGTGGCCGCGGCGATTCCGATGAAACCTTGTACGGCCCCAATTTGCCGCTAAAACGACGTATTTTTTTTGTCATTATCGTGTACAAAACCACGTGTTTGGAAGACTGACACGACAGGTTGCTTTATCGTTTGGTAGGGTCACGGCCCACGAACTACGACCATCTGAATTATTTCTTCAAGTCGCTTTCATTTCTTCATTTGATGTACGACATTAATGGAGTTCAAAGAGGACAAATAGTTTTTTAAAACCCAAATTCATCACAGCTCAAAACCTTTTGAAACATCAACGAAACATGGGGGCCACATATGGTCCCAAAAAATAATACTAAATGGATCGTCTAATCATATTTGAACGTGCATTTGCTTTTGACACTCAAAAGAAATTACGAATCTAATTCAAATTGGGTTTGCTTGATTTGTTAATTTCGTGCTTTGGAATCGTTTAATTCATTCAAGAAACTGATTCATTTACTTTTTGGTGTTTCTTTGAACATTTCTTGATCTAAGTTTGGGTGATGGAAGAAACTTAGACAAAAATCGTAAACGAAAACCTCTTTTTGTAGGTGACCAAAGATGATTATCCAATCATTTTCCATGACAACTTCATCTACACCGAAGACAAGGTCAGTTTACATATATGCTTTCATGTGATGATGACAAGTAATACAGTTTAAGGCTCGAAAGAAAGATTATTTGGTATAGTGCTACATCTTTTATTTTCTGTAAATACCATTTTCTTAATTTCCTTGCCGTATGATTTCAGGGTGTTATAATTGAGAAAAGAGTTACAGATTTGAGTTTAGAAGAATTCCTTTCGTATGGACCTCAAAGGGATCCCAATAAAGTAATAATGCTTTCCCAATTCCCATACATCTCTCTTTTTTGTAATTCCATATTTGAAGTTATTCAATTTATTTAATTGGTGTAATCTTGATAATATCAGGTGGGCAAACCTTTGTTTAGAAAAACAAAAGATGGGCAAATCTTCGAGTGGAAAGTCGAAAAAGATGATCATTTCTGCACATTGGAAGATGTGTTTCAAAATATAGATCATTCCATGGGATTCAATATTGAGTTCAAATTTGATGATAATATTTTGTACAAAGAGGACAAATTGGTGCACGTCATACAAGTTGTTCTTTGTGTATGCCCTTTTCCTATCGCCTTTCTATAACAGTTTCCATGTCACTAAAATCGTTATTGCTTGATAGATTTCGATTTTCATTTTTGTCAGGTTGTATTCAAGTATGCTAAAGAAAGATCCATATTTTTTTCAAGCTTTCAGCCCGATGCCAGTCTTTTGATCCGAAAACTCCAAAACACATATCCTGTGAGTCACATCTCATAATAAGACCGAACAGGTTGTACAGTGTTTAACATGCATTAGACTGACTCATATCAATAAGACAAAAATTTATAACTTTTTGTCCCACCCAAAAATGCCCCTATTTCACCCCTAAAAATAAGTTTGTCAGGTTTTGTCAGTCTTGTAATAAAATATTTTTGTTAAATTGTGTTTAGGTTTTCTTTCTAACAAATGGAGGGTCCGAAATATATACGGATGTCAGGAGGAATTCTTTAGATGAAGCAATGAATCTATGCTTAGCTGGCGGCTTAAATGGAATTGTTTCTGAAGTACGAGCGATTCTAAGAAATCCAGGAGTAATCAGAAGAATTAAAGACTCTAATCTCTCACTCATAAGCTACGGCCAGTTAAAGTAAGATCCATTTTCTTGAAAACAAGAACAAGTTTCAAGATTCTTTTTCTAGCATTATCGTGTGTTACGTATTTACACTAAACGAAACCGTTTTGGACAATTTAGTAACATGCGAGAGGTGGTTTACGCACAACTTTTGATGGGTGTGGATGGGGTGATTGTGGATTTGGTTCAAGAGATCACAGAAGCAGTTGCCGATTTTGGTAGAAAGGTTGAAAAAAAGAATGTAGTTGAAGAGGAAGAAAATGATGAGATCAAGTGTTCACAGATTCAACTTTCAAATCTTATGAAGGTCATACCAGGTTTAGTGCAACCCTAATTCGAAATAGTATATGGTAAAAAGTTTTAGGAGATATATATGACTCATGTAAGATTGTGTACATTATCATATGACTATAGGTCTATAACCTCTTCATGCATGTTCTTTTTTGTGTGTGTATATTGTTAATCAAGGTAATATAGGAAAAAGGGGCAGAACACCCCGCTTGCATTTTAGGTTTTATGGGAGCCATGATATTTGTAGTTAGAGATTTCACAATGTCATAGGATTGATTGAAGTTTCTAGCCAGGTAACCTTTCATTCCTTGTTTGTTATTTTATTTTATGTATAGTTATATTCATAGATATTGCAGGGAAATCTATTTCAGAAGATTTCAGTAACTTCTTATGTTCGCCAAAGATTACATCTTAAAACAACAAACAGATCTACACAATCAGATACTATTCCTTGCAAATCAACCCCTACAGTCACAAACTATTTAATGATTAAACAAACTTTATTTTATTTCATATACAACATTGAAAATTGTGTATCGTTCTCAACCGTTAACATGTCAAATAAGTCTGGGAAAAAGCTATTAATTTTCCTAAATAAAAGTCGGGTGGATTTCGTATACGTCCTTAAACACTAAAATATCATATTTAGCAAACCAAATTTCTAAATATCGTATAGTCCTTGAGTCTATACAAGGGGAAGTGTGTGTATTGGATCATCTATAGTTTCATGATCAATCTCAATAATATAAGCAACGAGTACAATCCTTTTGGGAAAATTGAGTTCAACATCTTCGGTCAATAGCTCAATTCTCGTTTAATTGTCATCAAGGTATCAGTTGCAGGTCTCACTTTGAGCTTAATTCGCCTCAAATTGCACCTACACTATCAATTTCTCTTTATTCAATACATCATTCAAATTAAAATCTCATTAAATTGATATTACGCTCAACTGATTACCAAATTTATCACCAAAACTCACATTAATAGGTTTTACAGTCATTAGGGGATCAATCTATTCACCTATGATGACTAATTGGAAATTAGAATATTGATCTGTCATTGGCACCATACCCTTTTACCCCACAACCAAACCACTTTGTCACCTAATTGGACATTACTCAATTAACCTATTAGCATAATTAAATTTTCCTTCTTCACAAAATACCCTGTGAATTTGCATCATGAGATCCTCGACTTCCCAAAATGGTCCTATATCGATGATACATGATGCAATTAACAACTCATCTAAAGCTCATATATAAATCATAAGCGTTAACACCAGAATTGAGAATTGAGAATTGAGAACTGAGAATTGATATACATTGATACAAAAATCTAGATTGGATCAAAAGCATAACACCAAAGATACAAAAATACAGAATTAATCAAAAGCATAACACCAGACTGATATACAAAACTGCAAAATTGATCAAAAGCATAACAACAGAACTGATATACATAAAAAAAAAATCCAGCATTGATCAAAAGCATAACACATAGTGAAACAAAAATCTAGAGATTGATGTCCTAAAATTCTGAGATGTTAACACAAAAATTACCTCGACTTACAAACACTTACAAGAAGACAAACGACTACGACGCCTGAATTGGCGGCTGCTTAAACCGGCCAACGGTGCCCTCTCCCTGGTTGAAGATATATGATGTGAAAGAAGCATGGTAAAATTGATTTTTAAGAGTTAAAAGAAGCATGGGTAATATTGTCCATGTAACTCTTTTTAATAATTACAATGATTTAAAATACAGAAAATAATTATATTATGTTAAAAAAATTAATTTGGGTAAATTTGATATTTTAAAACCTTAAAGGGTAAATACGGTATTTAGAAGTTAGGTTGGGTAAATATGATATTTTAGCATCTAATAAGAGAGTATACGAAATTAACCATTGTATGTAATTATGTATATAGATTACATTCTAGGGAGTTTTTAACTTGTTGTGACCCATAATATCTTCAAAGTTGGGTGCTTTTGCTTGCTGCCTACGTTGCTTTTTCTGGACGAATGCTTGAGCATTTTGTTTGTATTTTGCATCCATGTCTTTTCGGTATTCGTTATTGGGCTTTCAATTCGCACGTGGTTTCCAGTCTAAATGGTATCAAGATGAATAACATAAACTTTCTTTTAGATTTCCATCCTCATCTAATGGGAAATCTTTTAGCAAGGTGGGGTCCGCTACAATTATCACACCCCACTTTCATAACATGCAATATTTGATTAACTTTCTTTATGTCTGTGCCCAAGGAGTCCAATTTAGCATTCAAGGATGCGAGTCCATCAGACGAGTCTCGCGAAGAGTGACATTGATTAGAGTGTTGGGGGAGCTCCTCTATGAGTGCATACCAATTAGCTGACTTTTCAAGAATAGGACCTTGAGAATCGACCATTTGCCGCGTGCAAACGTTGATCCCGTTATAAAAAGATTGATCACCTGGTTTGGATTTAGATCATTTTGCGGGCAATTATGAAGTAACTCCTTGTAACGGTCCTAGGCATCATATAAAGTCTCGTCATCAAGCTATTGGAAGTTTTGGATTTTCATCTTTATTTTAGCAATCTTCGATGGTAGGCTGAATTGCTTGATGAACTTTGTTTTTAACTCTTCCCATGTTTGAATTGTACGCAGTAGCTTAGATTTTAACCATCGCTTGGCAGCCCCTTGAAGTGTTATAGGGAACAATCTAAGCATGACTGCATCTTTGGAAACCCCCGGGATATGAAAGTAAGCAGCAATTTCAAGAATATAATGGGCTCGACATGCTGATTAGCATCTTCAACATCTTTCCCAGTGAATGGGGTCTCTCTTAGCAGATGGAGGAATTGAACATTGATCTCCAAGTGTGTGTCAGCACGAATTGTGGGGCAAACTAGTGGTTCCCCTGTGTCTTCTCTAGTATGAATCGTGTATTCCTCAAGTGACAAATTAGCAAGATTGGCCATTTTCTATATCGATTTGCCTTGATCAGTCTATGAAACTCGCATTCCAATTCTTCAAATGGTGGAGTCAAGTCTGAGGTTGAGCTCCTGGTCATGCATTACCAGAAAGGATAGATAGTTAGAACAAGTTAAAGGAAATGAAAAAGAATAAAAACTAAACAAAAATAAAAATCTTAACTTCTCAAAAAACACGTCACGTAGAATAATGCTCGCATTGTGTTTTTTAAGCAGATTTACTAATGTAACAAAATCTAACTTTCTTTGAAGGAGCTCGCAGAAAGGATCAAGAAATTGACAACTAAGTTTAACAAACCAAATATAACTGTTTCTTGACAATGACGCCAAAAACTTGATGTGTAAAACCTTGTTTTAAATTTATAACGGAATTTACCAAGACCATGGACCATTACACAACCAGACAAGTGTACCATATCGTATCACAATATTGTTGAGGCAAGTCCGGGTTGTCGAACACTTGGGGAATTGGTATGATTTGGTTTACTAAATTCAAATGTAAATTAAACTACAAAAGTGTAACTAAATATTTAGGTAATTGTTTGGTTGTAAGCTTGGTACGAAAACAGTTTTAGCTAAGCTATTAGACTAAAAGTAATTTAAAACGAACGAGTTGGAATTTAGTTTTAAATCAAATGATAATGGAGAGTTTCCACTTGGATTTCAATTAGACCCTATTGTGTATTGATTGAATTCGATAAAAATGCAATGGATCTTGTCAAGCTATTTACCGATTTCTAAATTGATTAGTTCTTTTAGTCCAATTACTAACCCTATAATGCTAAAGATGATAACATATTGGTCATATAATTAACAAACTTTATTATTAGTCTTTTGATTCATATTATGTACTTGACATTTTTCAATGCCAACTTTGATCCCAAGGTGTTCTCGAGGACAACATCCCCAAATCCTGTGATATATAGGATCTTGTGATCTGCAAACCTAACATTCTCGTTGTAATGCTTGAAGTTTTGCATTACTTCTCGATAATGACTTGTGGGAAACGAAGCACCCAAATCTATAATACAATATTCAATTGGACTATCTACACAACAAATAAGCGCATCCTCACACTCCTATGCCATATTCCCTTCCTTCTTCGCCTTTTCGGTTGAAGGCTTTAAGCACTGATTCATAAAGTGTCCGCTTTCTTTGAAATTCCAGCACGTGATGTCTTTCCTACGTTTTGATTGTCGACTTCTCCTTGACTTCGTTCTTCCTCTACCACCGACTCCTCAGTTGGTCCTTTACCATCTATCTTTGATACTCGGCAAACTGACAAAGCATTCCCCAACATTCCTCCTGCGTATGTCCTCACCTAGGATTAAATCTCGAATGCCTTTGAATGTGAGTTTAGTGGTTCCGGATGAACTATCAAGTGTTGAACTGTTTCAGACCAACTCTCTGGTAGCAAAGACAACAATAGAAATATCAACATATACCAACATTGATAATATTGAGTTAAACTCATTGACATGATATGTCATAGAACAACCTTCATTTATATTCGTGTTCACCAACTGTTTGATCAATAAAACCTTGTTTACCACTAAGGGTTTCTCGTACATATTAGATAGCGCCTTGATTAGCCTATACGTTGTCTTCTTATTAACAATGTTGCAAGCAACGTTCTTTGTCAATGATAACATGATAACTCCAAGCGGCTGTCGATCTAACAGATCTCAATCTTCTTGCTTTATGGCCTCTTGTTTCCTTACACCCAATGGTAGGTGCAACTTCTTCTGGTAGAGGCGGTTTTTTATCAACATCTTCTAAAAGTCAAAATTTTGATATTCAAATTTATCGATATTGATTTTTCCATCTTCAGCCATAACTCTGATACTAGTTGTTAGGACTAAGAATACTTCAATAAATTCAAACACGATAATAATGATGCGTAGACAAAAGAACACAAAGATTTAAGTAGACCGCTTGATCACAATAATCGAGTTACATATGTTGTAGAGCTAAAGAGAAATTTTATTGATAATCTTTAATAACACAAATTTCGACATGCATTGAGTTACAATCAATGAGACATATCTATACAGATCGTTTGACTTAATTTCTTCTAGACTAAAGCCCATAGGCCATGACGTCATCGACATATGCTGATCCATGAACGTACATAACTTGGTCCCCAAGAAAGTATATGAACATAGCTTATGCTTCTGTCAGCTTCGCCTCACTGCTTTACTGCCAGCAGCCTCTGTTCTCTGATATGAAGCATCGGTTCTAGAAACTGAAGCTTCTGTCCTAGACACCGGCCTCTATTCTTGATCGCAACCTCTATCCTCGATCTCAGTCTCTACCACAGCCTCTGTCCTCGACCACAGTCTCAACCACAACCTTTGTCCTTGAGGTCGAAGTCTATCTCTTCTGGTCAAAACTTCTATTCTTGTTAGAAGCTTCTCTTTGATCCAGAAAAACGTCTCTCTTCTTATCAAACTTCACTTCTCAACAATATCATTTTAGCTAACATGTATTCTTATCGTGAAATATTTTTCATATATTTTTTTCTTTTGTTTTTGTTAGTTTAATTTGAGCTCATTGACAGTTAACATCGCGAAAGGTCTGAACTATGCTTTTTTTAGTCTTATTTTAACCGAAGCTAAACAGATTTTAATAAAATTGAACCAACGAAGTTATAAATTATGTCCTATTTGGCACTTTGGACTTTGAAGTTGTATCCCTAAATAAATATGGTTGTAAGCGTCTACTAAGAACAGTTATTTGTCATGTTAATGTGTCTTCTATTGAATTAAATGATATCATAAATAAATAAAAATGGAAAACACAACAAAATGGATGATGATTATCATATTATCATGTTATGTTTGGTTGACAGATGTAAATAAGTCATAAACGAAAAGTTCAATTAGAATCATATAGTCAAATAAACATTTTATTTAGAACAGCAGCATATGATTAAAAAAGAAACTAGCAAAACGCTAGCAAAAATTACAAAGAAGTAATTGTTACATTAGGATTAGACACCCAATCCCTCCAAGAAATCCTAATCCTACGTAACCTAGCATGAACCCAAAGAAATGATTGAGATTGAATAAAATCCCACAAAGCCGCCTTAAGAGGCTTACTCTTATCGAACAATGACCTATTCCGAAAAGACCAAATCGCCCAAGCCAAAGTATTACAAACCACCTCCAAACATAGTTTAGCCTTATTCTTCATACGAAGGTCATCAAACCAAGAATCCCAATCACTAATAGAAGAACATATGGGAATATCAAGCTCCCACCATCTCACCACCAAAGCCCAAAGATCAAAGGCCACCTTACAAGAAAAGAAAAGGTGATTGACCGTCTCCAAATCCGTCATACAAACCGGGCACAAGGTAGAGTCCAAATCCAAACCTCTCCTTTCCAGATTGACTTTAGAAGGCAAACGATTCAACCTAAGTTTCCACATAAAAACATTCACCTTGGCAGGGAGAACCCGATTCCACATGGTCTTCAAATTCAATACCTCCAATAACAAATTATCAATCAGACTCCTGCTTGACGCCACCAAATATCCCCCTGCAGAATCTGAATCTCATACCCAACCATCCTCCTTATTCGAAAACACCACCTGATCCACCAACACCTTCAAGGCTTGAAACTGAACTAACTCGATCCCACCACTCGGCACATGATGCAAAAACGGGCCCCAACTATGAAAATTCACTCTCTCCGCCACCGTGCAATTGTTATGTAAGTCCAAAGCAAACACACGATTAAACTTGTGACGCAAACACACATCACCACACCACACATCATTCCAGAAGGAAGTGTTTCTCCCATCCCCTACACGCCGCTTACACTTAGCGAACAGATCGACCCCTTTTGCTTTCAAAAAGGCTATCGATTTTAATATTTCTAACCAACGACTAAACCCTCCCCCCCTCCCACGACCACACCGTCTATTCCACTCGACATCGCTACCATGAATTGAATAAACCACCTTAGCCCACAAATCCCCCGGCCTTGTTCTAAACCGCCAAATCCATTTAAACAGTAAAGCACAATTCAAACTAAAAATACTCCCGACTCCCAACCCTCCTAACTCCAAACTCGCCATACACTTCCTCCAAGCGACCCATGTCATTTTTCTTTCCTCCAAATCAGCACCAATAAAAAAATTATTCCTCAAAGATTCCAAAACCTTTTCAACACCTACAGGAATACGATACATGAACAAATAATAAGTGGGCAAGCTACCCAAAACCGCCTTGATGAGCGCCAGACGACCACCAACCGATAACATACGAGCATGCCACGAAGATAGTCTACTTTTAAATTTATCCACGATTTTATTCCAATGCTTTATACGGCCCATATTACAACCCACTGGAACTCCCAAATAAGTAATCGAACTATCCGCAACTCCACACCCCAACATACTCACCATCTCATGCATCTCAGAATTCTCAACTCCAACTCCAAGAATCTTACTCTTACTCACATTGATCTTCAAACCAGAAGTGACATAAAAACACCTCAGCAACCCAATCAAATTTCTAGAACAACAAACATCCCAATCACAAAGAAAAATAACATCATCGGCATACATCAAATGAGAAATAGCCAACCCATCACTGGCCAAGGACACCCCATTGATCAGATTACACTGCACCGCCTTCGAGACAATGGCGTGGAGACCCTCCATAGCGATGATAAAGAGAAAAGGAGATAATGATCTCCTTTTCTTAAACCCTAGCCATTTCAAACTCATCAGTCGAAACACCATTAACAAGAACTGAAGCACGAACATTAGTAAAACACCCCTCGATCCATCTCCTCCATCGAAAACCAAACCCCATCTCAGCCATAACCACATCCAAGAACTCCCAACAAAGAGAATCTTATGCTTTTTCAAAATCAACTTTAAATGCAAAAAGCTTCCTGTGTTTACGCTTATACCAACCCATCACCTCATTAAGAATCATTGGGCCATCGAGAATGAATCTACCCTTAAGAAACACAAACTGATCAGGACAAATATACCCACCGATCACCATATTAAGCCGATTAGCTAGCAAGTTGCCAATAATTTTATATTGACAACCAATCAAACTAATAGGTCTAAAGTCAGAAACCAGTCTAGAATCTTTCACCTTAGGAATCAAGGTAATGAAAGAAGAATTACACCCCTTCGGAAAGTAGGAAGAATTAAAAAACTCCCTTACCAAATTGAAGACATCATCATCCACTAGATCCCAGAAGTGCCTAAGAAAAGCAAAAGAAAAACCATCAGGACCAGGAGCTTTATATCCACCACAATCCCACACAGCTCGTTTAATTTCCTCCCGAGAAAAGTCAATCTCCAAAACCTTAGCATCTTCATCACCCTCTGCAGCCCACTTAAGTTTGGCTCTTTGAGCTAGATCCTTGGCCTCCAACCCTTCGAGATCTTTAATAACCTTAAGCGATTCAAACCTCCTAGCCACCTCATCCCTAGACGCCAAGCCTTGGTCAATCAGCTTATCAATCTCGAGAACACACTCTTGATGCATGACCACAGCCTCCTTCGCCTTAGCTTTATATTCCCCGATCCAAATTCTAATGATTGCTTTAAGATGCTTTAATTTATTTTTAAAACGAACCATAGAGTTATTATGAATAATGCCATCATTTCGTCACGTATCAAACACCATCTCATGAAAACCATTAATATCCAACCAAGAATTAAAAAACCGAAAGGGAGAAGGACAGTAATCAAACCTTTCTCTTTCAACACAATAGGCCGATAATCCGGGCTACCTTTCTCAAGAACTAACCCCGAAACACCATTAAACACATCCAAAAAACTCTCCAAAACCAAAAATCTATCAAGTCTACTCATTTTAGTAGCCCACCGATTCGTCCAAGTAAACGAAAATCCCCCTATAGAAACATCCACCAACTCTAAGTCTAAAATAAAATCATTAAACACATCCACTTGAAGTTGAACGAAA
The DNA here is from genome assembly GCA_023525715.1 of Cichorium intybus. NCBI lineage: Eukaryota > Viridiplantae > Streptophyta > Magnoliopsida > Asterales > Asteraceae > Cichorium > Cichorium intybus. The sequence goes on from CM042016.1 coordinate 8,013,049, forward strand.
TCCGACCCGAACCTCTGAGAAGCATCCCTAACTTCATTAAAATCGCCCATAACTACCACCGGACCATCCCAACTATGAATACGAACCCCAATAGCGTGCCATAACAACCTTTTGTCTACCAGCAATTGAGGAGCATACACCGTAATAAACATAACTTGCACCCCAGACGCCAACCAAACGCCTTCCACCGCCAAATAGTTTTGGAAACACGACACCTTAGTCTTCTGAAACACCGAGTTATTCCAAATACAAAGAAGCCCACCCGACATCCCTCTAGCCGAACTAGACGCAAAGTCAAAACCATTATTTTCCCAAAACTGACGAATCACCCACAAGTCGACTGACGTAAGTTTGGTTTCTTGAATAGAAAGAAAATTAATGAGGTGTCTTATTTACCTTTTCTATTAGATTTTCTGATATTTTATAATTAATAATAACTAGCCGTAACTTCGTGCTACGCACGTGCGTCTTGGTTTTTTTTTTATTTTTTTTATTCATGAAAATCGGTTTATAGGTTTAATGAGTTTACTATGATATGTCTAATAAAGCAATAACAGAGGCAACCAAGAGATTGACATTCTATTGGACAAAAATCAGGTCCAATTAAATAATTAGCTTCTTAACAATCCGTTGGAAACCGAAAGACACAATTGAAGGACGAAATATGGCAAATCCTAAAACACAAAAATAGCAAGAGGACTAAAACTGGGAAATCCCAAACAAAATTAAGAAAACAAACAGGCAACGAAGGAATTGAGATTCTATTGTAAAAAAATTGGGTCCAATAAAATAATAACATTTTTAAGAATCCGTTAGAAGATCAAATAACATAAAGTCCAATGAGTTTAATGGAAGGACGAAATATGACAAATTCCTAAAGACAACAATAAATGCAAAACAGGTGGCAGGAAGCGATTTCGAACTAAAAAACAACTAAAACAAAATTAATCAAAGGACTAAAACTGACAAATCACCCAAAAATTAAGGGTAAAGCAAGAGAACTAAATGGAATGACAAAATACGACAAATCCCTAAACACACGAATAAATGTAAGGTAAAAAGCAAGTGAAACAAAAATAATGAAAGGACTAAAACTGCAAAATCAGCAAAAAAAAAAATAATAAATACAAAACAACAACAAATCGTTAGAGCAACAGAAGTAAAACCGAGGGTCTCATTTCATTAAACGGAAGGACGAAAAACGGCAAATCTCTAAACCAATAAATGCAAAACAGCTGCCATGAATCGATTTTAAGGTAAAAAGCAAGCGAAACAAAAATAATAAAAAGACTAAAACTGTCAAATCACAAAAGAAACTAATAAATACAAAGCAAAAACAAATCGGACACCCCCGTAACCTCCCCACTCCAACCAAAACTTCTAAAAAAAGTTGTGTTTTTATATATAAGGTAATAAATACTAATTGTACATATAATATTTCCCTTTTCATCGCTTTTTTTTTTCTTTCAAATATTGGTAATGATTATATTTTGAGAATAAAAGACAATCAGTATTTATATTGTATTTCTGACGCAATTCAAGAATATGTTGTCAAACTATGCAAAAAGTCTCAAAAGGCTACCTCCTTTAAAACGCAAAGGAGGTCATATAATGTTTCCTTTATATAGAATGTTCAAATATGTAACAAGCTTCTCTACTTGAAAGGGTGTTTGGGAATGGTTATTTATGAATTTATAAGTTTTTTTGCGGTTAAATACTACTAATACATATTTTTAAATATTTTGATTGAATAAAATAAAAGATATTTATTAAATTAAATAATCAGTTTTTAATAAATTTTGTTTTTTAAACTTATGTGAAACTGTTTATTATAAGTCAATTTACACAATGACGAGCTATCTAAACAAAAAATAGTCATTATTAAAGAAACCCACGAGGACTCTGACTAACCCAACAATTGGACCAAAATTATAACTATCACTATACAAGAAACATGTTTTTGGTTTAGATAAAAAAAATTTATTAAAAAAGACCTAAATTTTGAATTTTTTTGTAGTTCAGTCTAATTATCCAGTTTTGTAAATCATCTTACAGCATTACTTATTTTTCCTTAAAAGACCTTAATTTTTTTACAAAAATATCATAAAATTTTCTTTTCCGGAACAAAAAAACACTTCACATTTAATAAACTTATTCATGTGGACCCTAAATTTTTCTTTTCCTAAAAATCGACACATTTGTGTAGGTTATTATGCTCTTGATGGAAGAATGTGGAGATTCAATTGTATTTATGTTTTTTTACAAGAGTAATTGTAACAAGTTGGGGCTAGCCCACTTGGCTAACAAGGAGGTCATGGGTTCAAACCCTGGCACTAACATAACAAGGAGTAGGAGTAGGATAGATTTGCCGTTCAAAAAAAAAAAAAAAACAAGAGTAATTGTATTGATTCCTACCTTTTATTCATACTCATGTGAAATTATGACAAGTGTCATATTTAATAAAACTAATAATATTTTAATACACATGTCACAATTTAACTTGGGTAGGAAGATTAGTAGGAATATAAAATGTAGGAACAAAAACAATTTCTCTTTTTACCATGATAAAAATAAATGCTTTATTGTATCTTTGATTGTTATATATATATATATATATATATATATATATATATATATATATATATATATATATATATATATATATATATATATATATATATATATATATATATATATATATATATATATATATATATATGGGAGAGGTTAAAATGAGAAAGATTAAAAGGTTGAGAATGTGAGAATGATTCTGGACCAATCATTTTATAGGGATATTATAGTAATTTAACAGTATGACTAATTAATTAAAAATCCTAAATAATTATGTTTTCCTATAATCATGGGATTAATTTATTCAGTTTCCATGATTATAGAGATTACGATTGCTGTTACCTAAAATAAAAGAATTAATTGATTTTTTTGTTATTTTATTAATTGAAAAAAAAATATTTTTATCAATTCTTTTTTCAAAATTAGAAATTTTAATAGTTTGTTTATTCTTTTTTACGGTTTCAATCATGGATGAATATAAAAAAAATATTTTTATAATTTTAGTGATTTAATTTTTAACAGTATTTTTATATAGATTATACAAAATTACGTTGTAATCATCAATGAATAAAATATACATAAAAATGAACTCTTTGAGAATTACCGAATACGCATCTAATCATAAATAAATAAACCTGTAATCATAAATGAATAAGAATGCAATGATATGTAAATATACATATGATTGTAAGTGAATACACATCTAATCATAAATTGAATACATATTTAATCATACGCGAATACATCATTGTTCTTAAATAAATACACATTTAATCATAAAATGAATTCGCCGATGTTGTAGTTTTGATCGTTATTCTTGTTGCTACCATCACACATAAAAACAAAGATGGGGCACCCATGAATATGATCATTCTTGTTTTTGCATTCACACCTGCAAAATAAAGTTCAAAGATATCAAAAAATGATTATGCCCATGATAAAGCAATCTAGAGTTACAAATGATAATAGAAATTGGATGTTACAGTGTTAATCTTCAATGATTAAAACATTTCATCATTAATGATTAATACTTTGACCCTTAATAAAACATATATACATATACAGTGTTAATCATCAATGACTAATACTTAGACAATTAGTTCATAAAAGTATTAAAATTAAGCTCTTTCAATATTCATTTATAACTATGATCATAAAATTGAGTTCTATAATTTTTGAAAATTAATTTGCCATTGTATCATATTTTAATGTTTCAATAAAATTACAATGCATATTAAACATCATCTTTGATATGAAAGTCAAAGGAAGTCAAAGTTAATTGAACATTTAATGCTTATTAAACATCATCTTTGATACCCGATGCATGGATAGTACAATACAAGTATCACTGTCAGGAACAAATGAAAAAATACATCACGAGCATATAATGGAATCTATTTACATGGTTGATATGATACTTCCGATGGAAGATTTAATCAAAAGCACATCATAGTTCAAAATTTAGCACCATGGACCATATTATGTCAATGCTTATGAAGATTTCAGCAAAAGTCTAATGTTTCCGTCACTTACAAATAGTAAATTAGTGTATCCTTTCATAAGATGGGATCCCTTGTGTATGTAGTTTATTGGTTAAATTCTTTTTCAATGATAGAGCCTAGAGAGAAAAAGAAGGCATTACGTCAAGCACCTGGTAGGCACCATTAATCTAATGAGGTTTCAACTTTCAATTTCTTGAATTACTTTCAGCAAATCACCAAAGTTGGTTTTATTACTAATATTAAAATGTCGAATTGTCAATCACGAATTTCTAATGGATCACTAATGTAAACAATTTAGAAAACCAGTAAGCTATAAGATTTTAATGGTTTACTAAAATCAATCGAAAATTTCAATGTGCTTAGTTTGGCGAGAAGTATGTAGGAGCAAAAGAAAACAAAAGGAGAAAAACATAACTAAAAAGATGAAATAAAGAGTTCATACCTTGGCCATTGAACATCTTCAAAACTAAATCAAAGTCAATGAAAGATGAATATAATATTACTGAGCTCGTAATACTGCCACAGACCTTCACCTGGTTCCTGCCAGTCTCGTTTTTCCGACTATGTGGCAATACTAATGTAGAGTATGTTGAGACGTTGAAGATGTTAGTGATGGTGTTGGGGTGATCCAGAAGGTATCGGCGGTTGCTATATGATTTAAGATGATGACGATTAGGGTTTATGATACGTGATATAAAGAAAGAGAGAGGAAGAGGGTCGATGGTTTAGGAGAGAGAGAGAGAGAGAGGGGTTACCCGATTTATAGGAGATACCATTTATTTGAATAATTTGAATTCCCATTATACCCTCATCCCTGTTTAAAAGTTACAGATTTATCTTACAAATTCTATAATTTACACAAATGGCCCAATCAATAGTAACCATAGATCTAAGAATTTAAAGGGTCCAGATTCTTTCTCATTTTCTCAACCTTTTAACCCTTCTCAATTTATCCTATATATATATATATATATATATATATATATATATATATATATATATATATATATATATATATATATATATATATATATATATATATATATATATATATATATATATATGATGAAGCTTTCGTGACTCATGATAAAGATCCACCGTGTATACATCTTAGCCTTTGATAAAAAAATTTTGGGTAATTAATTTTAAAAAGGATAATTATCAAATTACTAATCAAAATTCTTGTCTTATAGATGTCTACAAATGTAAACTCATTCGGTTCAAACTTTTCACTGCTAATTATCTTCTCGAATGATCAATTGAATAGCTTAATTTATCTGGATTGGTGTCATAATTTGGGAATTGTACACAAAACGATAAGAAAAGTCGAGTCATTAAGGAACCTCTCCCTGAAGCTCGTCCAACTAATAAAATTAGAGTTGAAAATAATGAGCTATGCAGTTATCGCGGTGAAAACTATAATCGCGCTAACCGACCGATATTTAATTTTCCGGTTCTCGCGGTGGTATAGCGGCTTTTAGTAATATGTATAAATTATGTAGAATTTATATATTATACTATTAGTAGTAGAATTAATATGTAATCGCGGTGGTATAGCGGTGGTATATCGGTGGTATTGCGGTTCTCGCGGTGGTATATCGGTGGTATTGCGGTTCTCGCGCTAAATAGCGGCGCAAATAGCGGAACCGCGATAACTAACCGCTATTATAAAAATCAGCGAGAACCGCGATACCGGCGCTATACCGGCGCGATTAACTGCCCAGATAATGAGTATGATTTTCGTATCATAGAGTCAACTAAGGTAGCTTTCATCATGCTTGCAACCATGTTTACAAAGCTCCAAAAGAGCTTTGAGAATCTTAGGGCATATGACATGGTCTCGCTGCTCAAAGAAATGTTCCAAGAGCAAGCATGACAAGATCGATTTGACACTGTGAAAGCTCTCATGGGATGTAGGTTTCCCGATTATACAAGAATTGGCCATAGATAATCTAGAAAAGTCTATCATAGAGTTGTATGGCATGCTTAAGACCCCTCAATCTAACATGGCCAAAGCAAAGCACTCTGGCACAACTACTCTTGTGCTAGATATAAGGGAGGGGGATATCAAAATAAGGACAAGCGAGTAGATGGGAAAATGGAAGGGAAAAGTTGGTTCAACCAACTTTGACCCCAAGCTCAAGAAGGGTAAGGATTAATATGAGATACATCTATCAAAGAATCCTTAAGAAGCCGTATACATCCACTATAAAGGGGATTGGACACTATAAGCGTAGTTGTCCATAATACCTGGAGGAGCTAAAGAACCTGAAATTTGTTTTGTACGACATATCTTTTTCTATGTATGTATACATCGCTGATTTTTCCAAATTTTCAAAATACTTTTCGAAGGCAATTAATGCTACCAAATGTGTATATATGTAATATGGGTTTAAGTGGTGTAGATATATTAATTGTTAGAATCCATGCATATCGCAAATCCCATGCAAATGTTATTCATAACCTAAGCTACCGACTCGTTCCACTTTAATCAATTTAGATCTCTAAAATCTAAATAATCAGGTCTTTCTACATGTAAGGCATGTGCAACATAATGACGAGTTTTTATCATGAGTGATGAGAGTTTCATCCTATATACACCTTTATCGATGAAGCAATCACAGATATAATAGAACATCCATGTTTATCATGATAAAAAGCATAAATACAACTGAATCTTTATCTTATTCCATCAAGAACATAATAACCAACATAAATGTAATATTTTTTCCTGAAAAAAAAAGAAATTTAGGGTCCACACGAAAAAGTTTGTCAAATGTGAGGTTTTTCCAGAAAAGAAATTTTGAAGTCTTTTTTGTAAAAAAAAATGTCTTTATCGGAAAACGTATTGCCGGAAGATGACTTGCAAAACCGGGTAATGAGGTTGAATTAAAAATTTTCTCCAAAATTTAGATGTTTTCTGAAAGAAAAAAAAACTTTCAATCTAAACCAGAAAAACGGAAAAATATAGAGTCTTTATGGAATAAACTCTTTTAGTTTATAATAATATAAGAAATAAAATATAATTGCATAATAATACATTTAACTGTATTTTAGCTACAAACGACACACTTCGTTATAAATTAAAAGACATTGGTAATACTGTATCTCACTTCTTGTTATAAAAAGACAAGTTATGTACATAAAAAACAACATACCTTCATTCAATCTAATTTTAGACAATTACTGTATTTTACCTACAAACAGCATCTGATACTTTTTGTTTATTTTAAAAATTGAAACCACTTTCGTCCACTTTTGTTAAGTAGGACCACTATAAGAAAATACAGTAACTAAAATATGAAAAAGTAATTTTGTTGTCATTTAAAATAATTATACAAACTAAAATACGTTGCTATTTATCAATAGGATGATTTCCAAAGGAGAATCAAATTATTTGAACAAAGCCATTAGAGCTATAATTTATACCGTTTGATAAAAAATTAAAAGGCTAAGATTAAAGACGGTTACTAAACGGTTATAAAAGTAATTTCACTTCCAAATCTCATCCGGCAATGAGTTCTATCAATGGGCGGAATTTAGTTTGGTACTTTGCTTATATAAATTGATTTTGTAATGATAATAAATTAAACATTTACTTATTATACTTTTTATCGAAAATATCTAACAAAAAACAATTTTTAAAAATAGAAAAAGGAGGAGGAAATCACGTAAATTCGGGCACCGTTATGATTTTTAAGTTGGAGACCTCCAAACCCACGTATGTGTCCGTCGTTTTGCAAGCAAGCTGGACCACCGATCACACCCCCCCAAATGAGACCCATACATTTAAATGACAAAACTACCCTTACTCCCTGAACTACCCTTGTGAGCTATATCACAAGGAACTTGTGAACGCACATGCCAAATGCTACCCATTTACTTCCTTCAAACTTATGAACCGTAGTTTAATTCAGTAGTTTAATTCGATATTTATAAGGAACGTGCAAAAACTATATAGTCTGACTTTAATAAGATATCTTCTAGAAATGATCAAAATACTAACAGACCGATAAAAAGAATATATGTCAGTCTTGTTAATATCATATGTAGCAATTTGTTGAGTAAATAAATAAATGTAGAAGAGAAATAGAGATTCCTCCAGCTAATTCAGACTCAGACCACCAAAGTTTGTTAAACATGCGTGCACGGTGTACCTTTTACCAACTACTCTTCCATATTTCCTTTCTTTACTAGAAGGTTTATAATTAAAAGTAACGTTTTTATCGTTTATTAGCTGGTATATTTTTATTTAGTAGTTGAATTAAATTCGAATCTAGACAATTATGTATATTTGAAGTCTCGGAGTTTTCCAATCATAAGGCCCTCGACAGAAAATCAAAGTATCTTATTTTAATTTATCTATTTTTTGTTTTTGTTATTCGATTAAATTTAACAAAATATTAAAAAAATACACAAAATGCCAATTTAGTCACTTATTGCAATACATCGGTTCAGATACATCCTTCTTTTATCGGAATATACATTAATGGTCAAACTAAAGTATGAACTTAGATGACGTGTTAAGAATAATGATATAATATTGTAATTTTTATTAAAAACGTTTTATATAATGATACGTCAGGTGTCTATTTTAAGACAATACCGGTTTCATAAGCAAATATTTTGTGACCATTGACTTTTGTTGAAGGTGAAGTTGCTTTTAAGAGAATTTTACGGAAGTACCCTTCACCGTCCACTAATTTCTTGTCGGAGAGAATAATTTGATCAATGGGTATGTATGACCGCAAGGAAACGATGCCTTTGCTTGCAAACTTTGATCAATTGACATATTTGTCCTTCCGTCAACGCTTCACATGTATAAAAAAAGCTAAAGTACACTCCAAAGTACTCACGACTGTCCTGATCTACTTCACAGGGGCACAGACTACGCCAAGTTGATATAATAAATTACAGTTTTGGTCCCTGTAATTTGTACTAGTATGCAGTTTTGGGTTGGTTCTAGTCGTCAGTCTATTAATCTTTCTTTGGTAATGACTATTTTAGCCTTCTTAGATGTGCTTTTTCTATAACTGTTGGTTATTATTATATAGATTAAATGCAAGGGGTTCTAGAAGGTTTGGGGTGGGGGTGGGAGGGTTTTCCGTTTTCAAGCGGGGTGCTTCCTTTTTACTAATCTCTAATCGCCATCTGTCTTCTTCATCCGTCTTCCCCCATCCGCCACCTCCTGTCTGCTTCACCACACTATCCGCCATCTCTTTTGGGTGCTTTTCTTTCCATCTCTTCCCGCCTTCCACGTTTTCCCCACTGCCACGTTTTCCCATCTCTCTCTCTTTCATTGACAGACTAAAACTCCAAATACACATCGAAGATAAGAACTTTTGCATGACGGATTACCAGACCTTCGATGCTCCCTTTTCGTGACAATCGATCGTTTCTATTTGCTCGCCGGCTGTTTCGCCACCAGACAAGAAGAATACCCTACTCGCCGGAGTGCCGAACTAATTTATGCCAAAAAAACATCTCGATACTGAGGTTAGGGTTTCACACAGATGCAGTTTACAATTGTATATATGTATTCACAAAAGCGTTTCTGTTCATGACTCATGAGTGATTTCACTGATTTGTTGTGTTCCTTGATTCGCACAGAAGCTAACCAGACCTATCACCGATCACTTTCATCTCCCCCTCCCCCTCTCATTTCCCCTACCGATCGATTCTTATTCTACCATCACCGCTCCTCTCTACCGCTGAGGAGAAGCATCAACTGAATCAACGAAACTAAAGAAAAGAGAAGACTCGGTTATTGAAAGAAATAGCAACAAACGAAAATATATTGAGAAATCGTACTATTGAATAGAAAGATTAAAAGGGGGATTCTTCAAATAATCACCGGCATATGAGAATCAAACAATCTGTGAGCTTTTTACCATCGAAAAGAGGAAGAGAATGAGATACATCCATCGATTGATAAATGAAGAAGTAGCAGGTACGTGATGCAGTGATTAAACTTATGGATAACAACATTGTTTGCATTCTTTTTCAAGTTTACATGTTGGCTTTACGAGTTCAGATTTGCCGGTTGGGTTCTGCATCAATTACCCATATGATTGAGTTTCAATTAAGCTGTAAGTTTCTTTGTCGTCTCTCTCTCTCTCTCTCTCTCTCTCTCCCCCCTCCCCTCTCTCTTGCTCGCTTTCTCTTGAATGCACCTGGTGAAGACGTACTCCATGTGTTCACTGAAATGCTAGCAGAAAATATAAAAAATCAAATAACAATATAACATCACACTTACTGGTTTGGCTCTGGTGATGGTTTGAAGTGGCAGGCGGCGGCTGCTTTCAGATTATACTTTGGAACCGAACGGGATTTCTCATCGCCTTCGCAGTTAGGTAAGCATTCAATGTTCTATATTTGCGTTTTTTTGCTTTAGGATTTCTCATCGCCTTCGCCATTATGTCTCTTCTCCCTAAACTTATTGCTCCTGGATTTGTACTCAAACCCAATATTCAATCACGTATCTATAATTCTTTTCTTTCTTTGGATTCTTTAATAAGTATATAATTCAGGGTATGAATGATTATGCTATGTTTGAACTGCTGTATAGAAAATGGGTTTTGTGGTGGAGTTAAATGAGTTAGATACTTATTAGAGAATCCAGGGAAAGAAAAGAATTTTTTATATACCCAAAACCTGATTTAGTTAGATACTTTTGTTAGGTGGAGTTAAATGAGTTAGATACTTATTATCCTAATTGTGCTTATTCAGACTGTTTTAAGCAGGGACGAGTTTGGTGTTTTGGGAGCTGATGATGATTGATGGAGCCAAATGGCCTGTAAAATTCCTTCTAATCATGAGGTATAATACTTTACCTCAGTATGTTCAACATAATTGACACATTTAAATATTTAATTTGTTTAAGAAACATGGGATCATGTTATTTATTATTCTTAATTTCATTTCACATCAAACCATATATTGTTCTAATTTTGTTTTGTATCTATTATATGTTTGAATTTTTTTTATTCTTTGACTTAGTTTGACTGCGAAGGAGATCTACCTCTGTCATTTGCACAAAGAGATTTGGTAATTTATGAAATGCATGTTCGTGGATTTACAAGGTACGAGTCCAGTAAAACAGAGCCTCCTGGTACTTACCTAGGTGTAGTGGACAAACTTGATCATTTGAAGGTACACAATGGATTGACTGGAATAATTCATTACAATACCAATGATATCTTAACAGTACTATTTATTTATATATTTGTTCCATATTTAGCAGCATCAAAGTTGAATACTGGTTAGTGTTGTTAAGAGTATTATTTATGATGTAGGAACTTGGTGTGAACTGCATACAGTTAATGCCATGCCATGAATTCAATGAACTTGAGTATTTCAGCTACAATCCTGACTACAGGTATCCACATTCTGCCTTCCTGCTTTAGTTTATAATTTTCTTTGAAACAAGTTCACAAACACTACACCCTATGAAACAAGTTATTATATTTATATTACTCACCAATAATTCTCAAATTCTTGTGTAGGTTAAATTATTGGGGGTATTCAACTATCAACTACTTTTCACCAATGTTGAGATACGCATCAACTAGTGGTAGTAATGGTGGCCTTGATGCAATAAATGAGTTCAAACACCTTATTAAAGAAGCACACAAACGTGGAATTGAGGTTTTGACTTGTGTCAACTTGGATTCAAATTATTTCTCTAAAATTTACAAATCCGCTTTCTAATTCAAAATTTTACAGGTGCTCATGGATGTGGTTTCAATCACACTGTTGAAGGGAATGAAAATGGTCCCATTTTGTCCTTTCGGGGTGTTGATAACAGTGTCTTTTATATGCTTGCACCTAAGGTATAGTAATAGTAATACCAGGCATTACTACACTTCTTTTTCACTCATGAAGTTGAATGGGGGTATAATGGTCTTTCTGTCTCTTTATACATGGTTTTGCAAGGAGAGTTCTACAACTATTCAGGATGTGGAAACACATTCAAACTTATGCATCTACAACTATTCAAATGACAAACTTTTGCATCTATCCGATAATTGTTTGTATAAACTATATGCATTTTGAACCATCCAAAAGTTTTGACCTCCCCTTGCTTTTCCATGTCACCATCAAAAACCCAGATTCGTGATATTCGTAGAGGTACTGTAATTGGACAAACTCAAAAACCTACTTACCAAGTTCTGGTCCAACCCGTGCGAAGCACGGGCTCAACCTAGTTTCTTCTTATTTGTTAGCTATGTTCATTTGTATTCAATTTTTCTTTCCAGCTGTTAGACCCGGTCCAAGCCGATTTGATACTTCGAGAAAAAGTAAAACATGAGGCCCTTAAAACCTGAATAGTGAAATAGAAAAAATTTCACCACTTAGACATGAACCTGGATCATCTAGGAAAAAAGTAAAGACCAAACAATGCTTATAACCAACCGAGTTGTATATATATATATATATATATATATATATATATATATATATATATATATATATATATATATATATATATATATATATATATATATATATATATATATATATATATATATATAGAGAGAGAGAGAGAGATAGGATATATTAAAAACTGTAATTATTGTGTGGACGTAAGGACCAATCAGAGACGAGAATCAGTCAAGGGTATTTTTGTCAATTGATTTTTAAGTTAGTTAATTAAATTTAAATCAATTCCTATAATTATGCTATAATTATGGTAAGGTGGACCTATAATTGTGGAATCACGCTAACCAATTGAATACCCTAGCTGCCATAGACACGCTCCTGGAACATCTGCCACATTCATCTCACGCCTCCGTAAACACCACCGGCCGATCTCCTAGATACGCCTGCAGCACATCCTGGAACCTCCTGGAACCGCCTGCACCACCACCGATTCCACTAGAATTAAGGCGGCCTCATCATCACGACAACCCACCACCAGCCCCTGGTCCACCAAGCAACCACCACCATAGATCACCACCATATGGCCATTGCCGATCACCAGCAACGAATCGCCACCATCAGCAACCAATCGCCGCCACCATCAACATGCAATTACCGCCACCATCAACCTGCCCACACTCGGATTCCATGATTTATTCTTCTCACGCCTCATGTGAAATCAGAAGATAAAAGATTCCATGATCTTGATTCTTGATCTTGATTTATTCCAGGATTCTGCCACCATCAACCTGCCCACACTCAGATTCCATGATTTATTCCAGGATTCCATGATCTTGATTCTTGCATATTCTGGTAATTTTTTGTGCAATCAGAAGATAAAGGAACAGAGAATAAAGTCTAGAGTTCGATTTCAAGACAATCATTCACACAGAATGTCATCCTCAACTTGATGAATTACAACTAGAGAAGAATTCTGATGTTGCAGGGCAGATTTTGATGAATTTCAATACAATTATTCTGGCAGAATGACATTCTGACAAAATGTAATTCTCAACTTGATGAATTTCAATGCAATTATTCTGGCAAAATATGTATACTATGTACTTCATTCTAACAGAATATGTAAGTATGATTTTGTATGATTGTGTAATTCATTCTAATAGAATGTTTATCTTATTTTCATATTTATCTGATTTTTATGACTTTTTAATTCATATAAGTATGATTTTGTAACTCATTCTACTAGAATGGTTAACTTACTTTGAAAATGTACACTACCATTCTATAAGAATACCCGTTTCTGATGTACGATTTTGTAATTCATTCTAATAGAATGGAACGGATTAAGAACTCAGGATAAGAATCAAAATTAATTTTACATCTTTGTTAGAATTGTTACAAAACTGAATTTTGAATTTGAAAATAAATTTGAATTTGAAATTTAATTAAAATTCGAAATTAATCCCATGAAAATCTCACATTCCATAATTGAAAAAGCATAAAAAGTCCATATTACCCTTTAGAATGATATAATTAGAAAGTTGATATTTTTTTAATTAAAAATAATTAATTTATGTTATTAATCACAACCATTGATATTATGATTCTACGCTTCTGATTGGGTCTTACGTCCACACAATAATTGTGGATCTTAATATAACCTAGCCCTATATATATATATATATATATATATATATATATATATATATATATATATATATATATATATATATATATATATATATATATATATATATATATATATATATATATATATATATATATATATATATATATATATATATATATATATATATATATATATATATATGTATATATATACATATATGTATGTATATATATATATATATATATATATATATATATATATATATATATATATATATATATATATATATATTGTAGCTTAATATATAACATATGTTAGAGAGCAGAAGTTGAAACCCTAAAATTTGACGGGGCTCTGGGTCGTCCCCCATCTTGCCCCCTCTATTGGGTCGAGCCTGCAACTATCATATGTTTTTATGGTCATGCCAGTTCCCTGTTGGTTTTGTCTTTTATTTTATAATACATTTTGTTAAAAAACTATTTTATCACTCATTAATTTGTTTTCGTTAAATTTATGGATGTAACCGATTTCGAAATTGGATCAGAACCCAAAACAAAGACCGAATAAGCTATATGTTGAAGTCTGAAAACCAAATGGGATGTGTGTAACCGGTTCCAGATACTGGCCAATTATATCGGTATTAAGACCAGATTGACGACAAAAAACTGGTTTTGGGTCTACAACTGGTTAAGATGGGAAAAAACTGAAACCCATTTTATTAAAGAAACCGATTTTGTTTTTCAAAAAAGAAAAAGATTAAATATTGTTAAAAATAACTTTCTCTATTTTATTTGTGTACAAAGTCTGATTTTGAATTGTAAGACTGATTAGTCTTTAAACATGGTAGTTTTTAACACAAAAAACATATTTGAAACCTTCTATTTGAAGAGTGGTAACTCAATGAATATAAAACAAAAAAAAACATATAAAAACTCTAAAATTAGGTTTAAAATATAAATAAATGCTAAAAAATTCAATTCAATTCAACCAATAACGAAGAAGTTATAGCGGTGTAAAGTAAAGTTGTATTCTGCCCAATGTTGAAACACAAAGAGACAGATTTGATACCCTCTATTTGAAGGACTGTAATTCAGTGAATATAAATCCAAAAGGGCATATAAATAGTCTAAAATTTTGTTTAAACTGTGAACTGAATGCTGGAAAAAATTCCAGGTCAATCAGACCAATAACGAAAAAGTTACGGAGATTTAAAGTCAAGTCATATTTTGTCCAATGCAAATCACAAAAATACGGATTTGATAACCTCTGTTTGAAAGACTGTAACTTAGTGAAAATAATACCAAAAATGCATATAAATAGTATACAATTTTGTTTAGATTGTGAACTAAATGCTGGAAAACAATTGGACCTAAATCATCCATGGATGAGATGTAGACCCCAACAAGCTCAAGAACATCAAACAAACCATTGGGATACTAGGAAACTCCTCCTCCAAAATAGAATTTTCGGATTTAAACTAAAACCCCCAACTCAATATGGGTTTTCGAGCTAGAAACGAGATAATAATACTTTAGATGGGTTGCGAAACTTCAAGGCTTTGATAGAGCTTCAAACCCTATCACAAATCCTCTTTACTCTACTAAAAATCGCCTGTTATGCCCTCCTCTCTCACTCCAATCGTTCCCGCCACAAGAAATGGGAAGAACTCATGTTTATAAAAAAATCATATTGGAATTGTAATTGAAATTAATTTAATATTGATATGAAAACTGGTCAAACTTTTATCATTAAAATTCGTCCATTTTTTATTTTATTAAAACAAAAGGTTTAAATTTTCTTCCGGTGGTTTCAACATAGAAAGTAATTAAAATTTTTTCCATTTAAGTACAATTATACAATTTTTTTTATCATAATCCTCTATTTTTTAATTTAATGGAGACAAATTGGTTATATACATTAATATTATATTTGTAATTCATATTTAACCTCACACACACATGTCATGTTAGTGAATAACTATATATTGTAATCATTTAAATTTCTGGTTAATATTTGCCATATACATTGATATAATGCATTATCATAATCAGTATTGCAAAAGTCGCTAAATAGTCTCATGTCAGTCGACTAGCGAGTATTCGGCCCAGACGAGAAGTACTCGACGACTACTTGGATTGTGTACATACATACAAATTATATAATTATACACACTCAAATACGAAAAGTCATAAATCCATATACATTTAAGGAAAAAAAATACATACACAATATAAATGACTGAAATGCTAAAAGTAAGAAATACATTCATATTTATGAATGTTAAAAATAAGTACACATCATATGTTTATAAACACAAAATACTGAATACAATTATAATTACATCAAATTTGAATTGAATTATTTAAAATTATAATTAAACAACAAAATATTTAATAAATAAATAAATACATGATATATGTTGGATTAATTATTTCACATTTATAACTATTTATTTAAAAAAGTCTAAAATTTTCGAGTTTGATCAACTGATTTGATCCGAATTAAACCGATTTTTTACGAGTTTAACCCGAGTTTGATCGATTGTGAAGTCTGATTTCTAAAGAAAAAGCCTTGAGATATACCCAATTCCAAATAGTCCATCAAATCTTACAACTCTTGATCATAATAATATCGTTACTTCCTATGTGTAATTTATAACCATTTACTCATCGTATAAAAAGCACCAACCTTCTAGTTTCTAACGGTTGCTTTTTCTACTCGTTGTCGAAACGCTTCCTTGTTTTCCCGAAGTGAAACAAACTCATGTTCACTTTTTCCCTTCATTTGTGACTTTATTTCGTCCTTTTTTTTTCCGTTACAGGAATCTTGAATACGAAGACCATCCAAACACATATTTCTTAGAATAACGTGAATCTTTTAATTACAAATTTTTTTAGAACAACATTTTTATATCAAATTTTATTTTTAGAATTGATTTTGTCAATATTAAAGAGAGAAGAATATTTTTAATGAAATGTGTTCCTATACACCCTTCCTATAAAGCTTATTATAGTTGTAACATATTTTATACTGAAAAAAAAGGGATAAAGGCTTGATAGGGTAACAAATTTTTAAAATTGTTCACATTTGGTCACTAAATTTATTTTTTTGTTTGATTTATCCATGAACTTTTTAAAATTGTTCACATTTAGTCATTTATGTTTTTTTGTACAGATATGTTCATGAAACTTATTCTATTTGTACAGATATGACAATTACACTTAGTTTTTGGTATACATATGACCAATACCATAATTGTCATATTTTTGAAAAAAAAAAACAAAAGTGACTGAATGTGAACATTTTTAAAAAGTTTACAGGTAAATCAAGCACCAAAATAAGTTTAGTGACCAAATGTAAACAGTTTTAAAAAGTTCATGGATAGATCAAATATAAAAATAATTTTAGTGATTAAATGTAAACAATTTTAAAAATTTGTTACCCTATCAAGTCATTATAAAAAATAAAATAAAAACTCAACCATATATTTGACCTCAACTCCCAACTGTTTATTATAGTTTTACTGCTTGTAAATTAATATTGGGAAGGTTTATATTAAATTTATTTGTCTCTTTTGAAATAAATATTAAGCGGACATTTGGACGTATATATTTAAAGTATTTATTATGAAATTGAAAACCAAAACTATTGTGTTAGTATGCCTCACGTCACCTCTAAATATTTTTATATATGATGGAGTCTATTAAACTTTTTATAAAAAATATTTTGAAAAAAAAACATAAACTACACATATAATGTAAATTTACATGTTGGTTTGAATATCACTATTTAACATTATACGATACCAAGCTAAACAATTATAATAAAAGGAGTTATATATCTAATAGCTGGATACGATTTCGTCCTTTGAAATTATGATAATCAAATAATCATTTATTTGATTTTTCTGGAAAAGAGAGAGTTCTATTTGATAAAACACCTAAAATTTCTGATGGACATCCATATGAAAGAAAAAACATTTATTAGTTGTATTTACTTTTGATAACGAGTCCAATTGTCGTAGTATCACTCAAACTGCACCACTTAGTAAATTCTACGTATCCAAACATAGAAAAAAAAAAATACTGATTAAACTTCATGTTGTCATATACATTTTGAGAGTTTCAAATCACATATCAAACCAATGGGCAATTTTGTGATTTAAATAGAATTTCACAGAGCTAAGCATTTACTTAAGACAACTATATTAGTTGTTTTTATTTGATTTATTAACTGTTTCTAAATCATATATAGGTAAAATGACCGAATAAATATTAATATATGTAAAGACAAAGTGTTTTATACATAAAATTTCCATCTTTTCTTCGACTAATAAATCATTTTGAACGTGATTAAACAATTATTTTATCATTATATTAAAAAAACAAATTTAACAACATTATCAATTTTGACATAAAAAATCAAATAAAATAATTAGTCAACAAAAAAATGGTTTGAATGTGACTTGTCATATATTTTCATCCAATTACGCTAAAGTTTAAATTGATAAATGTGGAAACAATTGTTGTTTAAATTTTTTTAGAACAGCTATGGGGTCTCGAACACCTGTGACGGGTTTTCAACCGTCCCTCGTTATTTGACGAGCTATGGGGTATCGAGCACCTGTTTTTTAAATTTTTTTTAAAACGATCATTTATTGTTAAACAGTTTAATCGGTCTAGAAAAACAAAGCCAATATATTGTTCATCATATATATGTTATTAGAATAATAATACGTGTAATATTTTATAGAATATTATAAAATATTATAAAATATTTGAATATAATATTTTAGAATATATATATATATATATATATATATATATATATATATATATATATATATATATATATAAAATATTTTATTAGATTATTACATTTAATATAATAAAACCAATGATTTTTTTATAATTTTTCGGATACAAAATCACAAAACAAAAAAATACATATTTTATTTGTTATTTCAAACTATATTCTATTTCTAATTTTATTTTATTTTTTTGAACAGCAACATTTCTAAATTTTCTATTGATACCTGAAATGAGTGGTCTGGAACTCAGGATGGCATCACCATGTCTCACAGAATCTTATTGGTGTCAAATTAACCTATGTATATGAAAAAATTAATGATTTTTTAATCTCTAAATCACAGATCTATACAAATTTGGGTGTGTGTGTGTGTATGTATGTATGTATGTATGTATGTATATGTATATATATATATATATATATATATATATATATATATATATATATATATATATATATATATATATATATATATATATATAGGTTTATTGAGACCAAAATATTTACGTGAAACATGAAAACATAATCTTAGCCAGTCATATTGAAAATCAAAAAATAAAAAATAATTTAAAATAGCCAAAAATAATGAGAAAATTAAAAAAATCTAATAAATTTTGCTAGTTTGTGTAGCAAAAAATTAAAAATAATAAAAAAGAAAGTTCACAATATATTATTCTAATAGAATATTGTTCACATACTGTGTAATATTCTAATAAAATATTGCGAAAGAATTTCATAAAATTTTAAAGTGTAATATTAGAATATTTCACATATAATGTAATATTTTATTAGAATATTACAAAAGCGCTAATTTTTTATTTTATTTATTTTGTGAAATAAAAAAACGATGAAAATAATAAATAAATATATTTTTTCAATTTTTTTCATTTATTTTGTATATTTTAATTTTTTATTATGATTATGTCTCCTCGTTTCACGTAATTTCTTTGTCTCATATTAGGGACGGGTATTGGTGATCCCAGTCTCATACCCCATTATAAAACTGCATCCCAAACCCGGTTCCGTCCTATCAGATACCCGGTTAGTAAATAACCATCGGGTTCGTGGTTATACCAACGGGTATATGGTATTTCAATCGATGATAATAATGGATTGAAATTTACCTGTTGGAATTTTCATTATAAAATCCGATCACAATCTCATCCAAATAATTTTCATTATAAACATCATCAATGAAGATGCATGCATAGTAATGAGTTGATGAATTGAAGAAGGGAACATGAGAAAAATCTCATACCCGGTCCCATAACCATCACATACCCACAAATTTTTTTCTAAAAAAATCCATACCTGGTCCGATAATCATTTACTCGGTTCACAACCCGTCTCAAAAGTTTCGGGTTTGGTTTTTCCCATCGGGTTCCAGTGTTTTTGTCATCCATATCTCATATGAACCTAACCTATGTGTGTGTATGTATATATATATATATATATATATATATATATATATATATATATATATATACATATACATATATATATATATACATATATATATATATACATATATATATATATATATATATATATATATATATATATATATATATATATATATATATATATATATATATATATATATATATAATATAAGATAAGCGATCGGGTGAGGACACTTCTTAAAATAAGGACTCGTGAGGACACCTTAAAAAATTGAAAAAAAATAAAAAAAATATAAATAATAAAATGGATCATAGTACTATATTGGAGAAAAAAAATTCGAAAAAAAACTTTTGGATTATTGTTTTTTTTATAATGAAACAATGATCCACAAAATAAAATTTTTTGTGGATCATTACTGTTTCTCAATGATCCAAATTTTTTTTTCCAATTTTTTTGGATCATGATATAGTACTATTTTCGATTTTATGATTTATATTTTTTTTATATTTTTTTTCAATTTTTTTAAAGTGTCCTTACGAGTCCTCACCGAAAAAAGAGTTCTCACCGGAACGGTACCCTATAATATAATATCATCCAAGTAGGTATAATTACTTATTTCACCGGTTACCATACATAACTTACTAAAAAAAGAAACAGCTTTGAAAATTTAATATTTACATTTATCACATATGTGGTTTCAACCATTTTTTCTTGTCGACTTGTTGAATCATATTGAATTATATAAAATATATTGTAACCAGATTCGTCAAACACAACAATACCGAGTTATAACACAAAAAAACAAGCGGTGGATATGGAATAAATTGCGTCAAAGGGGAAGAGGAGATTGAGTCCGGTTCACGCAAAACACATTCGTCCTTCTTCTTCTATCCTCTTTACTATTATATAAAGACTCCTTACTTTCCTTCTTACATACCTACACCCCACACACCTTTTCCCTTGTTCCCCAAATCTCTAAAAAAAAAAATGCTGTTTCCAACTATCCAAGAACCCTAACCTTAATACAAAAAGATTTCACCCTTTTTTCTTCTTGTTCAAAATCGGGAAATGGAAAAGCTCAATTTCGTCAACAATGGTGGCCTCCGATTACCTCCAGGCTTCAGGTTCTTCCCAACTGATGAAGAGCTTGTTTTGCACTTCTTGAAGCGCAAGGTTCAATCCCGCCCTGTGGCTTCCCCCATCATCACCGAAGCTGATGTTTGCCGGTCTGATCCATGGGATTTACCAGGTCTGTGACTCTTATTCGTGTTATTTTCTGTTGAATTCTTTCAAATAAGTGTAATGTGAGGCGTGTTTTGTTGATAATGGGTTGTTTTCGTGTGTTTTAGGTGATCCGAAGCAAGAAAGGTACTTCTATAGCAACATGGAAATCAAGTACCCAAATGGAAAACGATCCAATCGGGCTACTACATCAGGATACTGGAAAGCAACAGGTATAGACAAGCAAATTGTTGATTATAATACCAAACAAGTTGCCGGTACGAAGAAAACTCTGGTGTTCTACCGAGGCAAAGCCCCAAACGGGTCTAAAACCAATTGGATCATGCATGAGTACAAGCTTGCTAAACCTATCGAAGTAAGTAACCCCACTTTAATGCCGACGCTGTCTGCTTAAAAAAAAGGTTAAAATTCTGATAACTCAGTTCGATTTTTGTGCAGGGAATGGAAAATTGGGTGGTTTGCAGGATGTTTTTGAAGAAAAGAGGAAGAAAAAATGGTAAGAACGACGTAGAGGGGGTTAGAATTGAGGAAGCAGGACCGATTTTCTATGATTTCATGGCTGGTATTCCAAGAACTGGTGATCTGAATTTGGAACCTGCTGCATCGTCGTCTGGTTCAAGTGGGGTGACAAATGCTTCTCCCATGGCAGATGAAGGTGAAGAGAGCAGTAAATATATGCGAGGAACTTAAAATCTTGTTCGCTGAGTTTACAGTAGAATAAAGTAGTAATGTAAAGTTAGTTTTTTAAAATCGGGAAGCTAGTTGAAGTCTGTAATCGGACGTTGATGATGATGATGATGAAAATTGCAGTTTTATTTTGCGTTCGTGTTCTTCAATCTTAACTCGAAAATCATACAAAAAATTTGGTGGTTAATGGAAGATTTTACAGTTGAACACAGGGTTCGTTTTGGGAAAAGAGAACAGGGACGATTCGACCCACAAACAACCCCCAATTTCCCAATGTCAAGATTCCATCCGTACATCTATTTTCAGAAGGAACATACTCTCTTCGTTTACATGAAAATAAAACTGGAAATGATAGCAATGTTTCTTAATCTAATATTTTATATTAAGAAATGTATTTTATGAAATTAAATAATAATAAAACTAATATTTTAATAAAATATATTTTTATTTAATTATAAATTTTCAACACACCTTTCAATATCAATCCTAAATATACTTTCTTTGCAATTTGCCTTTATTTAATATATCCAAACACCTTTTAAGCTTTCAAATTAAAGAAGCATGGGTTTAAAAGTTATGTGTTTATTTGTTTGTTTGTAGTTGCATATAGAATATTATAACGTTGGATAGTCATATTTTGTTTCAGCAAACTTTTCGGTTCCAAAAGCTATTTCAATTTTTTATTTGAAGTTATTTAAAATGTAACATATCTTTTCGGATATTCTAATTCAATTTTATTCATCTTATTTAATAAATCATGAAAGGGTGTTTAGATATTAACCATTAATATGACATTTATCTAATGTGATATTCGCATGTTATATTGTTGGACATTTAATTTTCTAAATCGGTACGATTGGAAATTAAAATTACAGTTATTTGTCTATTAGGACTTTAAAAATAAAATACTTAATTTCGAACGATAAAATCTCTTTGTATAGACATATTTTAAAACCTTAAAGTATTAGTATTTTAGAAAGATATTAGATATGTGTTGATGTTTATTTTTTGTTCTTTATTTCTTGAACTTCTAATGATATTAATAAATAAGAACTAACGAAAATATTCATCTTGCCAAATCTAACTTGAGTACGAGTGTTAATGTCGGTATTTCAAAGGATAGTGTTTATGTTTTTAACTTATCATATCCAAGAACATAGTATGTTTACAGGACAACAAGAAGCAAGTAGTTGCAAAATAAGCAATTGGTTATGGTAGTTGAACTTTCGAACATGAACATGCAAGGCCACTATGGGAACACGAATGTGTACGCCTTGAATTATTCCTGTTTTGGCATGTTATTACTCAGGAACCTAATTACACCATTTAACACCCAAAAAGAGATGAATAAATTTCTTGAACTTTTGCTGGTGGCACGTATCGAAGACAAATATATCTCTGTGAAAAATCTGCGTCGAGTGTGATTGTTATTAGGATATTCGGAAGGAGTTAAGGTTTTTTTTAACGAATAGCATAAAACATGGAATGTCGGGCAACAGATGAGATAACTTAAATGTCTTTATTGACAAATACGTGTGAATAGGAAATGGAAGTTGTTAAGCTACAAACGACATAGCTAATTATGGTAGATAGGTGGATTCTGCTAGTCATGAACATGCTAAGTCACGATGCTAACGTTAATGTGTTACTTTGAAGTATTAAAATTTTAGTATAAAATC
Source organism: Cichorium intybus (assembly GCA_023525715.1). Lineage (NCBI taxonomy): Eukaryota > Viridiplantae > Streptophyta > Magnoliopsida > Asterales > Asteraceae > Cichorium > Cichorium intybus. The sequence continues at coordinate 8,036,955 of CM042016.1, forward strand.
ACTTATAACTTATAAGTTAATTATAACATATATAATAAAGTTATTGAAAAGCTCGTCATCATCGCTCTTGAATGACCTGTAAAGAAGGAATAACAACTACATTTCTCGGATTTTACTACCAATATTGGAAAGAACTTAATGTTTATGTTTTAATAGATGTCACTTTACATATTACCCAGACACGATGACATAAATGAGATTTCTTAGACTACAAACTCAATCAATTATGTGTCATGTAGATTCTTCAACTCCTGAACATGCAAGGACACCTTACATACCAGACTAATGTCTTAGTCAGTGTGTCGTTCAAATTATTCAAAGTATACTATGCTTTTCCTCCAAACCTAGTTAAAAAATTTGACACACAAAACATAAGATGATTATCGGGAACTTTGTTCACATTTTTCTTGAACTACTAATGGTAACATGTCAACAAGAACAAACTTATAGATCACCATGAGGGAGGTGCTTAACACTTAATAATATCTAACAAAACTCCGGCAAAAAACTTGTTTTATGACAATATCTAAAAACAAAGTACAATCATGCAAATATTAATACAAAATAATAACGAGTTTAGGAAAAAAAGATTCCAAATCAAGATCATGATAGATAGTGATTCATCTCGATGTGAGGCAAAGTCCATTCAACAATGGACATAAGGCCTAGTCAGATTCATTTTCCGGCTAGATCCACTAAACAATAAGCTCTTTGAGGTTAGATATGCTCCTCAACATTAAAAAGGGAAAAACACAAGTTTTTTCTCCAATATGGCAAAAAAGATTGCAAATCAAGATCATGGTATATAGTGATTCATCTCAACGTGAGGCAAAGTCCCATCAACAGTTTACATGAGGCCTATGGTTTTTTTTGTACGAATAAGATAAAACATGGAATGTCAGGCTACAAATAAGATAACTTAAAAGGAATTTATTGTACATATACCGCAAACCAAATACACGAGAATGGAAAATGGTAGTTGTTAAGCTATAAACGAAATAACTAGTTACATATGAAGATTCATCAAGTCGTAAACATGCTAGGTCATGAATGCTAATGTTACTGTGTGTTACTCTGAAGTATTAAAGTTTAGTATACTATCACTTATAACCTAATTAAAACACCTAATACCCAAAAGGTATTAATAAAGTTATTGAGAAACCTGTCCTCATCGCTCTTTGGGTGACATGTATTCAACAATTCACAACTATATTCCTCTAAGAAAATCTACCTCGAGTACAGATTTACTATGAATATTGGAAAGAACTTAATGTTTATGTATTAATAGATGCAACTATACATATTACGCATACACAATGGCTTAAAATGAGATTTTTAATACTACAAACTCAATCAATTATGTAGTCACGTAGATTCTTTGACTCCTGAACATGCAAGGAACCATACTAATTTCAATGTGTCGTTCAAATTATTCAGATTATACTATGCTTTTACTCCAAACCTAGTTACACAATTTAACACCCAAAAAATAAGATGATTATTGGGAACTTTGTTCACATTTTTCTTGAACTACTAATGCTGACATGTCAATAAGAACAAGCATATAGATTTTTTATGTGCACCATGAGGGAGGTGCTTAAGATTTTATAATATTCTTAAACTAAAATCCTCAACAAAAATCTTGTTTCAAGACAATATATATAAAAACAAAGTACAATCATGCAAATATTAATACAAAATAATAACGAGTTTAGGAAAACAAAGATTGCAAATCAAGATCATGATAGATAGTGATTCATCTCAACGTGAGGCAAAGTCCCTTTAAAAGTTGATATGATGCCTAGTAGGATTCACTTTTCCAACTAGATCTACTAAACAACAAGCTCTTTGTGGTTAGATATGTTCCTCGACGTAAAAAAGGAAACAAACCAGATTTTTCTTCAATATGGCAAAAAATTGCAAATCAATATCATGATATATAGTGATTCATCTCAACGTGAGGCAAATTCCCATCAACAATTTACATGAGGCCTAGGGTTTTTTTGTACGAATACCATAAACATAGAATGTCGGGCTACAAATAAGATAACTTAAATGTTTTATTGTGCATATAGCACAAACCAAATATGCAATAATGGGAAATGGAAATTGTTAAGCTATAAAAAATAACTAGTTACGACATATATACAGATTCTTCAAGTCGTAAACATACTAGGTCACAAATGCTAACGTTAATGTGTGTTACTTTGATGTATTAAAAGTTTAGTATATCATCACTTATAACCTAATTATAACACCTAATACCCAAAATGTATTAATAAAGTTATTGAGAAACCTGTCCTCATCCCTCTTAAAGTGACATGTATTCAACATTCACAACTACATTCCTCTAAGCAAATCTACCTCGAGTACGAATTTACTATCAATATTGGAAAGAACTTGATGTTTATGTATTAATAGATGCCACTATACATATTACGCATACACGATGGCTTAAAATGAGATTTCTTAGACTACAAACTCAATCAATCATGTAGTCACGTAGATTCTTCGACTCCTGAACATGCAAGGACACCATACTAATTTCAATGCGTCGTTCGAATTATTCAGATTATGCAATGCTTTTACTCCAAAACTAGTTACACAATTTAACACCCAAAAAATAAGATGATTGTCAGGAACTTCGTTCATATTTTTCTTGAACTACTAACATTAGCATGTCAACAAGAACAAGCATATAGTTTTTTTATGTGCACCATGAGGGAGGTGCTTAACACTTCATAATATTCTTAAACAAAAATCTTTTTTCAAGACGATATATAAAAACAAAGTACAATCATGCGAATATTAATACAAAATAATAACGAGTTTGGGAAAAGAGATTGCAAGTCAAGATCATGATACATAGCGATTCATCTCAACGTGAAGCAAAGTACATTTAACAGTTGATATGAGGCCTAGTTGGATTCACCTTTCGAGCTAGATCTACTAAACAGCAAGCTCTTTGTGGTTAGATATGTTCCTCGACATAAAAAAGGAAACAAACAAGATTTTTCTTCAATATGGCAAAAAATTGCAAATCAAGATCATGATATATAATGATTCATCTCAACATGAGGCAAATTCCCGTCAGCAATTTACATGAGGCCTAGGTTTTTTTTTTTTTTGTATGAAAACCATAAAACATGAAATGTCGGGCTACAAATAAGATAACTTAAATGTTTTATTGTACATATAGCACAAACCAAATACGCGAAAATGGGAAATGGATGTTGTTAAGCTATAAACATACTAACTATTTACGACACATATATAGATTCTTCAAGTCGTGAACATGCTAGGTCACAATGCTAGGTCACAATGCTAACGTTAATGTGTGTTAGTTTGTAGTATAAAAATTTTAGTATACTATCATTTATAACCTAGATTATAGCACATAATTCCCAAAAGGAACTAATAAAGTTATGGAGAAACTCGTCCTCATGGCACTTAGGGTGACATGTAAACAACGATTCATGATTATATTCCTCTAGGCGAATCTATCTCAAGTACGAATTTTACTATCAATATTGGAAAGAACTTAACGTTTATGTTTAAATAAATGCCTCTATACATATTACGGATACACGATGGCTTAAAATGAGATTTATTAGACTACAAACTCAATCAATTATTTAGTCACGTAGATTCTCCGACTCCTAAATATGCAAGGATACCATACTAATGTTGATGTGTCGTTCGAATTATTCAGATTATGCTATGCTTTTACTCCAAACCTAGTTAGTTACATAATTCAACACCCAAAAAATAAGATGATTATCGGGAACTTCGTTCACATTTTTCTTGAACTACTAATGTTGACATGTCAACAAGAACAAGCATATAGATTAATGATTAATCTATTTTCACATATGGAAATGAAATGTCATGTCGCACTGTATTTTTCTTATAGGATTGAAGACAAATTCTATTGCAACCATCCTAAATATTAAAGTACAGAAACCCACGCGATATCTCCAATTAGCATGTTTTTGTTATATATTGGACTTTTTATATGTATTTTAACTTGGTATGTATGGATTATGGCTTAAATTGGAACTGATTTTCTATGAAATGTTTTCTACACTTTGGAGAATTTATTGTAATAAGTACTATATTTTTACTTATGATATTAATTCTTTATTACTTAGAATACAAAAGTATTCTATACTTTTTACTTGTGATTTTTTTTTTTGTGTAATATAACTCTGCAGCATTACCTTATTTGTTTCGATCTTTTTTTATCAATTACATCGTCCTATCATGTATCATTGTTGTTATCATATTCTGTATATCAAAATTGTATGAATAAATAAAATACTTTTATTAAATAAGTCTTTTTAATTGTCAACTATATAATGTACGAGTTTGTAACCTAGTAAATCACAAAGTTAGCTTTACAAAACAAATATATATAATTGCACCTAACCAATTAATTAAAATATAGAATCTAATGAAATTTAAAGAATTCAAATTTCTTTAATTTTAACAAACCGAACATAATTTTTACTGAAATTTATATCAAAATTGTTTCAAGGGAAAATTCCATATATGCTCAGTCAAATATCTAAATATCATATATATACCTTTTATTTCAAAATATCATATATGCCCAACTTAATCTCTAATATAATATATACACTTTATAAACCTCCAAAATATCATATTTGCACAAATATTTTTTTTTAAATATTTTTATAATCATTTTTGTAATTTTAAATCATCATAAATATAAGAAAAATCTGGAATGACCGATACACGTCTATTTTTATTTTGTTGGAATACTTTCAATCTTTCAATCAAACTTTTCACATAATTATATCGCTAGATAATGGAAACACTGTCATCAACATTAATTTCCATATTCAGATGATTACGGACGACAACTAAGTACGACTGACGACAAACAAATACGACGAACGATGAGATTGGTGCGGATGATTATCGTTGAATATTAAAATTAGTGCTGAAGATGATTATGGATGACGACTAAGTCTGCCGGACACGCAGACTACCGATGATGGACGGTATACGGTAGACAACGATTATGGACGAGGACAATGACAAAGTCACCCTTCCACCAAGTTGCGTCGTTTGTGTTTCCACTTTTCAGCAATGCGATTGTCTAAGAAGGCAGATTGAAAGTATTCCGACAAAATAGAAGTATGAGTATTTCGGTTATTCCAAATTTTTATTATATTTATAATGATTTTAAATTACAAAAAAATTATTATAAAAATGTTTTGAAATACTTAAAAAACAATTTTGACAAATATGCTATTGTAGAAGTTTATAAAAGGTATCTATGATATTTAGATATTAGGTTGGACAAATATGATATTTTGAAAGCTTATAAAAAACTATATATGATATTTAATATTAGGATGGGTAATATGATATTTTGATGTTTATTTATGACATATATAAAATTCTCTCTACTTTCGAAATCTTTCCAAATCCATAAACCGGAGATTTAGGACATGAGCTTTTCATCCAATATAATATTTACCGTGACAAAATAAACAGTTATCAATATTGACATGATACGCATGATAATTTAAAGGATTCAGAATATATTTCCCCTTTTTGCATTTATCTAACAAATATCAGATTCTTCCATCAACAAAAACAGTTTGCCAAAAAGTTGATAATGCTGGTGAAATTTAAACTTAAACCTGTTGGACCACGATGACAATCTGAAGTTTTAAACCCTTGCACACTGTATCCATTTCGGCGTGGATTGGGGTTTTATTTATTGGACCACGTGGGAATGAATCGCTTTTCTTTAATAACATCAATTGCCTACGCGTATAGGAAGACCAACCCCTGCCTTACCAGTTACCATACACAATTCTGAAGATTACTTTTGCAACCTTTTTAAAATACAGTATGTACATTTCACCCCCTCAAGAAACTCAGTATATACATTACTTCATCATCTCAAGGTTTCCTTCGAGGGATCAGTCTTAAATTACTAGTCATTAGGAATGGCAACGGGTCGGGTTCGGGTCGGGGCGGCGAGACCCATACCCGACCTTAAAAGTTTCGGGTCGGGTTTCGGGTCATTGAATATATATATATATATATATATATATATATATATATATATATATATATATATATATATATATATATATATATATATATATATATATATATATATATATATACACACACACACATACACACATATACACACACACACACACATATATATATATATATATATATATATATATATATATATATATATATATATATATATATATATATATATATATATATATATATATATATATATATATATATATATATATATATATATATATATATATATATATATATATATATATATATATATAGGGTTGGGTTCTTGTGAGAACCCAAAAAACCATGAGATCTTGAGAACTCCTTCTGATTGGTCAGAACACAAAATGGCACGATTGTCATTTTACAATTCTCATTTAATTTAATTTTTTTTATTTTTAGCAACGAAACTAACAACTCCTAAAATCAATGCTAAAAATTAGCCAAACAAATTTGAATTTTTAAATCTTAAAAAATTTTAAATGATTTTCGTTTTTATTTTTAAATAATTTTTTCCGGAATTAATAAAACATAAAAATTCTGAATCTTTTTAAAAAAAATCAAATTTTCGAAATTAAAAAAACATAGTAGTGTATTTGCATGTGTATATATGCATACTCGTAGATGCATATATGCATATTTTCACAGTTCATATATTCATATTCATATTTTTTATATCTAAATGTAAAAAAGTGAATAACGCATTTTATTATAAACAATAATATACAACTGTTTTGACGATAAATACATAAAAATTAAAAAGTATAACGAAAAATAATGAACGTTACATACAAAAAAATATAAAAAATACAACGAAAATTCATGATATCTTCATTTTTCAAATTTTCAATTTTCATTTCTTCAATTTGCTCGATAAATTCTCAAAAACCTGCAATAACATTAAAAAAAATTAATATACATGTATATTCAAAAACAATAAAATAAATACATACATGCATATACGCATATGAACAAATGCACATCAATTTTTGCATATATAGGCATATACGCATATGTGCACATACGCATTTATATGCATATAAACATATATGCACATATGTGCACATACGCATTTATATGTATATAAACATATATGCACATATCCATATCCACATATGTGCATATGTATATGTGCATGTGTACTTGTGTACAAATGTGTATATATGCACACATATACACACTTATGCACAAACGTATATGCATATATGCACACACGTTTACGCACTTATGCACATACTTATATGCATATATGCACTTATGCACATACATATATGCATATACGTATATGCATATATGCACATACGTATATGCATATATGCACATACGTGTATGGAATTCCAATAAAAACAAATGAGGCTGATTGTACAACAAATAAACAAAATCACGAACAACATCTTTTGTACAGGCCTGAGCTTTAGGTGTCTTCAAAAACATCTTAAAAGTTGCAAATTCATGAACAACATCTTTGTAATCATAAACAGGGGCATCTACGTTCCATCTATATGTAGATATGTACATATGCACTCACCTATACACACGTATACATATTAAATACATACACACGTATACATAAATACATACACCTATATGTACATATGCACTCACCTATACATGAAGATATGCACATGAAGATTGCAACAAAAGTTATTTCAAATTATTTGTTACTGTATAACCTGACTAAATCAACATGCATAGAAAACATAATAAATCAATTAGCATTTAATCACCATGTAAATTCACCAATAATTCCTACCGATTAACACCAAAGCAACTAAGATGTATGGAAATTAAAGCAAAAATTGATACCACTGTGCATAGCATACCTTCATTCCAACATGAATCATTATTTCCTGACCAAATTCAAGAAACATAAATTGATACCGATTGACAGCAAAGCAACATGTAAATTGACAAAATAAAGTAAAATGGTGTTACTACTAAAAACCGAGAATTGATATAAAGAAGGAGTATTAGAATTCAAGCACTAGAAAACCAATAACCAAGAAATTGGTTAATAAAAAAAATCAAATGTATATGAACCGGATAATCAACAACTGAAGCAACTATAAATTAGAATTGCCCAATTAAAGAGCCATAATTTTAGATCATTTGTTCGATTCAAATATAAAAAGCATATAATAAATTTGGACTCAACTACCGATCATGTGTTTTAAATTTGATATGCTGGCTGATTTTTAGGATCGATTTTTTCTATCTCTAATTTACCCCTGTCAGTATCCTTCAAAAACCTAAAATACCATCCAAATTGATTATAATTACAATTTTGCCATCTTTTGATCTAGACCATTAATATTTTTGATCTAACGTTCTAGATTTAGTTCTTAAGATCTCATGAATTTTTGAGTTCTCAAAAGAACCTAACTCTATATATATATATATATATATATATATATATATATATATATATATATATATATATATATATATATATATTCTTATCGGGTCAGGTCGGGTCGGGGCAAGGAGACCCAAACCCGACCCTATACCCTAAATTTTCGGGTTTCGGGTTTCGGGTTTTGGGTCTCGGGTTTTTTTGCTCGGGTTTCGGGTTGCCCCGTCGGGTTCGGGTTTTTTTGCCATCCCTACTAGTCATCGCTTTCAAAATCCAATTGTACCTAGAAGTTGTCCCACTGTATTGCTTCTTCACCTTGTGCAAATATTCTTGTATGTTAATTTTTAATATATATATCTATACTATACTATAAACCATATATAAATTACAACCCTTTAAAGCACAGAAGTCTTAAAATTAAGATAGTACAACCCTTTAATGCACCCAAATCCGGATTGCCACGTGTCTACTTCTATTTACTGAAGTCTTAACCTAATGTAACCTAATGTGTCAATATAAAAGCAAAAAAAAAAAAAAAAACATACCCATAACATATTTTGAGCCGTCATCCCCAATTTGCTCCACCTCCCCGATCCTCATCATCGGTTCTACTTCTCCTCCTGTGCATCTTTCGTGCTTTTGAATCCGAGGAAAAAGAAAAGAGACGAGATCGTGATCGGTATCTGTCTCTGTGGTTCACGACTTCTACCAGATCGAGAAAGAGGGACATGGGGGCAGCGACAGTTGCATCAAGCCATCGGAGAAAGAGGGTCATTGACGGCGGCATCAAGCCATCGGAGCTACGCTAATGGTTTAATGGTGGTTGCTGATGGTGCTGGTGATCGGAGATGGTCCTCAGTTGGGCGAAAATTTGTTCAGAACAGGTCCCCAACCTTTGATTTGCCCATTCGCTTCTACCCTCATCGCCGATTCACCACCATCGCCAGAATGAAGGAAGATCCGTCAATTGCAGGCAGGTTTACGATTCTGGGTCGATTTTCATGGTTTTTTCTATACATCTCAATCACAGGTAGGTTTACAGATTTCTTACTGGATTTTCCATCGTCGTATTCACCACCATCGCCAGAATGCTAGGTTCAAGCACCCTAGGTGTTCGATGAAATGCAAGAATGAGTTTTTTATGTAAGTTCTCAACGCTCACCTCACAATCTCTCTAACTTTTGTATAGATCTGTCACCACCATCGTGTATTTTGATTTGCAGGTGTTCTACCACTACCACCACTGCAATACCACTCTCAATCGTTAAGGCCCACACTACCACCACCACCAATTGGGATCACCATCACAATCTATAGCCTTCAGTCACCCAAAGACGTTGCTATATTGACTCGCCCCTACAACAATAAACCACTGCCACCCTTCTCTTCTGTCTTTGTATCCAAAGACACCTAACATGATCGTCTTTGTAACAAACAGCACACCAAAAATGCAGAACCGAACTACCACATGTTGGTTTCTGCATCCAAAAGCCCTGTCCTTCCCACCACACCATGACCATAATCCCTTTTCTCCCTTTCTTTTATGCATTTACAGTTTTTTGGTCCACATTTCGGTTTAGGTTTGTCATTTTCTATTGAATTACTTGGTGGATTTGATATCTTTTTGTTGTTAATTTTTACTTATCTCTTTGGTTTAATCATTTTTATTGTTTGTATGCAGCAACAACATTAACCGGATTGCATTTTGTTACCACCTAATTGATGACAATTGTTCTTAGGTGGTTGGGTTACATCCAGCCATCTCATCTACCCGTTGCAGATCTGATGTTGTTTGTTCTATTTGCTAACTTCTTCAATGTTGGAATGAGTGTTAGTCTAATGTGGAACTCTGTGGGATTCTACCAGGTAAAGTTTATACTTCTTTTTAGCTTTAAATGCAAGAAATAACAACATAGTTTCGTTGATTTCTTTATTATAGCATCCTACTTTCTCTTTTTAATATTACCGATTTGTACTTTCAATTTTTTCCTTAATGAAAATCTGCCCATTTATAGCATTGTACTTCACATTGTGACTTGCCTTCCTGATTGAGTGATTTTGGAATCTGTTTGCTCGGTTCTAACTTATACGACTTGGGCTTCTATTCTCCTGCGATTTTTCTGTCTTTTCAGCTTCTAACCATATTAATTTTATGTTGTGCTTGTGTTTCTTATTTGGCTTGCAGTTTGACAAAAGATTTTGGAGTTCACAGGCCTTTTACATGATTTTAGGTAAACATTATTACAGACCATAATAATCGTTCATATTTGGATTTATATTATTTTCAGTTTTGTAGCCACAGAAAACAGAGGACAAAAGTCTTTACAGGAAGGAACCCAAAATAACGATCCACAGAGCTTCGAGAGGTTAATTAACTCTTATTTGTGATTTACATTAGTTTTGATATTTCACACACTTTATTTGTATTTCACAGTTTCTGATTGTTATTCAACTTTTAATTTTTTGACATTTCTGTTGGTTTTTCAATGTGTGCAGGAATTCCTGCTTGTTTGCGGATTATAGCATTGTACTTTTTGGGTTTACAAAATTTGATAGATTTATGAATTTTTACAGTTTTGGTCCAAAAATGCGAGTTTTACTTTGATAGATTTAACAATTTTTTGCGGTTTATAGTATTGTACTTTCCTCAATTTCCGGATTTTCAAATTTTTATAACTTTAAATTTTTTGAAATTTTCAAATTTTGAAAACTTTCAAATTTTCAAATTTTGAAAACTTTCAAATTTTCAAATTTTGAAAATCGAAAGGAAACTAATTTTTCAAATTTTGAAACCTTTAAAAATTTTGAAACTTTCAAATTTCCGGATTTTCAAACCTCAATTTCCGGATTTTCAAATTTTGAAAACTTTAAAATTTTTGAAATTTGAAAACTTTGAATATTTTGAAAACTTTCAAATTTGCAAATTTTGAAAACTTTCAAATTTTCAATTTTGAAAACTTTCAAATTTTCAATTTTGAAAACTTTCAAATTTCAAATTTTCAAAATTTGAAAACTTTCAAATCTTCAAATTTTAAAAACTTTCAAATCTTCAAATTTTGAAAACTTTTAAATCTTCAAATTTTGAAAACTTTCAAATTTTCAAATTTTGAAAAATTTCAAATTTTCAAATTTTGAAAACTTTGAATTTTTTGAATTTTTTTTGAAAAGTTTCAATAATTCATTGTATATTCTAATCATTATAATTTCTACATGATTAAACTAAAATAACACTTCAATTACAATTTTCCACTTCAAGAAATTGTACTTGCAGTAAGCAATAAGTTAGATTTTGACATTGAAGGGTTCAACTTTGATCTTGAAGCTGATAGAGGAAACATTTCTGTTTCTTTGACTTACATTGGAACGTCTGAACTTACTTCTGAGCAGGTAATATGAATACTTAATATTGTATAAATGTTCCTATGGACAAATTTCAGAAAATAGCAACGTACCTTCTCATCACTGTCAATATGTACAATGTACATTTCACTTTTGATTGGTGATAACATTCATTTACCTGTAATAGCAACATACTTGCATTTCTTTACTGATAAACTTGGAAAATGCTTGAAAGTTTCATATTGCGTGGCTATTACAGGTAAGCAATAGTAAGGAAATGTAGGTACATTGCTTTTACAGGTAAAAGATAAAGTACTTTGACCTTGTAGGTAAAAAAGAGTAAAGGGTGTTGTTATTTTCTGCATTTACCCTTTTCCTATTTGCCTTTATTGTTACAAAATGTGTTTTTTTTCAGATAACTCTTACAAATCACTTTCAAATGACGGATTTGGCCATTAAAATTGATTCTTTATTTTCTTGATTGTTACAATATGTATCATTGATTTGGCCATTAAAATTGATTCTTTATTTTCTTGATTTTCAGATGATTCAAGATTGGTGGATTTTGGTATTCTATTTGTTTCACATCAAGGATTAATCATGTGTATTTGGATGTCGATTATCTACAAGATGCCCTAAAACGATTCATTTGGCTTTCTGTGTGATTATATTTTTTAAACCAATATTTTTTCTTACTCATATTGATTTTTATTCACATCATCATCATGATTATTGTTCCATATATGTGTTTAAGGCATTCATTTTCTTTCATTTTTTACTATTTCCTTGTGCCTTTTTGCAGGTTATAGTACCTATCAATATAATGAGAGAATTTGTGTCTCCAGGGGTAGATATGATCATTTACTTCTCAAGCATTGGTATTATTGCATTTTTTTTAATGTTTTTTATCTTTAATATGCTTGATTTTGTTTCAAAACTGGAATATTTATAATGTTATTATTTGATCCATGTTGGTTTTTTACTTTTAATTTTTAATTTACCATCCATTGATACTTTATGCAGGCAAAAATGGTTTGTAAATAGGAGAGGAGAAGGTCGTCTAATCAAGAATCTGCTAGAAGGTTAAGATTGAAGAAACAAGTATTGGCATAATAACATATCATTAATAAGTACAGGGCAAATACATAAATCAGACTTATTTTTACAAATTGGTTTATAATTTTTTTCTTCCAGGCTGAAGCTGAAGAACTTGCTGTCAGAGTTGAAACTGGAATATTTATAATGTTATTATTTGATCCATGTTGGTTTTTTACAGGTTATAGTACCTATCAATATAATGAGAGAATTTTGTCGTAAACATTATGTTCTCCTGAAAATTGTAAAAATAGTCTATCTCTGGGTTAATGGTAAATATTTTGAGGATAATTTTTGTTAATGACCATTGGTAAGTAAATAGTTACGAATAATAATAAGTTAAAGATAAATTTTTTTCTTAATAATTTGACATTTTTTATCACATGTTAGCTAATGGACATTTGTACGGGATGAGGGTTTGGAAATAAATTTAACGTGTCATGTCCCATTATAGTAATTTGACAATTTACATTCACAAAAGCTGCCCTAGGGTGAAACTAATCGTCGTCGATAAACTATAAGTAAAAACGAACCGTTAGTCACCACCGCATCGCGCGGGTACGCTGCTAGAAACAAGATCATTTATGACAAAATCAATTATTGAATGGGACGAAAAAAACCAAACCGAAACCAGAAAAATATAATTCATAGAATCGAAACAGAATTTCTTAATCGTTTTAGAGACGGTTCCGGTTTACAACATAATAGATACGTTTTGCCGCTAGAAACAAAAACGTACTTCTCTTTTCATACCGAAAATTATTCGTCGAAATGAAACTAATGTTCGCCACCGATAGTAATTAATCGCCAAAAAGAAACCATTCTCCGCCGCCGCATTGCGCGGGTACGCAGCTAGTATATATATATATATATATATATATATATATATATATATATATATATATATATATATATATATATATATATATATATAATTGCAATAAAGATTATTATATATATATATATATATATATATATATATATATATATATATATATATATATATATATATATATATATATATATATATATATATATATATATATATATATATATATATAATTGCAATTAGATTTGGTCTAATTTAAATAATTGCAATAAAGATTATTCTGATACTTGATGGTATTTTGTCCTTTTTATGTCAATTATCAAGGATTAGTTTTTCATGTAAAAGTTTAAGTCTGAGGTGGCAAAATAGACCGGCAGAACAAATAAATAAGGAATATCAACGGATATCTTTTTAGTACACGCCAAACTCATATTTTTTTCATCATTTTATTCGACATTTATATAGAATGGTAAAAAGATATTAATAAATGGTTAAATATATATGATGCATGAATGAGGGGAGTCTGAGATTTGTTTATTTGTTTAGTGCGACGCTAATAAGTTTTAGTGCTTGAGTAAATTAAAGATAATAGTGTATATTGATTTAAAGAATGAGTTTTTAATATGTATTATGTTTTAGCTTATGTAAAATATGTTGGAATCCTAAGTCTATGTTGGAATCCTAAGTCTGATGGAAGTTCCTATTCAATCACTGTTCAATCAAGAGATAATGCCAGACAAATTGGAATGTGGAGATTCAATTTGTCTGGACCTTTATACTTCTAGTTTACATAAATACCTGTGTAATCGAGCTATGAAAACACACAGATTGTGAAAAACACAGAGATCGGGTTTTTGAGTTATATTTCCCGGTTATAATCAAAGAGCTATTTTGATATTTGTGTGTGTTAATACAACTGTGATCTTGAATTGGTATCAGAGCTAAGATCAGAAGGCTGTGAAATCAAATCCATACATTTCATCATGTCGGATGGAGAAAGAGGAAGAGTCGGAAGTACTGGTGGTGCTCCGGTAAAGCTCAAGGAGGTCGAGAAGGAATCCGTGTCTAGGTTTGTTTCCTTGCAGTTGGACGAACTGATGGAGAGCAGCAGAGGGTGTTGTTCAGTCGATCCCATGGCGGTGGCGGCTCTGTCGACCGGTGGCGGTGGCGGATCGAAAAACCGAAGGGGGTGGTGCTATGCGTATTCATCGAAGGTGAGGGAGGAAGACGACGAAAATGCAAGTCAAGCGAGGGCTATGCTAGCCCAATCCAGAGGCGCCGGCGGTGGGTCAAATAGCGGCGGCGACGGTTCGATCGGAGGCATCGGTCGGCTGAAGGCTTACGAGGAGAGGGTGAGAGAGGAGGATACCGGAGATGGCACGAACTCGAGTGCCATGCTAGTCCGAACCGACGGCGGCGGCGAAGGGTTGAACGGCGGTGGTTCGGTCGGGAATGCCGGCGGATCGAGAGGAGAAGGTTGGAGGATGGAACACCGATCGGGAGAGAAAGAAGCAGAGGAGATGAGAATTGGGGAAGAAAATGGTGGATCCGTGTTTATGTCAAATGGAACCGGGTCGGGTGGTTCTGGGTCGGGCGGGTCGGGTGGATCTGGGTCGGCTAGTGGACCTTGGTCCAATTCATACAAATCCAAGCCCAATGCATATAAAACCAAACCAAAAAATAAGCCCAATTCGAATTCGGACTCAAATCGAAACCCGAAAAATGATCTGTCAAAAATCACGAAGACGTCTCTAGAAGGACTTAGAGATTCGGGGGTGATTGTTGGAGTCCTAAGTCTAGTGGAAGTTCCTATTCAATCACTGTTCAATCAAGAGATAATGCCAGACAAATTGGAATGTGGAGATTCAATTTGTCTGGACCTTTATACTTCTAGTTTACATAAATACCTGTGTAATCGAGCTATGAAAACACACAGATTGTGAGAAACACAGAGATCGGGTTTTTGAGTTATATTTCCCGGTTATAATCAAAGAGCTATTTTGATATTTGTGTGTGTTAATACAACCGTGATCTTGAAAATAATTTATAATTTATAACTTATTTAAACCAATATATCATATTAATCCTATTGTAATTATATATATATATATATATATATATATATATATATATATATATATATATATATATATATATATATATATATATATATATATATATATATATGGTAACGTTCATATGAGACCATTATATTTCATTAGACCGTGAGACGCATTCTTAGCCACTCATTTTGGGTGTAAAACAAAAGAAATTAAAAAATGCAAAATAAATGAAAAAATTGAAAAAAATATATTTATTTATTATTTTCATCTTTTTTTATTAAAAAAATAAAAATAAATTTAGCGTTTTTTTTTTATATTCTAGTAGAATATTACACCATTCTGTGTAATATTCTATTAGAATATTCAACATCCACCAACAATCCACTGAAATATTTTTTTTTTATTTTTCCAGGTTTTTATTTTATTTTATTTTGATTTTTTAGATAGAATAAATAGCGAAAATTAGTAGATTTTTTTTTTTGAAAATTCTCATTATTTTAGTCTATTTTAATTTTTTTTGATCTCCGAAATGAGTGGCTAGGATTGCGTCTCCCCGTCTCACAAAATTTGCATGGTCTCATTTGAACTTATATATATATATATATATATATATATATATATATATATATATATATATATATATATATATATATATATATATATATATAAATATATATATATATATATATATACTATTGTGAAACATGGAAATATAATCCTGACCACTCATTTTGAAGCTAAAAAAATAAAAGAATATTAAAATACTGAAAAATAATGAAAAATAAAAAAATAATACAACACAGCATCATATAGTACATTATTCTTATAGAATATTGTTAATGATATATATTATTAGACTTGTAATATTCTAGTTGAATAATATGAAAGATTTTAAAATTTTAATTTAATATTCTAATAAAATAATACACATATGAATAATATTCTAATAGAATATTATATATATAAATAACATTCTATTAGAATATTACACAGAATGTTAAAAAAATACTATAGTTTTTTTGGATAAAAATGTTGAAAATATTAAAAAATATATACATTTTAAAAAAATTTCATTTATTTTGTATTTTTTAATTTTTTTGTTGACACCCGAAATAATTTGCGAGAAACACGTCTCCATGTCTCACGTGAACCTAAACATATATATATATATATATATATATATATATATATATATATATATATATATATATATATATATATATATATATATATATATATATATATATATATATAAATGTATGTATGTATGTATGTATGTATGTATATATATATATATATATATATATATATATATATATATATATATATATATATATATATATATAGTATATGTATATATATATATATATATATATATATATATATATATATATATATATATATATATATATATATATATATATATATATATATATCAAGGATCAAATGTAACTTCATAAATATTGTGTAATTTTGTAACTAAATATGGACCAATCATTTTAAATACGGATAGGGAATAATTGTAATTGCATATAAATCAATTAAATTTAAATAAATAAAGTCTTATAAATCCGGTAACCAACTCATATAATTGCGAAAACTGGTTTTTATTGAATTCTGATTGGTCCACACAGTCACACAATAATTATCAGTTTAAGAATAACCTGACTATATATATATATAAAATTGCGAAAACTGGTTTTTATTGAATTCTGATTGGTCCACACAGTCACACAATAATTATCAGTTTAAGAATAACCTGACTATATATATATATATATATATATATATATATATATATATATATATATATATATATATATATATATATATATATATATATATATATATATATATATATATATATATATATATATATATATATATATATATATATATATATATATATATATATATATATATATATAGACTAAAGTTCAAATAGGAACCATTTTTTTCCTAGGAACCTAGAAACTTTTTTATTGAAATTTTTTTTTTCAAAAAAAGACATAATACACCTAATCGCTTATATTTAAGAACTTTTGTAAAAATAAATTTGAAAAAAAAAATATGTATACACGAAATGTGCACATATGCACGAAACGTGATCATATACACATTTGCGAAAAAGTGCATATGTGCACATTTCGTGTATACATATGGTTTTTCAAATTTTTTTTTTTGATAAAAAGTCTTAAATACAAGCGACTATGTGTATTATGTAATTGTTTTTGAAAAAAAAAAATTCAGTCAAAAGATTACTAGGTTCCTAGGAAAATAATGGTTATTATTTGATCCGGACTATATATATATATATATATATATATATATATATATATATATATATATATATATATATATATATATATATATATATATATATATATATATATATATATATATATATATATATATATATATATATATATATATATATATATATATATATATATATATATATATATATATATATCCTGTCTTTATTGGTTATTTTACATTTATATGCAAAAATTGTTAGAAATAAAAATCAACTTATCAACTTATTATGTTCTGCCACCGAATAAACTAATCCAACATTTTTTTTTGAAACTTCGTTTGAACACCAGATAAACTAATAAACACTTTTACTAATAAACATGACTTGTTTTAAATAATCAATCTTAAACACCACCTTAGTAATGGTAAAACAATCTAACATCTTTTGCAATTAGTCGATAATTGCATGCATGTAAATACCACAATGACCTGTTTCCTATTTAATTAAAAATTTTCAAAACACATTCGACCAATAAGATATAACTTATAGCATCTATACTTGGCTATTTATTTGCATATTATAAAAATTATCACACTAAAAATAGGGTTAATATCATAAATAACCTTGTATATGAGTTTTTCTAGTATTAAACTTCAATTTTTATTTTTTCCTAAAAAAGACCGTACATTTATCCATTTTTTAGATTTAGGCCGTTTAGTAGTTTACTGGTAATCTTTCGGTTCTAGACAAATTTTTTTCAGAAAAAACCCTTACATTTCAAAAATCTTTTTAGAGTCTAATTTCAGGTTTCTTGTTTTTCCTGTTAGAAATATTTTCTATGTTAAAAATGATTTGATCCACAATAATGTAATTGTATTCCTTTAAGACTTAGCTTATTTTCAATGTTAAAAATGATTTGATCCATAATAATGTAATTGTATTCCTTTAAGACTTAGTTTTTATCCAGGTTGAACAAACTCTTTTTGTTTTAACTCATAATTCTTATGCTCTTCTTGTTGACGTTTTCATAATGATTTTTTGCATTAGAATTTGAAGAAATTATTTGATTTATTCAAAACAAAGACAAAGACTATTATATACAACTCTTGTTGGCAAATGCATATCAAAATCTATTTGCAGGATGCTCGGAAATTATCGTAGGTGAAGAACAACGATCTAACTTGGCTTGATATCTTAGATCGTTTTAAAAAATAAACAAAAGGTAGCTTCTAAGCACCAATCTATGTTTGAAATCTAATATAAGATTTTATGTTTTCCATATTAGAAACATTGTCAAGCCAAACTAGATACTTGTTCTTCACATGTAACAATTGAGCATCCTGCAAATAGATTTTGATACACATTTTGCCAACAACAATTGGACACGGTATCTTGCTCTTTGTTTTGAAAAAAAAAAACAAATCTTTTATTCAAAATTTAATGTTAAAAACTATCAAAAACATCATAAACAACAACAAGAAAAACATGAGAATCATGAGTCAAAACAAAAATGTTGATTTAAACGAAAACGTTTGTCAAATGTGAGTTTTTTTCGATAAAAACAGTTGGCTAAAACGGGAAGAATACCTATAAACCTGCTAAAAATGCTAAATCGAAAAAAATGAAAAAATACAATATCTTTTCCAAGAAAAGAAAAAAAATTGAGGTTTAAACAAAAAAATTAATATACAAGATCTTTTATGTATTAATCGATATTAAGTGGCTTCTATTAATAGATAAGTACATCACATGAGCTAAAACTACTACTCTTTGGCAGTATGCTTTACATTCTGTCAGAAGTTGTAATGTTGGTTTGGAGAATCTGGAAATTTAGGCGAGATGAAGGATATAAAAAGTGCTGCCAAAACACAATAAAACGTACAAGTACAAGTACAAGTACAAGAGATACCAAAAGAAGGGTCATCATCAATTGATCATCCACGTTTGACTAATTAGAAACCAACCAACTTAAATGCTGTTTATTTTGGACAAAATGAAGTTTGCTTCTAATCTCTGCAACAGCGACCTCTCAAGATTTCAAAAGTGGGGTCTCCGTAAGCCACAACAGACGGATTCTAATGGCAATGGTAGGCCCTGCCCCTTTCTATTTGTCAAAATGCGTTTTCTTACCTCCCCGCTATCCCCAAAACCCACATGCACTTATTAAACTACTACTATTTTTCCATACAATTTAATGACATCAAGATTCCAACACACACACACACTAACGTATTTAATGTTTTGATATGTCAATCAAAATATATAATAGAATATTAAAGAACAGATTAGTAGCTTACCCGTAGGATTGTATAGTAAGTCGGCAACCCTACGAAACATCTGAATCGGGCCATATTTAAAGAGTGCTGGAGTCTATAGAAGCAATAGAAAAATATCCAAAAAGGGTAACTTTACAATTCTCCACTTGGGGGTGCAAAAGTGGTTGTTGCGTGCAAAAAAGAGAGATCAAGGAATAATGGGTTAAAAGACTACTACTTTTGCAAGCATTTGATTTGTTCATACTAACTTTTAACACAAAAAGAGAAAAGGGGATTTGTTATCCCTATTCTGTTGATGAATTTTAAGGTTTTTGAGAGGGACGTGGAGGCAATTTTCCCCTTTCTGATGTCCATACTTGCTACCTTATAACCCTCCACGCCTTAATCGACCATTCAAACAAAAATAAAAAAAAAGATTCCACTTAAAGGATTTCTTGCTGAACCCAACCTTAGATTCAACTAGGATTCTATTCTATAAAAAAAGAAAGGAAAATACATACTTATGTACGTACATGGATACATACGTGTGTAATTGGCGGAAGTATCATGGATAAATTCCTAATAGGTTATATAGTTAAAGGAGGCATTATGTTAATGAAAAGGAAAAATAGCAATCCTATTAGCAAAGCGTGTTAACATGTAAAAGTTCAAAATATGTTCTTAATTTGTATTCCAAAACTATTTGAAGTTCACAACACCTAGGGGCGGGGATAGGATTTTATAATAGAGGGGTTTATAATATTACTAACATGTTGCGGTTGCGGGTCATGACTATCTTCTTTTCGTTTGAAAAAAGAATCGATGGTTCTTATCTTGCTCATGATTTGCCATATAGTTATATGAAATCAATCATAATATTACTTCTAATTACAAATTATATTGTTTTAAAAAAATATAGCACTTACAATTAAAACAAACTAAATATATAAAAAAAATATACCAATTACAATTAAAACAAACTAAATATATAAAAAATATATACCAGTTACAATTAAAACAAATTAAAAATATACAAATTACAATATATCTATATATCTTATAATAGACGCATATTTCAAAGCACCACATTCATTTGAAACTTCCATGTCTTTTCATATTTCCATTAATTTTCTAAATTTCTTTTAATACTTCAACCACAATCATTTGAAACTTACAAAACTTTTCATTTTTTATCTTAATTACACACTTAACTCATTTATAATTATATTTTCAATATTGCTGAGTGTCGTAACCAACAAAATAAAAGAGTTGAAATATGGTTTTGGAATGATTTGTTAATTTACCAATATTTCGTGATTACACTACTTGTTATAAATACTAACTATGTAGTATAAATGGCAAGTAGGGTCGATCCACAGGGAGCGATGGTCTAATGGATTATACCTTGATTTCACGAGATTTAAACTTGTAAAGAAAGTAACAAAAAGGGGGGTTTTGATGTTTAGTTGGAACACGATTGTATAAATGACTTGAGACAAAATATAGAAAAATTGCTTTTGTATTTTATAATTTGGGGACAAATTCTGGTTTTGTATTTTTAGTCATATGATTGGAAATAACAATAAGAATGATGTTTTATAACTTTAATCTTTCTAAATTGGTACTTTGTGTATGCCGAAAGCTCGCACATACACCATTCACCTAATGTACCTTAGTCAAGAGAAGCTCGTTAACTAAGACTAATCTTACTAATCAAATCTAGATTAGTCAAGTGTATGCCGAAAGCTCGTACATACACCATCGTAGAATTTGAATGAAAGATTGCATTATGTTTTATGTGAATGTTCCCAACAATGTTCAATACTCCTAAACAAGCGTTGAAGCGTCAAAACATGAGATATGATTTTCACCAATTAAAGATGATTGTCACAAATAACATTTTATAAAACAATTACGGATTTCATAATTTGTATGACTAGATTGGTTTATATTTGAGATCAAATGGCCAATATGAAATAAATAAAAACCAAACGCTTGTTAAGCCTCAAAATCATATCACTAGAAAGATATAAAATCAAACATCAAACTTTATATTAAATCACAATCACAATCCTTAATACAAAACCAGAAAATAAGGTTACTAGCCACTCATGACTAGTAAAAGAGAAATGAACTTACAAAATGAAGATAATCCACACTTGAAGTTGCACAAATAACACAAGCACAATGGAATAAGAGATATATAAGATAGGAGATGGTTCTAAGGCTAACCAAACACATCTATTTATACTAACACACCAAGGGTAAAATGGTAATTTGAACAATGGCAAACATCATCATTTCAAGACCCACTTCCTTCATCACATGGCCTCAAATCCAGATGGGATCTGGATCTGGTCGTCCACCAAGAGAATGACAGCACAAGATGGAATAAAAAACTCATAGTGGGAGAAAAAGTAAATCTGGCCACCAGTTAAAGTTACACGGCCGTGTAACTTTTAGTACAAAAATTACACGGCCGTGTAATATTACACGGCCAAGTTACACGGCCGTGTAATTCTGCAACACTTTCTGGACAACTTCCTGAGCTGACTTGGCATCCACGTGGCAAAATAAAGTTACACGGCCGTGTAACTTCTAGGCCTAAAGTTACACGGTCGTGTAATACACTGTTTTGTCTTCGGGTCGTTTATTTCACAACTCTTCCGTTTGTGATCCGTTTCTTCTGAAATTTGACGTGCAGCTTCCTAATGATATATAATTAATGTTCCAAGTCTCAAAATACCTGCAAAACATACCATTTTACCCAAACAAATGGTATTACTCCGAAATAAACACATTAGTACGAAAACATGCATATAGCATGCTTTTATTGGCGAAATACGATGTCAAATGAAGTAATTAAACGTGATAAAAGGTGTATATTAATACACCTATCAAATATCAATCTAATATACTTACTTTTTTCATTCAAAACAAAAAAATAAATCCATATGAAGTTGATAAAATATGTTTAAATACTACTTTTAAAATTATTAAAAAAATATAACATAATGTTCGATGAAAAATAAACTCATCTATAACTCTAATTTCAATGTTAATTCTATGATTTTTAACATAATATACTTAATTTGTTATTAAGTTGTAAATATTATCATTTAATTCTATCAGTATATAGTTATCAATCTAATATACTTATTTTTTCATTTAAAACGAAAAAAAATATCAAATAAACTTGGAAACTTTTGTTGAAATACTACTTTATAAATGATTAAAAAAATATAACATGATGTTCAATGAAAAATGTAAATTAAAATATGAAATTGACAAAAACTTTGACCAAAACTTTTTTTTTCTAATAATGAAAATTCTCAAAAGAGGTAGTTTTCTATTGATTAAAAAAATAATAATTGCATTTACGTATCAATTGATTAATTTGAAACCTAAGTGACTCTTCATATTTCTTAAATCAATAGCCTTTACTAATAACTTTTTATATTCCTCTCATTTATACATGTTGTTATATAAATAGAATTTTCTCATAAAAAGCATTCATGTCATTCAAGTGTTTGTGTTAAAATATAAAGACTAGAAGAATTTGGAAAAAAATACACCAAACGTATGTTGATTTTTCTATATTCTTGAAATTATTTTTATATTCTTTGTATTATTTAGGAGTGTTTGATGTATTTTTATTACAAACATTATAATAGTTATTTTGGCACTTTTATGTTATTTAAAGTTGTAGTATTTAAATTTTCTATAGTATTTTTTATTCGTAAGATTATGATATATAAAATCATGAAATTGTTTCTACAATTTTTTTATGATTATGGAGGGTTTGATGTGGTTTATGAATATAAATGTTATAAGAGATGTTTCAATGCTTCTATGTTATTAATTTTTTCATACTTTTTGTTATTCGTTTGTTTCTACAAATTTATGTATGATATACGAGTGTTTGGTGTGTTTTTCGAATAAATATGTTATAATAGATATTTCGATGGTATCATGCTGCTAAAAGGCGTAACATTTATTTTTATACTATTTGTTATCGTTCGATTGCGATATTCATTCGACAATAATGAAATCAAACAAATGTAATTTTTAATCATATTTCTTATTGGAAAACAAAAAGTACAATAAATTTTTTTAGCGTTTTAACTAAACACCGCATGAGGTTATTTATGATGAAATTAGTTTTGAATAAAGAAAAATGGAAATCATGGTTTATTTAGGATGGAAATGACGTTTGACATAGCTTAAGGCTCCATAAAATTATAAATTAAAGGAGATACATGACCAATAATTTAAAACTATGAAGATTAATAAAACTAATTAGTTAAAGAGAGTTTTCCCTTCGCTACTCAAGTAGGTTTTCATGTAGAAATATTAAATAATAATTCGTTAGAGTTAGCAAATTTTTTTACTCATTTAAGGTAGTTCATTAATATTTAATGTTAATGTATATTAATAATTTTTATTTATGAGCTGTTAAATTAGAAATATTAAACCAAGTTATCTTTGTAATCTTTAATGTTATAGTATTTTTTTTTCATAACAACTCTTATTAGTTTACAAATCAAATTATCGTTTTCTCATTTATTAATATATAATGTTAAAGAATAATAATAATAACTATTATAAGTAACAATTGTGTAACATAAGTTATAAAGTCTGTTGAGATGTAATAGTTAATAACTTTCAGATGAAATTTGAGAAACTTTGACATTAAAAGAAATATTTCAATATAATTAACCAACAATAATTCTTTGTAACTAAAAACTTTTTACTTATATTAGTTCATTACCAATAAGTATAAAAAATTTCATAATAAAGATTCCAACTATACTATGAATTCTTTTTTTTCTTTTGACCATTAATTGATGAAATTTTATATTGTTTATTTATTATTTATTTTCTGATGTTTTTAGCACGAATGTCTTGATATAAGATAATCTATTGATGATACATCGACCTTTTGATTTCTTATATAAAATTGTTATTTCATAGTTGATGACAAATGACTTAGATATTTTTTAACAAAACATTTGTTATCATTTGAACTACATTTTGTTCCTGCGCAACGCGTGGGTATTCACCTAGTTAATATATAATAGTAGAGTATGGGAAGATGAACCTTAGGTAAATTTTCATTTGAGTCTTTACTATCAACAATCAGTAGCGGAGCCAGGAATTTCAATATGGGGATACAAGAATAGCCAAATTTTAAAGTTAGATTTGCCTAATAATATTTAGGGACGAGACCATTTCTGCTACAAGTCAAAAATTAAGGACTATATTGTACAAAAGAGAGTTGGACCGAGACTATAGGGAACACTTCTATAATTTGCTCTTTATTATTTTTATGAAACTAAAAACAAATTTTATTATAGGAAAATTTTGTCAAAACATATTTGACAATGCTATTATTTTGAGTTTATCGACGAGATCTATATACGGGTAATCTTTATTTTAGTTTTTATTAGGTAATTTTTAATAAATTAAATAGTTATATTTGATATATTTAGGGTATAAAACAAAAAGATGACAAAGGATGAGTGTATATTGAAATTTAAATGTAAGACAAAGGGATGAAAAAAAATCATGAAAGGCGTTGCTTCCAGAGAAAGAAGAGAAAGAAGAAAATAGGCAAAAAGATACAAGTGTTCAAGTTAAACGTACTACATGATAAAGCTTGTTTACATATTAGTATTTATACATTAAAACAAATTTATGGGGATGCACTTGTACCCCCAACGCATCAAGTACATCCGCCACTGTCAACAATAATATTACAAACAATAAGTAATCTCTTCATTAACTGGATGCAGGGCCGGTGCCGAGTATTCGGATGCCCGGGATGAGCCGGAAAAAAAGGCCCTCTTAACGTGTAATAAATTAAATTACATAAATTTTTTGGGCTGAAATGTAGTATAATATCACAAATTTTTTGGTTTAAACTTGGGCTGAAATATAGTGTAATATCACAAAAAAAAATTTGGGCCCCTACAAAAATTGGGCCCTGGGCAACAGCCCACTTCGCCCACCCTTTAAACCGGCGATGACCGGATGTAATGTGGAACAAGAAGAAATGTGGAACAGAAGAAGCAATCTCTCAATTAAAAATATTAGAGGGGGGGGGGGTGGGGGGGTAGGGCACCCTCATGTCCCCCTATTGTCTCCACCCATGACAGCACCTAATGTTCGATAACTTTGATAGTGTTATAATTATCTTTATGTTCCATTTGTTTGAGATCAACCTCGTTAAAAAGGCAAAAAATGAAAAGTCTGGCTCTTCCTTTTTGGTGGGATGGAATATTAAGACTAAGAGGTGTCGTGACCACTTATCCCAAAGGGTTTTAATGCCACGTAGGGACCACCTTAATAAAACCATCACTAACCCCTCACCCCTTTATTTCATATATATATATATATATATATATATATATATATATATATATATATATATATATATATATATATATATATATATATATATATATATATATATATATATATATATATATATATATATATATATATAGAGTCCGTTTCAAGGAAGAACCAATATTTTCCTAGGAACCGTAGGAACTTTTTGACTAAAATTATTTTTTCAAAAAAAAAATGACATAATACATCTAGTCGTTTATATTTAAGACTTTTTGTCAAAAAAATTTTGAAAAATAATATGTATATACGAAATGTGCATATATGCATTTTTTTCGCACATGTGTATATGATCACGTTTCGTGCATATGTGCACATTTCGTGTATATATATATATTAT
This sequence comes from Cichorium intybus, assembly GCA_023525715.1. Classification (NCBI taxonomy): domain Eukaryota; kingdom Viridiplantae; phylum Streptophyta; class Magnoliopsida; order Asterales; family Asteraceae; genus Cichorium; species Cichorium intybus. The sequence continues at coordinate 8,063,984 of CM042016.1, forward strand.
TTTTTCAATTTTTTTTAAAAAAGGTCTTAAATATAAGCGATTAGGTGTCTTATGTCATTTTTTTTGAAAAAAAATTATCAGTAAAAAAGTTCCTACGGTTCCTAGGAAAATATTGGTTCCCATTTGATATTTAGTCTATATATATATATATATATATATATATATATATATATATATATATATATATATATATATATATATATATATATATATATATATATATATATATATATATATATATATATATATATATATATATAATGTATGTATGAATGAGGAAACCCAATACGGTGTGCTAAACACGTAAATGTGAAAACCCCCAAGCGGGATGGTGTACCCGCAAGGGGTTATGGCTCCACCATGGACACCGCACACCAATTTGTCATGGCACCTCTCGGCCTAAAAATTCATATTTGAGTTGGTGTAATTATAAACACACCGTTTTAAAAGAAGTTTGGCAATTGCTTTGAACTTTTTTGAGAGATTTAATCACTCAATTTATATTTTTGTCCAAATTTGTATAATTAGGTAATTATTGACTTGTTACTTGTTGGAGACTTGGAGTAGTGACATGTTTGGCCAAATTTTTTTGCTTAGATGGACTAATGACATGGAAACGGCACTCTTTATAAATCATCAACATTTGGAAATTGTTTATAGATCATTAATAATTCAACAAATAAAATGGTAGAGCCTAGAAATGGGCCGTAGGAATACAAGGGGTAGGATGTAACAACTTGGGTCTCATACACTTTTGCATTGCTAATTTCCTTTTACTTGAATACAAGGGCTATAAATAAGATACATAAATGGAGAAAACACAAGACATGAGACCATCCATAAGTCTATGTATCCCTAATCCACATGTGAGAGAAATTTTACAATATTTAGTCATTTTCTAACAAATTCTAGGATTCACCTAAAATTGGCATTTGGCCAGTGTGGTAGTCATAAGGTTTGGTCACTACTGTTCATCATATTATAACCTCAAAAATACAAAGGATTCTTGTAACTAGTAATGATTTACTACAAGAAAAATAGGAAATCGATTATTATTTACTACAAGAAAAATAGTATAGAGTTCACACTTGTATAAGGCTAGTTTGATCTCGAATACATATAATGGCGTGTTTGGGGGGGGGGGGGGGAGGGGGAAGTGCCCCTTATAGCAGAGCTTATGTGTTATGACCGACCAAACTTAATTTGGTATTCTTATAATTCACCGTAGTTAATTTGAGACTAACCAAATATCAATTTTCAAATTGACCATAGTTGGTATTGGTTTCTTTGAGACTGACCAAGGTTATTTAGGTTGCAATCGTCCCTTATTAGATATGATTGTAACTGTTTGTAGATCTCAAAAATCACTATTTTGTCAATCTTGTCTATTTATGGTTACTATTGGTATATATACTCATAATATACCATGTTTTGTTTCATTCTGAAGATATGAATATTCCATACATAATTAGTATGTTGCTTCATGTTTTTCTGGCTATTAACTAGAAATACCATTCCTATGGATAATCAAACATCTAATTTTTGGTAAAAAGAGCTTTTGGACAAAATATATGTTAAGGGAAGTATACTTACACGATCATAAAAATAGAGGAGTTGGATGGTCATCACGCTCTATTTTCTCTCCCAACTTCTAACAATAAATACAATTTTCAAAATAGGGTGTTTGTGTTGCTGATGTTATTGTCACTGACCATTTAGTGTAATTGGAATTAACATGAGTGTCATATATGGATTTAAACAATTATCTATTACAAGTTAGGAGGTATGTAACACATACTTGTATAAAAGACATGTTTGATATCAAGCACCACGAAATACAAGGGTTAATGGGGTTGTACTCCTTGTGAAACACCCCATAGTTTACACATTTTATATATATATATATATATATATATATATATATATATATATATATATATATATATATATATATATATATATATATATATATATATATATATACCCCTCGCTAAGGGTATTTATAAAGCACCTTCTTAAAACCCACAATTTCTCATCATTGTTTATAGATCATATCATGTGAAATTTTAAATTCCCAAAACATCTTAAGAGTGGTTGATTTTTGTTTAAACACCATTTGAAAACACGTTGAGCCTTGTTTAAAATTTGTTTTAGAGTTTAAGTTGCAGAAAAATTATATGGTCCCACTTTCAAAGATGATTTGGTTTGTAAAAGAACAAGGTCGTTACAATCTAAATATCATAACACAATTTAAATGAAACCACATAGCCCATGACCTTCTAAAATACCCAGATCCTCTAATATCAAGCTTAGTCATCCACCTGAGTACATACCAAAATAGGTTAGACAATGGAATGCCTAGTGAACTTACTCGAGGACGACCCATTTAGAATGGGCAGTGTAACTACCACACTCGAGAAAAACCCCAAAAAATAGTTTTTAAAATACTTGTAAAGTTTGTCATAAATTCTCATTTCCAAAAGTTTGTGTCAAGAAATATTTTCTCATAAAGTTCAAACAAATGATGGATAGTTATGAATGCTATGTAATATACAACTATCCCACCCATGTCAATCTCACCCTCAATGGCGCCTACCTAAGTTCTTAAATGGAATGCACAAAGCATATCACTCAATTACTAGATAGGCCATAATCAGGACTAGTGACCATCACACTAGCCCCATGGGGGGTAGCTACCTCCTCATGCGTTCCCCCTGGGGATATCAAAGATCCTAAGTCATCTCAAATGCGGCTATTGGAGCCTCAAATTCCCTTTTTATGAGAAGTCATCTTAGGTTCACATAATCAATCTCATCCTATATACAATGCACAAATAGGATGTTAAAAACTTTTTCAAAAACAGACATTGTATTCTTTATAATGAAAACATCTTTAAAACTTAATTCATGCCATGCATAACTAGTAGTTATATAAACACATTGCAAATATATAGCATGCATGAAAATAGTTAACAACACACACAAGAAAGTAGTATTAGGGATGTGTACTCCCGATAAACTCACCTGAAGGTCAACTGACGAGTCAACACTAGTTCTAAAATGTCTTCTGTCAACTCCTAGACATCATCCTCTCTTTCAACATCTTCCTATGAGACTAAACATATATAAAAAATCAAAGTGATCGGAAGGCGTCTAATTCTCCAAACTTTAGTAAAGTCTCATAAAATAGTCGAGTTTATACCCATACGAGACCTAAATTTAATTATATGGTCCAAATATTACTTAAACGACTCGTAATGCTTATATATTAATATCTAAATGGTTACATCTTTCTTAAAAAACCTTGTATAATTAGAAATACATTGTTTTTTTTCCGGCTTAACTCATGTTAAAATCCCTATTATTTCTAATTATAGGTCCGACTGCATGTAATTAAATAATATTATATTTTAAATAATATTTGATTAACTAAATAAATAAAAACACCTTAAATTATTTAATTATCTCAAATTAAAAATCCATACTTATCAGGTGATATGGATCATTTGATTAGGCCGACAACTTAAGTCATAGCTAAATGCCTAAGTCCATTTAATCAAATGCTAAGTTCAAGGATGAAATCCATTTAGTGTCCAATCAGCCCATAAACACACAACTGTTAGTCTGTTTTCTCTGTTATATCAAATGGGCTCTATTTTAGTTTAGACCAATTCAGCCCATTTTTGAAATATCCTAATTCAAAGAAAACGGGAAATCCAAAGACTTTACACACCTCCTCTTCCAATGTGAGGCATACAGATCCGATCCCGATGGCTGCTAGAGGCTCCGGCGACTCTCATAACTCCGGCGATACCATCATCTTCGGCCGACATCTTCTTCTCCGGCAACGCAACCTCCGCCGGCGCTGGTTAGTCAAACCGGGACTAAGCCACCCCATCGTATGAGCTTGGCTGCTTCAGTTCCAACCTCCGCACGCTCCCTTCTCTTCTTCGCTGTAGTCGACCCATCTCTTCTTCCAGTAGGTTCACGATCACAAACAAATCTCGGATAGAACTCACTCCCGAGCCCTCATTGACTGGTGACTTGAACACAGGTCGATTCTAATCCAAGCTTGATTCAATCTTCTTCGTCCTTGACAGAATACGTGAGCATCACCGGAGCTTTCTTCATTCACATTGTTCCGACCAACACCTCTCTCGAATTGCCACAGAACCCACGATCTTGCTCCAACCTAGCTTGACTTCATTCCCGTTACTCACTCTCTCTACGATTATCTCTTCGTCTCTCTTCATAGCTCGTTATGGACCCTAGGTTTGGCCTGAGACCTCACCTCGATCACATCTCTCTTTCCCCACTATCCGCATCACCGATCATCAGAGATGTGTAGGATTTATAAGCATAATCAAAAGATTATAGATTATTTAGTGAAGAACACTTACTTGGAGAGGATGATATCCTCTTTTATTTGTAGGATGACAATCTCATGATTCTTTTTACTTCCCATAAAGGTGCTTCATTGAGCTCTTGATGGATAGATCGTCACACACATGTTGATGGTGTTTATAAAGAGAACTAGGAAGTGGAAGGACAAGACCTCTCAATTTCCCATTGTACGTCTCTCCAATGTGTGTTAATTTCTCATAATTGCACCTTATGGATAAGTTATAGAACCACTCAAATTTAATCCTTTAACTTATAGACATGTGTCATTTCCATCATACTACACAATTTAAAGTCTAGGGACTTGATATGTCAATATGGCAAACATTATGGTACAAAATATAATCGTACCTAACATGTAATTAATATTATAAAATAGTCCTAAGGCCATACTAATGAGTTATTTTCCAACATTCTCCCACTTGGCCGAGTGACTATTTGTATACATGTTTTATTATCTTGGCCAAGTTTCATTCATCTTGTTTCATACTAACACCAAAAGCAGAAAAGTACAGTCTAACGTGTCATTTTAGACACGGGACCCCCACCGATCATACATTGGTGCTTCATATGAAACTTTCGATTAATTTAAGCCAAATGACTTTATAGTTAAGTGGTAATGCAGTACATTTGTCTATATAGAAAGTAAGTGTGCACAAATTATTAATATAGACAAATCGCATATTATGGAGGAATAATAATCAAGTACTTGAATAATTAAAATTTAGAGTTCCAATAAGGCACTATGCTATAATTACATTATATTCAGTCTAGCCATAAACCCGTTTTGACGTCACGTTTGAAATATTTTGGGTGCTAGATCTTTCGTCATCGGATCCGTTAGCATATTACTAGTGCTGATGTGCTCGATACAAAAAATATTATCCTCCATTGCTCTCACACGAACAATTATTTTGTATCGAGGTAAAGCCTCATTCCACTTTGAGTATTACTAGTGGAAAAGCTTATAGAGGCAAATTATAGCAATAAATTTTATTTAAATGGCCTTGTCATGGAATTTAAGATCACGGGTCCAGTGATTAAATTTCTCAACAACATTCAATGGTAAGTTGCATTATATATGACAACATATTTCACCATCATAGTTGATGTAGTCGTCAACTTTTACTTATGACTCTTCTATGATATTTGGCCGACTGATATCCTAAAGTTTTATCCCTAGGATGACTTGTCACATTTGCATTTTGAAAAGTCATAATCCAAAATCATTTCAGTTATAGATTGTCACCTTTTTTTTTTCGAAACAAGATTGCAATTATTAGTCCCTTGTACATATCGTAAAACTTTATTGGCAGCTTTCCAAAGATGCCAATATAATAAGCGATGTGGGGACAAGTACAAACTTGTTCATATCTAAGCATCCAACTGCCGAAACATGTAGATCAACTTGATATCGTTCAACCTCTATTCTAAGGCATTTAAATAAACCAAAACATCTCCCTTAACTACGTGAGCAACTGAGGGGAAGCATTGTTGCATGATATATCGATTGAGTACGCATTAGATATATGTATTGCGAGTCAATCCTAAAGTCTCTTGGGTTATATCTCATTGATTTTTTATGCCTATGAATAAGAGGCCTCACCAAGATCATTCATGTCGAAATGATGCAACAATAAACGTTTCGATTCGTGCAACAAAATTATAATATTACTCACGAATAAAATGTCATTGACATAAAGGACGAGTATCATAAAGTATGCAACAAAATTATAATATTATAGTATGCGACATGTATGAAGTTCCATAAGTGAATTGAAGAAAAACAAATTTCGAATCAATCATGGTAAACAATTTAGATACCGTAAGGAAAGAGTAAACAGAAGATCAGGTGCTAAACTAAGCACTAATGTGAGAAATAAGAATTGGCAAAGAAATACTAAAATGTAAATAATAATATGAGAAGGGTATATGGAATACATAAGAAGATGAAAAATGTAATAGAAATGATTTTTCCTTAAAGGTGTGAATTGAGAAGGAAGTTGACTGAAATAATAGATCAACTTCAACAGTAAAACTGTACAAGTTTATAAGGTTAAGTATGGTGTATTATACCTAGAAAGAAAGTTAATGATGTCTAACTGTTAAAATAAAAAGCGGAACATCGTTTCAACACTTTCAGCACGAGATAAGTAGATTCTCGTGAACAATATGATGATTCGACAGATTCTGTCCCAATCAGAAAAGTACGAATGTAAAGTGTAACAAGAAGGAGGAAAATACATCCTTTATAAATGGTAATGAGTCAGTAGTGGGTAATAGAGATAAAGAAGAATAAACTGAAGTTTATAAGATTTAAAAACAAATGTAAGAAAAATAAAATAAGATGTTGTAAAACTTCTGTAAAGAAGAAATAACAGTGGATTATCTATGAAGTAACGATTGAGTAAAGGAATGAGAAGAAGAGAAGCGTGAAGATAAATAAGCAATATTAAGTGAAGATAAAAAGATTGCTTAAGTAAAATGTCCATTAAGGGACAAAATTTATACAAGGAAAAGATTTTGTGTAATTATGAATTTATATAAATACGAAACATATATAATTATGTTTAATGGTATTTGGAATCTTTATAAATAAAGAATGTTGTGAGTATAATCTCACCTGTTTTAGTAAAGATATGAGAAGAATTATAAAGTAGATTGCTATTTATGAAAAAAAAAAGTATTGAAGTATGAGACTATTTTGTAAAATAAGTTTACTAAGAGATTGTATATAAATGAAAGGAAGTAGAAAGGAAAGTAACTAGAATGTAGAGTATGAAATATGAATGAATGACTAAAAGGTTGAGAAAACAGATAAAATGACCAAAACGATATTTTGGTTAACTGGGAAAATATAAAGTTTTAAAGAGATTATGTTAATCCTCTATAAAGGATTGAAAGCAGGAACCGCTAAGAGCTGATTAAAGAATCAAAAACAACCAAAGAAGAAAAGATTAAAAGATAAAGTAATGAAGAATATGATTATGTGTTGATAAAAAGAAAGTATCTACTAGAAACCAACTTTGGCGGAGAACATTTGAAAAGGAGGGAGAAGTGATTTCCTTTTAGTAATTGTGCGATGATTCCGAGGACGGAATCCTAATAAGGGGGAGGTAGTTGTAATGTAACGACCCAAAAACCTCTAATATATATTCGAGAAAATATGAAAGGAAAAGACCAAAAGTTTGGAGGAAGATGATGAAAAAGGGCAAAATGGTCTTTCAATCCATTATAAGACCATTATGTAAGATAATATGTATTTGTGAAATAATAATATAAGAAATAAAAGTCTATGTAAAAATTTGAAGTTTTACCGCGCGAATAGTGATACTTGGCCAAAAAGGGCAAATCGGTCATTTGACATGAAAATGACCATTTTGTTAAGAAATTTCAGTAAGAAGCTAAGTTAGTAATTATTAAAACTATGTTTGCAAGATTATGGGTCTTAGGACCATTTTTGTAAAGAAAGTGGAAGACTAAGGGTTAAAGTGTAACTATTCTATAAAAATTAATATATATACATATATAAGATATTTAGCTCTCATTCTCCAGAAGCTAGTGGAAGAATCGAGAGAGAGCAGGAGAGAACAAGAGGAGAGAAAGAGCTCAGGAAGTTTGTGCAAAAATTTAAAGTTAGAATTGAAGTTTCCAAGCATTTGTGGTAAGAACACCCACTATTCATCATCTTCTCGGGTTGAAATCTGGAAATATGGATTATAAACTTCATGAAATGCTTCCAGAAATCCATCCTCATCTAGTTACACTAAAACATCAAGTAAACACACTTCAACTATGAAGTGTTATTGAAATTTAGAAAAAAAGATGATTTTTGCTCAAGAACCCTAATTCACGGGTCCTTGTGATCAAAGATGGTTTTAATGGTTTTTATGAAGTTCAACATACTATAAAAGATGGAAGAAATTAGTTGTAAGAGCTAGTTTCAAGAAATTTCAGTTTTTGACCAAAAATGTCAAAAACGGGATTTCTATGATTTATCAAGGATTTGAATGATTCCATGGGTTAAAACTTGAGGTAAACTCAAGGTTTTGGTCATGAAATGATTCCATAAGTATTAAGTCAAGTATCAAGTTCTTAATAAGTTAAAACAGCAAGTGATAGGGTAAAAATCGGACTGCTGCAGTGCAAAATCGGACTGAAATCGGACTGAAATGAATCTGCCCAGAAAGAGCACGGGTCGTGCTCATTATGCACGACTCGTGCTCCCCCTGCACCTCAAAATATGTTGTTATTTAAAGCAAACACGGATCGTGCTCTTTTAGGCATGAATTTTGCACGGGTCGTGTGTTTCAAACAGGGGGTTTTGGACTCCGAAACTTGCTAGACATGTCCAAATGATCCCAAACTTTAAGTACATGTCCAAAATGGTTTAAAAGTGGTGGAATAAATTTTTAATGTGGCATACGACCCCTCGAGGGTACTATTGTAGTGTATGTATTGAATACGATTCATCTAAAGTTAAATACTTAAAAGATATACACTCGTTCCGACCTCTAATGGTATAATAAGGACTCTAATATGTTATAGAGTCAATTATAATGTAAATTAATGTATCATATACTACATATAGGTGCAAGTCAAGTAATTGGGAGTTGAAAGAGTATAAATACAAGGAACGAGTAGTCAATCCACTAGCAATATATGAGGTGAGTACATGCAGTATTTTTACCCATTCTGGGGTACATGGCAAGTAAGTATTTTCAAGATTTCTTATAAAATTTCTATATGTGAAATTATAGGCAAGAGTATTATTTCTAACTTGTTTGTGAAAGTATAATGTTATATTTGAAGTTATGTTTTGGTCTATGAGCCAATTATGTGAAAGTATGTTTTGGTCTATGAAACCATCATGTGAAAGTATATTTTGAATACAAGTTATACATGTTTGAAAGTATGGATAGGCATATAGCCACAAGATGTTTAAGAAGTATGTTTTAGTTACAAACTATATATGTTTTCGAGTATGAATGGCATATAGCCATAAGATGTTGAAAAGTATGATTTAACATAAAGCTTAGATTGTTATAAAAACATATTTTTATATATGTGATGAAAGTTATAATTTTTAAACATATGAAAATTATGTGATGAAAGCTATATTTGGCATCTAGCCATAAAGACATAAAATGATGTAGTTTGGCACCTAGCCACAAGTTATGTGTTTATGAGAAATGTTCAAGCAAGCAGCAAGTTTTTGTATGACTGGTAATTGTAGCAAGCAGCGTTAGTAAGTGAACTATGTTCCAACCTACCCGGGTTAGGTAAGGGGTCTACTGGGGACAAGCCCCATCGCGAAGTAAATGTGTTATATGTTAAAGGAACCAGTGTCCCATGAAACCTTGTGGTAACAGCAGAATCAATATGTATAGGTGATTATGGTAATATGGGCCCGTATTATCATAATCACAGGATATGTATTGAGGCTGGTGGAATCACAAAGGAATTATGGTATTCTGGTGGGTAAGGTTATGAGTATTAAAAGCTAATGCAGTGGGTATATAAATATACCACTTAGTATGGTAAAGTAAAAGAAATAAAGTGATAAATAATATTTCTTAGACAAATTGAAGCATATTAAAATATATGCTTGTCAAGGCGAGAAAAAGTATGAATAAGAGTAATTTAAAGAGGAAATATGGGTATTGATTACCTATATAGGAGTTGTAAGACTCTTACATGAAGAATGAAAATTTTAAGCAGAGTAAACTGATAGTACATAGAATTGTAAAAAAATAAAAGAGTGGTAAAGAAGAGTTTAATGCAAGCAGGTGGTGTGCCTCGGGCATGACCATTAAAATTTCAAAAATTTTTAAAAGATGTATGAATAATAAATATATAAAGGAAGCAGAATATCGTTGTAAGACGCTAATATTAAAACTATGAGAAAAGCTAAAGATAGAAGATGAAGATTGTAGCAGCGAGTGGAAGACTAACTGTCAAGATTGAACAAAGATGATAAATAAAAGTGTCCAAAGAATGGACAATTGAATAAGTTATAAGTAGTGGTGAGTCAAGTAAAGAAACAAGCAGCAGGATAACTGAAGAGTAAATAAAGATGACGGATGATCGGTACAGAAGTCCAATAGCTTCGTGGTGCATAGTCGAAAAGAAAGAAGTTTAAGTAAAGCAAGGATATTATGCCTTGTTTACTACAGCATAAACAGATGGAAACCATTTTGAGATGATAAGTTGAATGCTATATTTATATATAGATTTGGAAGTTGTTGGCACGAATTGGCCTGTAAAAAAAAAGCGGCATACAAATGAAGATATACATACATGAGATACCCGAACAGAAGTAACGATAAGTAATTGTGGATCAAATTATGCAAATAATATTAATTAATGTAAAGTAATAGCAGACTGTACAGGAAGTAGTACGAGTTGTAAATTTGTAATTTGATTCTTAAAAGAAGAATATTAAAAGTTGTCCCAGGATAAATAAAATATTTAAGTAAGAGGTGCTAGATCTAGTACCTGATGATGAGAATTTGGAAAAAAAATAATGAAAAGATATTGGTTATAAGGAATCAAATTCCGCAACCAAATGAAGGAAGTATAAGAAGAAATACCAATAATAAAAGAGTATAATGAAGTATGTTGACTGAAGAAAAATCAAAAGTATGTAAGGAAAATGACTAAAGGTCATAATTAATATGAAGTAAAGAACAAGAGTAGAGGTCAAAAAAAAAGTATTAGATGAAGAATCAAAGATAAAATAAAAACTAAAATAAACAGACAGGAAGCTATTACTTCTGAATAGAAATGATGGGTAAAGGAATCCAAAGATTGTGAGAAATGGTTAGTACATGGCTAGTAGCTATGAAATACAAAGAAGTGTATATATATGTGTTTATAAATGTGAAAGCATGAGTAAGTTTTTGGATATATATATAAATATGATGTACAAAAGTATAAAAGTGGTTATGAAATAAGTATTCTAATTAGAATACTATAAGGTATGAAGCAAAGGAGTAAAATAATGTATCGGGCATACGGTCTCGAAATACAAAAGAACAAAAGATGACGAGAAAATAAACGACAATTGTGTATCACCTAAAGATACATAAGAAGTAAGTTTTATATGAAATATATAATGACATAAAGAAATATATAGTGTAAAGAAGTGGAATTTAAATGAAAAAATAGCAACATGTGTTAGGCATATAGCCTTATAACACATGACAGAAATGGTAAAAGATGTAAAGGCAAGAAAATTATTGTTTTAGCATTAACTATAACAAGTAAAGAGTAATGAGAAGTAATGGTAATTGAAGGTTATGTCAAGAATTCGTCATGGGACGAAAATGTTAAAAATATCTAGTTGAGTTCTTAAACCAAGAAAGAACCAAGTATATACATATGTGTATATTATGCAACTAAGAACTTGTAAGAATATGTCAAGAAGTTAATGAATGTGGTTTATGAAACATAAATACACCACAAGATAATAATATTATGAAAAGTAAAGTAAGTAAGGGAATGTAAATTATAGTATGCAACATGTATGAAGTTCCATAAGTGAATTGAAGAAAAACACATTTCGAATCAATCATGGTGAACAATTTAGATACCGTGAGGAAAGAGTAAACAGAAGATCAGGTGCTAAACTAAGCACTAATGTGAGAAATAAGAATTGGCAAAGAAGTACTAAAACATAAATAATAATATGAGCATGGTACATGGGGTACACAAGAAGATGAAAAATGTAATAGAAATGATACCATTATGTATGATGAGTAAATGAGGATGAAATCTCATAAATAATAAAGGAAGATGTAAGAAATATCTAAGTTGACTATATGTTGAATATGAAAGTACTACAAGTAAAGAATGATATAAAACAAGTATTAGAGAAGGTAATACATATAATGTACCGGAAATGAGTAAAAAGTATGTGAAAAATGATTTTTCCTTAAAAGTGTGAATTAAGAAGAAAGTTGACTAGAATAATAGAACAACTTCAATAGTAAAACTGTACAAGTTTATAAGGACTAATGTTGTGAATTATATGAAGAAAGAAAGCTATTGATGTTTGATTGAAAAAAAAAAAAAGCGGTGCGTTACTTCAACACTTTTAGAACAAGATATGTAGATTCTTGTGAAAGATATGTTGATTCGATAGATTCTGTTCTAAACAGAAAAGTAAAGATGTAAAGTGTAAAAAAAAAAAAAAAAAGATACTGTGTATTTATAAATTTGTATAAATACAAAGCTTTACCAATTGTACATGGAAAGAAGTTTTATAAGTAAAGAATCCGATGAGTATAATCTCACATGTTCTAATAAAGATATGAGAAGAATTATAAGTAGACTGCTATTTTGATACAAATATGAAAGTATGAAAGTATGAATGAATGACTAAAAGGTTGAGAAAACAGATAAAATGACCAAAATGATATTTGGTTAACTGGAAAGATATAAAGTTTTAAAGAGATTATGTTAATCCTCTATAAAGAATTGAAAGCAGGAACCACTAAGAGTTGATTAAAGAATCAAAAGCAACCAAAGAAGAAAAGATTAAAAGATAAAATAATGAAGAATATGATTATGTGTTAGTGAAAAGAAAGTATCTACTAGAAACCAACTTTGGCGGAAAACATTTGAAAAGGAGGAGGAAGTGATTTCCTTTTAGTAATTGTGCGATGATTCCGAGGACGGAATCCCAATAAGGGAGAGGTAGTTGTAACGACCCAAAAACCTCTAATATATATTCGAGAAAATACGAAAGGAAAAGACCAAAAGTTTGGAGGAAGATGATGAAAAAGGGCAAAATGGTCTTTCAATCCATTATAAGACCATTATGTAAGATAATATGTATTTGTGAAATAATAATATAAGAAATAAAAGTCTATGTAAAAATTTGAAGTTTTACCGCGCGAATAGTGATACTTGGCCAAAAAGGGCAAATCGGTCATTTGACATGAAAATGACCATTTTGTTAAGAAATTTCAGTAAGAAGCTAAGTTAGTAATTATTAAAACTATGTTTGCAAGATTATGGGTCTTAGGACCATTTTTGTAAAGAAAGTGGAAGACTAAGGGTTAAAGTGTAACTATTCTATAAAAATTAAATATATATACATATATAAGATATTTAGCTCTCATTCTCCAGAAGCCAGTGGAAGAATCGAGAGAGAGCAGGAGAGAACAAGAGGAGAGAAAGAGCTCAGGAAGTTTGTGCAAAAATTTAAAGTTAGAATTGAAGTTTCCAAGCATTTGTGGTAAGAACACCCACTATTCATCATCTTCTCGGGTTGAAATCTGGAAATATGGATTATAAACTTCATGAAATGCTTCCAGAAATCCATCCTCATCTAGTTACACTAAAACATCAAGTAAACACACTTCAACTATGAAGTGTTGTTGAAATTTAGAAAAAAAAGATGATTTTTGCTCAAGAACCCTAATTCACGGGTCCTTGTGATCAAAGATGGTTTTAATGGTTTTTATGAATTTCAACATACTATAAAAGATGGAAGAAATTAGTTGTAAGAGCTAGTTTCAAGAAATTTCAGTTTTTGACCAAAAATGTCAAAAACGGGATTTCTATGATTTATCAAGGATTTGAATGATTCCATGGGTTAAAACTTGAGGTAAACTCAAGGTTTTGGTCATGAAATGATTCCATAAGTATTAAGTCAAGTATCAAGTTCTTAATAAGTTAAAACAGCAAGTGATAGGGTAAAAATCGGACTGCTACAGTGCAAAATCGGACTGAAATGAATCTGCCCAGAAAGAGCACGGGTCGTGCTCATTATGCACGACTCGTGCTCCCCCTGAACCTCAAAATATGTTGTTATTTAAAGCAAACACGGGTCGTGCTCTTTTAGGCATGAATTTTGCACGGGTCGTGTGTTTCAAACAGGGGGTTTTGGACTCCGAAACTTGCTAGACATGTCCAAATGATCCCAAACTTTAAGTACATATCCAAAATGGTTTAAAAGTGGTGGAATAAATTTTTAATGTGGCATACGACCCCTCGAGGGTACTATTATAATGTACGTATTGAATACGATTCATCTAAAGTTAAATACTTAAAAGATATACACTCGTTCCGACCTCTAATGGTATAATAAGGACTCTAATACGTTATAGAGTCAATTATAATGTAAATTAATGTATCATATACTACATATAGGTGCAAGTCAAGTAATTGGGAGTTGAAAGAGTATAAATACAAGGAACGAGTAGTCAATCCACTAGCAATATATGAGGTGAGTACATGCAGTATTTTTACCCATTATGGGGTACATGGCAAGTAAGTATTTTCAAGATTTCTTATAAAATTTCTATATGTGAAATTATATGCAAGAGTATTATTTCTAACTTGTTTGTGAAAGTATAATGTTATATTTGAAGTTATGTTTTGGTCTATGAGCCAATTATGTGAAAGTATGTTTTGGTCTATGAAACCATCATGTGAAAGTATATTTTGAATACAAGTTATACATGTTTGAAAGTATGGATAGGCATATAGCCACAAGATGTTTAAGAAGTATGTTTTAGTTACAAACTATATATGTTTTCGAGTATGAATGGCATATAACCATAAGATGTTGAAAAGTATGATTTAACATAAAGCTTAGATTGTTATAAAAACATATTTTTATATATGTGATGAAAGTTATAATTTTTAAACATATGAAAATTATGTGATGAAAGCTATATTTGGCATCTAGCCATAAAGACATAAAATGATGTAGTTTGGCACCTAGCCACAAGTTATGTCTTTATGAGAAATGTTAAAGCAAGCAGCAAGTTTTTGTATGACTGGTAATTGTAGCAAGCAGCGTTAGTAAGGGAACTATGTTCCAACCTACCCGGGTTAGGTAAGGGGTCTACTGGGGACAAGCCCCATCGCGAAGTAGATCGCCTCAGCAATTCTATGGTGAGGATTGATCCGTTCCTTCTAGCCATAGAGACTTGGGGTATCACCTATGGTGATTAAAGCCCTAAGTATAAAAATCCAGCAAGCTTATAAAACCTGTCAAAGAAAGTAAGAAAGAAGCTATTTTTGAAAAGTAAAGAGTTATAGTATGATACTACTATAAGTTTTGAAAGATGTTATTTTTGTAAAGTATATTATGAAGTGATTTTGAAAAGTAAAGAATTATAGTATGTTACTACTTAAAGTTGTGAAAAATGTTATTTTTCCAAAGTAGGTTATGAAATGATTTAGATGAAGTAAAAAAAAGTTATAGTATGTTAATACTATAAAGTTTTGACAGAAGTTTTATGATATAAATTTTATAAAAGTTGGAAAAAGAAGTTAAAGGTTTGAGTCTAAAACTCATGTAACTCACGAGACATTATTGTCTTACGTATTCTATTTTTATGCCATGTATTCCAGGTTAAAATAAGTTGCTATCAATGGAATGAAATTTAGCTGGAGTGGAGCCTAAGTTAGCTCCTAATCTGGAAACAAGGTTTAATCCTCTTCTTGCTTACTATGGTTAGATTTGGTATGGATTTGTAACACCCACAGTTTTAAAAATGTAAATAATCGGTTTTTGATAAACCGTATTTTTGTAATCATGTATTTATAAATAAAAAAACCATAGTATTTGAAAACAGTAGAAATTGGGTGTCACATGTAACGACCCAAAAATCTCGAATTTATATTCGAGAAAATACGTAAGGAAAAGACTAAAAATATTTTGAAAGTTTTAAAATAAATTACTTAGAAATGTGGCAAAATATCAAAAGTTTGGAGAAAGATGATGAGAAAAGGGCAAAATGGTCATTTGACATCCAAATGACTTTTAAGTAAGAAAAATATGATTTTTGGAGCCAATATGTAATGAAATAAAATTTTGACACCAAATAATGGTGATAAGTATTTGAAAGTTAATTCTAGTAAAAAAAGGGTAATTTGGTCATTTTACCATAAAGGGGTAATTTGGTCATTTACCTATGTATAAGATTTATTATGAAAGTATATTTTGGTTTTTGGACCAAAAATGTAAGAAACTAAGTTATATATAATAAAATTTGATTTTTGGTGGCCAAAGTGCAAGAAATGAAAGTTAAGGACTAAAATGTAAATGTTTTATAAAAATTAAATATCAATAAGAGAGTTATCTAACTCTCATTTCCAGAAAATCATAGAACTATCTAGAGCGAACGAGAGAGAGCAAGGGAAGAACACAGGAAGAACAAGGGTTTAGAACATCTTGCAAGAATTGAAGATTTTAGCTTCAAAGAGGTAAGAATCTGTCCTATGTTGTATAATTCGTAGAAAAATCATACGATGTCCAAATTAGGTGATTCCAGTGCCCATGGTTTCGTCTCGATGTCTTCTTCAGTTCATCAGTTGGGGTTCAGACCTCGTTCAGTCGTTTTCTAGGGTTTTGAACCCGATTTCCATGAGTATGATTTCTGTGTCCAATTGTGTTGTGAAATTCTTGTAAAATCGTGTGTTCACTGGATCGTTCTGAAATTTTGTGTGGAGAAGAACCTTGTCATGAGCCATACTCGACCAAAAGGAATTTACCCAGTTCATTGTTTTGGTTTGGATTTTGGTGTGTGCAACCCGACCTCCACAGATTGGCTGATGCACACCTAGGTCAACTTGTGGGATTTTTATTTCCCAAATGTTCCATGGTTTAGGTCTAAAATTTTGATGGGAAGGTCATTCTCATGTCTACAGTGTTTCATCCAGAGGGTTTGATCCAATTCCATTAGGAAGCTAGGGTTCCAATGCCTTCTCTTTGACTGAACCAGAATTGTCGCTGTGCACATTGTCCTTGTTGCACGATTTTTAATTCTCAGTTGGCTTATGCTTTGAGTTTGATTTTTGGATGAGAGCTTTATCTTCATGTCTAGTGTAACTCATCCAAAATGCTTGACTTATTTCCTTTCAGAAGTCAGGTTGTTGGATAGATCTTGTCAACCTATGCTGAGTTGTGACAGAAATGTTGCTGCTCATTTCCTTCATATTGTATGATTTTTAATTCTTAATTGGTTTGTCTTTTGGGTCTGAATTTCGAAGGGTAGTCTCTTGGTTATATCTAGTATGCCTATGTAAGAGGGTTTCCCTTGATTCCATTCCCAAGTGGAATGGAATTGGTGATTCCTCCACTAATCCAGATTTGTGACAGATTGCACTGTCAATCTTGTCGCTTATTTTCTAAGGTCTTAAAATGTGATTCAAGTCTCGGTATCTTCTTGAGACTTGTCATGTATTGTGTCTAGTTTTCAGAATGTCTGAGTTTGTGCCATTCGAGTTTCTGAGTTGGGAGTTATGGTCAATTCTTTGACCATGCGTCTTAGATATCAAAATCTAAAAATGGGTAAATAATGTGATATTAATCTATTAAGATGTAGATTAAGAGGTCTTTAATTGTTAATAGGGCCTAGCTTATATTAACTAGAATGTTAAATGAACTCCTTAGGTATTAAGGAGTAAAGTTGAAGGAAAGGAAAACTCAACGGGAAGAAGTGATTATAGTTAGACTTCTCTAACTAGACAAGGTGAGTACATGCAGTATTTTTACCCATTCTGGGGTACATGACAAGTAAGTATTTTCAAGATTTCTTATAAAATTTCTATATATGAAATTATATGCAAGAGTATTATCTCTAACTCGTTTGTGAAAGTATAATGTTATATTTAAAGTTATGTTTTGGTCTATGAGCCAATTATGTGAAAGTATGTTTTGGTCTATGAACCAAATATGTGAAAGTATATTTTTAATACAAGTTATACATGTTTGAAAGTATGGATAGGCATATAGCCATAAAATGTTTAAGAAGTATGTTTTGGTTACAAATTTTATATGTTTTCAAGTATGAAAGGGCATATAGCCACAAGATGTTTGGAAAGTATGATTTGACATTAAGCCTAAAATGTTATAAAGACGTGTTTTGAACATATGATTTATGTGAAACGAAAGTTATGTATTTGGCATCTAGCCATAAAGACATAAAATGATGTAGTTTGGCATCTAGCCACAAGTTATATGTTTATGAGAAATGTTCAAGCAAGCAGCAAGTTTTTTTTGTATGACTGGTAATTGTAGCAAGCAGCGTTAGTAAGGGAACTATGTTCCAACCTACCCGGGTTAGGTAAGGGATCTACTGGGGAAAAATCCCCATCGCGAAGTAGATTGCCTCAGCAATTCTATGGTGAGGATTGATCCGTTCTTTCTAGCCATAGAGACTTGGGGTATCACTTATGGTGATTAAAGCCCTAAGTATAAAAATCCAGCAAGCTTATAAAAACCAGTCAAAGAAAGTAAGAAAGAAGCAAATTTTGAAAAGTATATTATGAAGTGATTTTGAAAAGTAAAAAGTTATAGTATGTTATTACTATAAAGTTTTGAAAGATGTTTTTGGTTGTAAAGTATGTTATGAAATGATTTCGAGAAGTAAAGAGTTATAGTATGTTATTACTATAAAGTTTTGACAGAAGTTTTATGTTATAAATTTTATAAAAAGCTGGAAAAGGAGTTAAAGGTTTGAGTCTAAAACTCATGTAACTCACGAGACATTATTTTATTACGTATTTTATGTTTTGCCATGTATTCCAGGTTAAAAAGCTAAGGTATATTTGGTAGAAGTTTAGCTGGAGTGGAGCCCGAGTTAGCTCCCGTCTTGGACTCAAGGTTTAATCCTTTCTTGCTTACTATGGTTAGTTTTGATATGGATTTGTACACCCACAGTTTTAAACATGTAAATAATCGGGTTTTGATAAACCGTATTTTTGTATTCATGTATTTATACGAAAAACCATAGTATTTGCAAACAGTAGAAATGGGGTGTCACACTGTGGGCACTTGATTTATATGTGCCTCCTCATTAACTTCTTGGAGATCAAAATCGCTTAATAAACTACTCCCACTGATTTTGACATCTTCAAGAAATTTGGCATGCTTCGTTTCCATAATTTGGATACTATGTGATGAAACATAAAATCGGTAACATTTAGACCTTTTAGGATACCGGAATGAGGAAGAGACTTACAGTTTTCATATCGTTATTTTGTAGTTGAGGATTGTAGAGTTTTTCTTCGGTCAGATAGCCCCACACCTTTCAATACCTTAAGATTGGCTCATTTCTGTCCAAAACTCAAAAGGAGTTTTAGGAACAAACATTGAAGGAACTCTATTCTAGATGTGGCTCGCCCTTTTTAACGCCTTGGTCTATAAGAATTTGGGCAAGTTAGTGTTTACTAGCATGCTTTGCACCATGTTCATTAAAATTCTTCCTCCTTTTCAAAACGTTATCTTATTAAGGAGTATTATGGTGTGTTGCTTAATTATCCCATGATCTTTACAAAACTCAAAGAAAAGTCATGGTGCTTAGCCAAAATCTGTATGCCAACCATAATATTCACTGCCCCTGTCCGATCTCACTATTTTTTTTCGGTCAAGTTGATTTTCAACTTTGACCTAAAGGTTTTACGTAATTCAGTAGATTCAGACATTTCATTTAACAAGTACACATACATGTAACGTGATTAAACAACCATAAAGGTTATATTTGATTTTTAACCACTTATGTCCGTTAGAAATGGTCCACAAATGTGGTAAGGATCAACTTTAGTAATCCTGGACTTCTTTTGGATGTTCTCTTATTCCCTTGATACAATTAATGCATATATTAAATTTCAAGAATTCTGGTTAAGAAGAAGCTTCATTGGCTATGAGACGTATCACTTTATTATGTGATATGTGGCCTAAGTGTTAATGTAGATGAAGTCTTCACTTCTCAATTCCATTTATTAAAATTATCATTAATCATAATAAAGATTCCATAAAATGCTTGTGAGTTTTAGTTTATAGAGATATCACTCCAAAACAACCAAAGCCAACAATATGAGAATTGAAACTAATCATTGTATCAAACATAACTACATAGCCAACATTCGCTAACTTAGATACAAATAATAAGTTTCATGTTATACTCAATACATAAAGAGTAACTTTTAAGACATAAAGAATAACCACTTTCTAAAGAATAATGAAGGTGATCCAATTGCTTCTTTATTTAAGTCTTCATTATTCCCAACTTTAATTGTTTATAGATTTCAATCCACTTTCTCAATTGCATGAAATCTGTATAATGATTTAGATGCGTGTATCACATAATCAAAATCGATCCACCGTAAGTGGGGAAAACTATATTTAGGGACACATAAATCATAAAATATTTTTATCACATTCTCTGCAAGCCCTTTTATGAATATGTGATAGTTTCGTTGATTATATCGTTTCTTATGACAAAAAAACGAAACGAGTTTATTGACGGGCTTATGTGTACTTTGACTTGACTTTAGACCTTACTCGAACTTTATCCCTCACTACTAACATGAGTACTATTATTCCTCTTGATTAGATGCATGTATTTTAAATATATGTAAAGAAGTCAGTAATGCGATTTAATGGGATACCAATGATTGAAGAATATCAGTACACCTATTATTAACACCAAAATAATAGTTCACGTAGACACCTTAATCAATTATCAGTTTCACTTTGGCTAGACCAACAATTGAATGTTATGGCATCCTAAAAGTTATAATGCGCTACATAAATATTGTAATCACCTTTGGGCAGAAATACAACACTCATGCATATTATGCTTAAAGTTCATTGTATGAATCATTATCCAATTAGCATTTGGGTTCCTTAAACAAAAATTCAAACAATTGCTTAATGTGGTGTTTCAATTAACTTCAATATCAAACTTAAGCAACCTTTCTTTGGTCCAGCCACTTAATCTCAATATCAAAGTTACCACTTATCATTGATGATTATTGGATATTTATAACTATATGCAACATAAAATGGGTACGAATATAAACGTTAATTTGATATTATACACGTTTGTATTAAACTTCTCATAGATGCCATATTCAATTAAATGGCATGTAGAGTCAATAATTTATTTATTTATTTATTTTTTAACCGACAATGTACACATTACATGTTGCACCATAAAATCACAAATAATAATACAAGTGACTTCTATCCTATCTTCCAAAATGATGAGAAAAATTTAAGGATGAGATTTTAGTGGCGAACAAATGTTTTGGTACCATGTCAAACAGAAAATACGTTTTGGCCATCATTTGACGCCATATGTACATGCCTGTTTTCGTTGTATAAATCATTTTAATCTAAATATAATTAGATGTAAAACCAAGAAATCAAACAACATGGAAAATATTGATTCTTGCCTTTTTATTTCTGTATATATGAATCCAAAATAGTTAGTTCATGATATCTTAAATCATGTAGACACATGATATCTATTCAAATATAATGAAGTGGGGTAATTAAAACTATTGATTCTTGCCTTTTTATTTCTGTATATATGAATCCAAAATAGTTAGTTCATGATATCTTAAATCATGTAGACACATGATATCTATTCAAATATAATGAAGTGGGGTAATTAAAACTTTCAGTTTCATCCGTTAAGATTCTAGGCAAAATAAATAATTATAACTTTGCCAATAAAGATTTATTAAAGAACGTTTCAAAGCTTAAAACCAAGTACAAGGTGCAGATGAGTTAGTTTATGGAGTGATATAACGATCCACTAAAAGGTTTATCAAACTCATCGTTTTATATGTTTATTTTATAACAACCTTTTTGAAATCATTTTTAATCAAGTTTCAGTTTACAAAATAATTAATTCATAACAAGTTATTAATAGAGTCGATTATAATAAACTACACCGACTTAATATTTGTGAATCATGATACATGAAACTTGAGAAATAAACATTTCGGTCGATGCAAATCAAGTTCTTACCATGAATGGAATTTTAACGGAGAAACATGACGAATCACATTCCAATGAATAATTATAATGTCACTAATAAAAAAACAAAATTGTTTCTATTTTTCTGTATAACGACTACTTCATCTACTGATGATGGATCCATAAAGCCAACTTTACGCAATTGCATTTATCCTTTTGTATAGATTTCAATGTAAAATTTATCTATTATCAAGAACTAAACCCAATGTAGTATCTACGGTTCAATGGATAAATTAAACAAGAATCACGAGATGAAATATGTCCTCAATTCAGTGAGCATATAATCACGATTCAAACACCAAAATTGATATTAAATTAAACCATGCTCTGATACCACATGTAGGATTTATAAGCATAATCAAAAGATTATTTAGTGAAGAACACTTACTTGGAGAGGATGATATCCTCTTTTATTTGTAGGATGACAATCTCATGATTCTTTTTACTTCCCATAGAGGTGCTTCATTGAGCTCTTGATGGATAGATCGTCACACACATGTTGATGGTGTTTATAAAGAGAACTAGGAAGTGGAAGGACAAAGACCTCTCAATTTCCCATTGTACGTTTCTCCAATGTGTGTTAATTTCTCATAATTGCACCTTATGGATAAGTTATAGAACCACTCAAATTTAATCCTTTAACTTATAGACATGTGTCATTTCCATCATACTACACAATTTAAAGTCTAGGGACTTGATATGTCAATATGACAAACATTATGGTACATAATATAATCGTACCTAACATGTAATTAATATTATAAAATAGTCCTAAGGCCATACTAATGAGTTATTTTCCAACAAGATGGTGATTGGAATCCCGCTCTACTCTCTATCCTTCCTTCACTTTCCCCAACAGGCTGCCACCGTCCCTTCTCTCTTCCTGACGGTGGCCAAAGCTCCAGCCACCCCACACTACCGCAGAAAAGATCCTGCCGTCACACTCATCCTCTTCTAGTGTCGAGAGCTACAACGTTTCCACATACAAACTCATCGGACCAGGTGGAAACGTATCCACCTTCTCCTTTATGCTTAATCTCTCTCAAATCTCAATAATCTCTCTTTAACATTCTGTCAACAAATCAACCGATATGGGAATGTTTTTCCTAGTGGGAGTAGTTGCCTCCAAACCGACAGGACATCAGTTTTTATCTCTCCTTTTCATTTTTCTATCAGAATCATCTCAACCCGCGATTCCCTATCATATTTTTGATTATTAAATTAATTTATTTAATTAAAAAATATATTAACATTTAATTTAATATTTAAAATAAAATAAATAGATATTAAATAAAATTAAAAAGTCAAATAACATTTAATTAAAAAAGTACACCATTACAAAAAAATAAAAAACAACCTAAATACGGGATTTTAAATCCTAAATTCGGGTAAACCTAAATATTGGATACTAAAAAAAACGAGGTGTCTCTTGTACAACATTTCACGCTTCTATGTATGTAAAGTCTCTATTGTTTGTCATCCCATACTGTTGTAAGGCTTGTTCAATGATTCTATCATCGTTTGTCCCGTTTGGTCGGTTGAAAGATAAATTTACGTAAATTTGGTTAAAATGTGTCTTTTTTATCATATCTTTCCATTTGCTGTTAAGCATATGCCTACTCCGATAATGTATCGTGCCCAAATTTGTGTGAAACCCTTCCTCCACACTGTCCCAGAATAGGCGGTGGGTTGCCAGATCCACTTCTTCGGTGTTGTCGACCCAGACTTTTGTCAAAGCCACCTCTTCTCTTCTAGTCCATCCCCAACAAACATTTATATTTTCGAGGCGTGCCATTTTTTTATAAAACTTGAAAGATAGTTTTATATTTATAAAAGGTTGAAAAAGAAAAGTGTGATTTTTAAATGGGTAATGAGGGGTATTAATAGGAGTGGGGTAAAATTTAATAATTAAAAGTTTTTTTTTACAAAACTTGAAAGATCGGTCGGTTTCATGAAGCCACAGCCCAAACTGCTTGCTTCCATCTTTCCCCAACCCGCAAAGGCGGGGCAGTGACGTCGGGGGTACCGACGGTACCGCCCCCAGCTGCTTCCCGAACCCGTTTCTCTATCGACTGCTCCATCCACCCTAACAAGGGAATGCATGTTTTCATATTCAAGGAATTTCCAAAAATGCCATTTCCATTTGTCTTATCTACAAAATTACAATAATACCTCTTAATATATTCCATACATATATCTCTGAAAATTTCAATATAACCCGCACATGGTCTAGTACAAAAGTCGTGCGGCCCGAGTGTCTTAACAGGAGGTACCTATTTTTCGTGCCCATTTACGTGGCCCACGCTAATTTCTTCTTGATTCTCATGCGACCCGCACGGGGTCATTTTCCATACTTATAAAAATTTTAACTTTTCTCAATTCTATTTGCTATTTACTTCCATTTTCCCCAAGCCATAACTTCCTCATATATTAACCGTTTTCTAAAATTCATATATGCATAAAAGCTAGGAAAAAGATCTACAACTTACTTCCACTGAAGTTCCTTCAATTTTGAATGCATTTCTTGATAATCAAGTCCAAACTCTACTCCTTCTTGATTTTTAGCAATTTTGGCCCAACTTCAATCCATGATAACCCCTTCATCCCAAGTCCAAATGCTTCCATTATTTTTCCTGTATTCTTATAATTTGAAGGACTTTATTGTCATAATGTGAGAAATTTTCCAATTCAAACTCTACCTTGAGTTATTCATTCATAAACTTTCCAAAAAAATAATATTTCTCTTAAGTATCTTTCCATCATATATTTCACTATTAGATCTTGTTTATTCAACTATAATGTATGTAAACATTATTAAGAACTTAATAAAATAACTTATATACACATTTTCATCATAATACATATTTGGACAATTTACCACTTCCCATTAAGCACTTAATGAAAGACTTAATAATAACATTTCATTTCATCATTCCTACATAGATTTAAAATAACATCCCAAAAGTTTGATTGTCACAATAAATTTTCGTAGCCTGTTACATGTTTTTGTGATATCTTGGTGTTTGGATTTGTTGCTAGCTACTTAAAGGAAACAGGTGAGTTTCCTTGTTTATACGTGCCATTATGTGCCTACATGTGTTGTATGTGCTTGTATGTTCACCAGCTTCTTGTAGGGATAAATGTTGTAATATTTATTGCCTCTTTATAGGGATATGCTTACTGTCTCTTTATGGGGATACATGTTACGATATCCACTGCCTTTTTGTAGGGATACATGTTATGATACCTCCTCGTAGGGTAAGGTCGTACGATACCTCTTCGTGAGATAGTGGTAAATTTTTATACCACTTTGTGAGGTAAGGTCGTACGATACCTCTTTGTGAGGTAAGAGTCACAGTGCCTCTTCGTGAGGTGTTATGATTTAAATTCCTCTGTGTGAGGATAATAGATACCCCTCCTCTTTGTAAGAAACATTACTTGTTATGTGCTACTTGTCATATGATAGTATGTATAGATTGTGTGCTCACTAAGCTTTTGCTTACTCGTTGATATTTAATATCTTCGGGGTTTTTTTTAGATGTGTAGTTTTGGAAAAAGAGCACGGTGTTCGAGCTTCTATTGGTTGCTTAAAGTTTAGTCTTTCGCTTTTTCATGTTTTATAATTTTAATGCTTTATTAATTTCATGTCTTGGTAACATCTAGCACTTTGATTTATCTTATTTAATTACTTTTAAAAGTTTTCGTAAATCAAGATTTTATTTGTGATGGTAATTGCTAAAGCAGGGTTAAGAAGAATACGTCTTCTACCAAATATCTCTGGAGCCTGTAACGGTAATCAAAATCGTTGGCCTATTTTCCTGATTAATTTTAGTTGTAAGACAAACGTGAGGAAGCATATGTAGCAGAAAGGGTAGAATGATGAAAAAAAGCCATAAGTTTTTCAAATTTTCACCGGTATAAAAAGAAAAAGAGAAAAATAAAATGAGACAAAGAATCAAAGAAACAAGAGGTGAAAAGAGGGGCCAACTATGAGGCCCGCAAGTGTCACTGAGAAAGGAAAAGTTGATGAAGTGTAAAAGGTTAAAAAAACATGAGAGTGCAAGGGCTTGAAGCCCGATCCCTTCATAAAAGAACATCAACACCGGTAGGACAAATTCATTTATTAGGCAAAAATTGGCACACTACTATTATAAATAATTAGCAAAGCGTTACTGAACTACGTATAATTAAAAAGAAAAATCGCAAGAATACTAATGTTCAAAATTTGTAATTATTATTTTAAAAAATTACTATTATTTTGCAAGAAATAATAATATCAGTAATTTTCAGAACTATATTTGTTACTCTATATAAACTTTAGAATTCAAATTAATAACAATATATAACTTTTATTTAATTTCACATAGACATAAGATAATAAGTTTTTTTAGTTATATTAAAATAATAAAGATAATAATGTTAATGTATCTCATATTGGTGCAACACGGTCCTATAAGTTTGTATATATGTTGCAAGAATACTAATGTTCAAAATTTGTAATTATTATTTTTAAAAATTACTATTATTTTGCAAGAAATAATAATATCATTAATTTTCAGAACTATATTTGTTACTCTATATAAACTTTAGAATTCAAATTAATAACAATATATAACTTTTATTTAATTTCACATAGACATAAGATAATAAGTTTTTTTAGTTATATTAAAATAATAAAGATAATAATGTTAATGTATCTCATATTGGTGCAACACGGTCCTATAAATTTGTATATATGTTAGAGTCTCCCCTCTCTCCACAAGGGTTCTTTTGGAGAGACAATCTTGGTCTCCACATATATTTTACATGGTATCAGAGCCGGCGTCCCGCACCCTGTGACATCATCGAGCCTACGTCTCTGAGGGGGAGTGTTAATGTATCCAACATTGATGCGACACGGTCTTATAAAAGTGTATATATGTTGGAGTCTCCCCTCTCTCCACAAGGGCTCTTTTGGAGAGACAATCTTGGGCTCCACATATATTTACATGGTATCAGAGCCAGTGTCCCGCACCCTGTAACCTCATCGAGCCTACGACACTATTGGGCTCCACATATATACAAACTTATAAAAGTGTATATATGTTGGAGTCTCCCCTCTCTCCACAAGGGCTCTTTTGGAAAGACACTATTGGGCTCCACATATATACAAACTTATAGGACCATGTCGCACCAATGTGAGATACATTAACAAATAACGTCGCCTTTTGAGCTACTTTAGGTTCTTACATTTTTTCAAGACTATCTATTTAGGCTATGTTTGACAAACTGATTGAAAAGCTAGTTGTTAGCTGAAAAAGTAGCAGGTAGCTAGAAAGCTAACGACTTAAAAACTAGCTGCAGCTGAAAAACTAGCTGATAATAAATGACGTATGGTAAAAACTAATTGTATAAACTAACTGTAAAACGTAAAAAAAAGATAACGTAAAATGACATAAAAGGACATCCACAAAATTTATCAGTATGTATATATACATATCCAGTTATATTTTAAATGATAAATTTGGAAGATTTCGAAAATGTTATTTTAGATATTACTTATACTAGCATTTTAAATAATTTATATGCTATTTTTTTAATATGCCAAACATATAAAATAAAATAAAAAAACACTAACAAAAAATTAACTTATAACCTATATATGACATATCAATCGTACCATTATCGGGATTCTTTTCGTTATTTGGTACCAAAACGTAACATATAAGCCCGAACTTAAGGGAAGCCACGCGTCGCAATACTACAAACCCGCAAATATTGTATTGAATTCGCAACAGGCATTCGATTCGAACAATCTCATCGTGCGATACTACTCCCTCATAGCCACTGTCTCGTCACCTTTGCTCGCCATTAATTCATCGCCGGTGTATAATAAAAGACCAGGTACCTTCGTTTTAGATTTATGATTTCTTCACGGAATTTTGCTGATAACATGTACTTATAATATTGCTCCACCTTTCATTATTCACGGTTTTGATCTGTTCATATTTAGGTTTTCTACTTCACAGCTTGATATTAGTAAAACCTGACCGTCAAACCTATGTGAAATTTTGTAAATCAAATCCCATATGTTTTGCTGTGCTGCTTTTTGTTTAATTAGTTACCGTCATGAATTCGTGTCTGTATGTACTGTTATTTCTTCACATCTTTGTTATCGCATAATTCGCTACCAGTTTTATTGGCCTGTAGGGATTATTGATCGTAATATTGTCATCTATCGCGTTTGAAGGTTTTTGGCGTTAAAGAGGAAAGATGTTGGGGATTATAAAACAAAAAGTCGGTGCCAGAGGCTTAACCGCTCCGGTAAAATAAACTCCAGCTTTCGTTTCAACACCAGAAAGTGCTGCGAGTGTTTGATAACATTTCCACAACACTGTTAACTTATCATCCGTTTTCACTTTTCAGGTATTTGGGGATTACATGCAGAAATTAAGCCCTGTAGCATCAGCCATGAGAGATTTCTCGTCTGCAACCAAAAAAGTAATACGAATTGTTCTGATTTTACATATCTATCATATTGAACCAAAAGGGAATTGAAGCACAGTTAGACCTTCGCTTAGTTCTGACATTAGGTTTTAGAGAAACTGTTATATAAATTTAAGGTCATATTGTTACAGATGACAGTAAGAGATGCTTTGAACTCTGCTCTTGATGAGGAAATGGCTGCTGATTCCAATGTCTTTGTCATGGGTGAAGAGGTAACAAACTAGCTAGTATTGTGTTTGTCAGTTTCATTATATCATCTTCTAAGCATCATCTTCTTTGTGATGTGCAGGTTGGAGAATACCAGGGTGCATACAAGGTCAGACTTTAAAAACCATTCCACTTACTCAATTGTGTTTTGGTCTCATAATATTGGATCTGTTCATGCTTAGATAGATTACAAAAGGATTGTTAGACAAGTATGGGCCTGATAGAGTTGTTGACACCCCTATCACAGAGGTTAGTTACTTCTTCCTTTCACTTTTGATCAATCTGTTTCTTATCTTCTGTACTTCAAAAAACTTCATAAAACTTACTTGCTCATATATATTCAGGCTGGATTCACTGGCATTGGTGTTGGTGCTGCATATCATGGTCTGAAACCTGTGATAGAGTTCATGACCTTCAACTTCTCCATGCAGGTTATAGCCATTATTATATTCTTGCAGTTGTATCCAAAGAAAATCTGATCAATCTTGTAACTTTTTCAGGCAATTGATCATATTATCAATTCTGCAGCAAAGTCAAACTACATGTCTGGTGGTAAAATCAATGTCCCAATTGTTTTCAGAGGTCCAAATGGTGCTGCTGCTGGTGTTGGTGCCCAACATTCTCAAGTAAAGATTCTTTTCTCTTGCTTTTCATGAAGAAAATTATATGTTTACATAAATTGAAAATGTAAAAAAAAAAAAAAAAAAAAAAAAATGCAGTGCTATGGTGCATGGTATGGTGCAATTCCTGGTTTGAAAGTTCTTGTACCTTACTCTTCTGAAGATGCTCGTGGACTTCTAAAAGCTGCAATTAGAGATCCTGATCCTGTTGTTTTTCTTGAAAACGAGATATTGTGAGTAAAATGATAAAATCTCACTTTTCATTTCTTTTATTTTTCTTTATATTTTCCAATTATGATACATGTGATATAGGTATGGTGACTCATTCCCAGTTTCTCAAGAAGTACTTGATCCAAACTTCTGCCTTCCAATAGGAAAAGCCAAGGTGATTGATTCCCAATTTCCTATAAGCTAAAAGGGTATTTAAAACTTAAAAGTTTCTACCAAACTATTTAATTTTCAATAATTCTTTTGTTTATTGTTAACAGATTGAAAGACAAGGGAAAGATGTTACAATTACAGCTTACTCCAAGATGGTGGGCTTTGCTTTAAAGGTAATACCTCCACATGTTATTTATCTTCTGGTATAAAATATTCACCATTTATTTATTTATTAGGCTGCTGAAATACTTGAAAAAGATGGAATAAATGCGGAGGTAATAAACCTGCGGTCTATTAGGCCACTTGATAGAGACACAATCAATGATTCAGTCAGGAAAACCAACAGGCTGGTTACTGTTGAAGAAGGGTTTCGTCAACATGGTGTTGGTGCTGAAATCTGGTATTAACTAAATAAATACTTACAACATGCTGTTACGAATTTAAAAATTGATGACTTATTATTATTTAATATTTTGGATAGTGCAAGTGTGGTTGAGGATAGCTTTAATTACCTTGATGCCCCTGTGGAGAGGATTGCTGGAGCTGATGTTCCAACCCCTTATACTGCTAATCTTGAGAGATTGGCTTTTCCTCAGGTCGTGTTTTTTTGTTTTAAGTTTTTTGAGGAATTATGTTCGGAAGGTAATTTTTGTGGATGAATATGCAGATTGAGGATATTGTTCGTGCAACCAAGAGAGCCTGTTACAGATCTGGTTAATTGAAGGTTAGAAATTTGGTGATTTATGAATGCATCTAGTTTTTATTGTTAGCTGTATACTTGTGTTGAGCAGTGTGGATAAAGACAAAAAAAACGCTCTCATAATAAGAAGCAATTCATGAGTTTGGTAAACAAATAATTAAGAGAAGAAAAATAAAATAGAGCATAGTTGATATACAGATTATAATTATGCAATTGTTGGGAAAGGATGGTGATAAGTTGTGATTTTGGTTTCTTCAAATTTTTATAGGTTGGTCGTAATCATTACTTAGTTAAAACAATGTCTTGATAGAAGTTACTGAATTGTCCATTTAAAACAAAATTTTGAATTAGAAACTAATGTTATTACATAATTACCGAACGAGCTTTCGACAATGTGTGCATGTCATGTGCACTGATGTTCAAACTAATTACCAACCAAAAGTGATATTCATATGTGCTTGGAAAACCAGAAATTGTATCAATGTATATTTATTACATAATTAACAACAATTATTTGCTATTTTAGTCAACTAAAAGATTGATTACGTCACTAACTGTGGAATAAATGCATGTTTTCAAATTGACCAAGTAGACTTTCAAAGGCTGTTAACATACTTCAAAGTTGGCATGGCTGCTAAGATGATTTTCCAAAAATGGCATGCAAGAAAGTTTATTTAAATGAAGCAATTTTCTAAAGTGGCATGCAAACATTTGCTATAAATAGGTTAGAAACTCTCTTATGGAAAACACACCAAAAACCACAACATCTCACAAAACCGTATATTCTCTTGTAAATACATAAGAGTTTTAAACTCTTTGTATTTTTGTATTTTTCCAAATCTTTTGTAGACACCGCAAAGTATAGTGAATTGGTTCTCGGCTTCCTCCGCCCGTGGTTTTTCCCGATTTGGGTTTTCTACGTAAATCCTCGTGTTTCTATTTTATTTACTTTATTCGTATTTTCGTTGTGATTACCACCGTTTGATAATTTTGATCCTATTCCGCATTGAGCTAATATTGTCTGGAAAATATGGACGTCAAATATGAAGATGAAGATTTGGCGCTATTTTTATTATCATCACTCCCAGATTCCTATGATCACTTTCGTGATACCATTATCTATAGTCGAGACACTCTTGTCTTGGATGAGATAATGACCGCTCTTGATTCAAAAGAAAAGATGAAGCAGATTATTAGTGGCAGCAGCAATGATTCAAAAGCCGAAGGTCTCAACATTAGAGGGAGACCCAACGAGAGAGGTAATTATTCACAAAACCGATCTAGATCTAAGTCCAAAGGCAAGCGCAAGTATTGTAATTATTGTCATAAAAAGGGACATTTGATCGATGAATGTTACAAGTTGAAAAACAAGGAGAAGGAGAAGGCAACCATGAATGGTAAACCAGCAGGTACTACCGTAGAAGCTGATGTAGCCGAAACCGGTTCCGATGGCGAGCTTCTATCCGTTTCGGATTTCGGTTTAATTACCATGAGCGAATGGGTTCTTGATTCAGCATGTACTTTTCATATGAGCTCCAACCGGAGTATTTTTCATACATATGAAAATGTTAACCAAGGACATGTCTTGATGGGCAACGATACTTCGTGCCGTATTGTTGGACATGGTACAGTCAGGTTCCGCATGTTTGATGGTGTTGTTCGAACAATTGAAGATGTGAAGCATGTCTCCGGTCTTAGGCGAAATTTACTATCTCTCGGTACTTTTGAGAAAAAAGGTTACGAGTTTGTCGGCAAACACGAGAAGGTCCATATTTTGAAAAACGGTTCGACTGTCATCCGAGGAGTTCGGAGATCCGCGAACCTTTACATTATGGACGGACAAGTTATTTCTGGCGAAGCCTCGGTTAGTTCTAAATCCCTCTCCAATGTTGATCATTCTCGCCTATGGCATCTCAGGCTCGGTCATATGTCATACCACGGTATGAGTGAACTAAGCCGAAGGGGGTTACTTGGGGAGCATAAATCAACTCAGCTTGAATTCTGTGAAGATTGTGTGTTCGGAAAGCAGAAGCGAGTAAGTTTTATCAGTGGCAAACATACGACAAAAGGACCACTCGACTACATACACTCGGATTTATGGGGACCAGCAAAGGTTACATCGAAAGGTGGAGCCTCTTATATGCTCACTATTATTGACGACTTCTCCAGGAAGGTATGGTCGTTCTTCTTAAAGACAAAGGGAGAAGTATTTTCAACCTTTAGGGATTGGAAAGTGTTAGTTGAAAAACAATCCGGTTTTGAAGTAAAATACCTTCGTACCGATAACGGACTAGAATTCTGCTCAGAAGAATTCAACTCCTATTGCCGTAAGGAAGGGATTACACGTCACCGCACTGTAGTCCACACACCACAGCAGAACAGCGTTGCGGAAAGAATGAAACGCACCATCATGGAGAAGGTCCGATGCATGCTCTCTCACTCGAAGCTACCAAAATCTTTTTGGGCCGAAGCAGCTTCCACCGCATGCTATATTATCAACCGCTCCCCCTCACGTACTATTGGAAAGAAGACTCCGTTTGAGCTATGGTCTGGTAAGCCTGCTGACTACACAAAATTAATACCGTTTGGATGTCCAGCATATGCACGGGTGGATAATGGCAAATTAGAACCAAGAGCCATTAAGTGCATTTTTATTGGATACAAGACAGGAGTGAAAGGTTTCAAATTGTGGAGCCCAGAGCTTATGAAGGTCATTACATCAAGAGATGTAACCTTTGATGAAAAAGCTATGCTCCATTCAACAACCAACGTTCAGACCAAAGAAGATGAAAAATTGGGAGAAAAAGACAAAGCACAATTGGAGGTGGAGTTATCTTTTAACTCTTCCACCGATATAACTCATGAGGTTCCTGCAGTGTCTCAACCTTCAAGCAGTGAACATACTACTCTCCATGAGACCATTCCAACTCCATCTCAACCTCCGAGCCCATCCATTGCAAGGGATAGACCACGCAGACAGATTGTACCTCCAAAGAGGTATGCTCAAGTAAATTCTGTCGCATATGCTCTTACCGTTGCAAGTGAAGTAGAATCTGTTTTGGAACCTATAAGCTACAACGAAGCCATACATTCTAAAAACTCGAATGAGTGGATGGTTGCCATGCACAATGAGATGGAATCTCTTCAGAAAAATGGCACATGGGATCTCGTTGTGGCTCCAAAGGGTAAGAAGACAGTTAAATGTAAATGGGTTTACAAGTTGAAGGAGGTTATTCATCCCGGTGACAAACCGAGGTACAAAGCTCGTTTAGTAGCCAAGGGCTACAGTCAAATCCCAGGTATTGATTATACCGACATTTTCTCTCCGGTTGTGAAACACACGTCAATACGTGTCTTGTTGGGATTAGTTGCCTCTCGTGACTATGAGTTAGAGCAACTTGATGTTACTACATCATTCTTAAATGGTGTGCTTGAGGAAGAGATATATATGCAACAACCTGAAGGTTTTGTAGCTCCTGGCAAGGAAAGCTACGTGTGCAAATTGAAGAAATCTCTTTATGGCCTCAAGCAATCTCCGCGACAATGGTATAAAAGGTTTGACTCATTTATGACCAGTCACAAGCTGAAAAGGTGCACCTACGACAGCTGCGTTTACTACAAGAAGTGTGACAATGGCTCAATGGTCTATCTACTTTTATACGTGGATGACATGTTAATTGCAGCGAAGAATATAAAGGAGATTCAAAAGATAAAAGACCAGTTGAATGTTGAGTTCGATATGAAGGACTTGGGTGCTGCCAAGAAAATTCTAGGAATGGAAATAGTGCGAGACCGCAATGCAAGAACTCTATACCTTTCTCAACAAAGCTACATTGAGAAGGTTCTGCACCGTTTCAATATGCATGATGCAAAAGAAGTCAGCACTCCTTTCGCAGCCCACTTCAAGCTATCATCCGCCTTAAGTCCTACCATCGAAGAAGATCTATCATACATGGAAAAGGTACCATACTCCAGCGCTGTAGGATCTCTTATGTATGCTATGATTTGTACACGTCCAGATTTGTCATATGCGGTAAGCATGGTGAGCAGATACATGGCGAATCCAGGAAAAGAGCATTGGGCTGCTGTTAAATGGATTTTTCGGTACTTGCGACGTACTTCCTCTTTATGTCTGCGGTTTGGCAAAACCGATAGTGGAGTACTTGGTTATGTGGATTCCGATTATGCAAAGGACTTTGATAAAAGACGATCGATTACAGGGTACGTGTTTACTTTGGGTGATTGTGCAATTAGCTGGAAAGCGCAGTTATAGTCCACCGTAGCGTTATCCACCACCGAAGCCGAATACATGGCTGTTACGGAAGCAGTGAAAGAAGCCTTCTGGTTGAAACGGTTGATAGGTGAGCTTTCAAACAAGTTATCCGTTAAAACTGTTTTTTGTGACAATCAAAGTGCAATATTTCTGACAAAGGATCAAATGTTCCATGATCGAACGAAACATATTGATGTTCGTTATCACTTCATCAGAGATGTTATTGCTAAAGGCGATATTACAGTAAACAAGATCAGCACCAATGATAATCCTGCTGATATGTTCACCAAAAGTCTTCCAATAGCCAAGTTCAAAACATGTTTGGATTTGGTGGGTGTTTTTGATCGCATTTGAGCCTGATTAGGCGCGTGGTGGAGGAAGTATTTCATTTTTCAGGATCAATTTTTTCTCATATGGTGTTTGCAGTTTCTTATAGAGTTTTGAAGGATGATGAGTTGTTTTCTGATGATTAAACATGTTGCAGAATCAGTCTGTTACTTGCTCAATTTTAAAATCAAGGTGGAGATTGTGGAATAAATGCATGTTTTCAAATTGACCAAGTAGACTTTCAAAGGCTGCTAACATACTTCAAAGTTGGCATGGCTGCTAAGATGATTTTCCAAAAATGGCATGCAAGAAAGTTTATTTAAATGAAGCAATTTTCTAAAGTGGCATGCAAACATTTGCTATAAATAGGTTAGAAACTCTCTTATGGAAAACACACCAAAAACCACAACATCTCACAAAACCATATATTCTCTTGTAAATACATAAGAGTTTTAAACTCTTTGTATTTTTGTATTTTTCCAAATCTTTTGTAAACACCGCAAAGTATAGTGAATTGGTTCTCGGCTTCCTCCGCCCGTGGTTTTTCCCGATTTGGGTTTTCCACGTAAATCCTCGTGTCTCTATTTTATTTACTTTATTCGTATTTTCGTTGTGATTACCACCGTTTGATAATTTTGATCCTATTCCGCATTGAGCTAATATTGTCTAAAGTCAATTCGGATCCGTCGTATTTTACAACACTAACAACCAACATAGCAATCTGTCATCTAACATCAATTGAAGTGATAAGTCTAAAAGTAATTAATAAAGCCAACGGTTCAAACAGCAAACAAAAATCATGTAAAAAAAGGACAAAATAAACTTATCAAACAACTCCACGTGTCAAATCAAAATTAGTCACATGATTGGACAATATCGTT
The DNA here is from genome assembly GCA_023525715.1 of Cichorium intybus. Lineage (NCBI taxonomy): Eukaryota > Viridiplantae > Streptophyta > Magnoliopsida > Asterales > Asteraceae > Cichorium > Cichorium intybus. Next base: position 8,100,053 of record CM042016.1, read on the forward strand.
TGCTTGTTTTGTCACTAGACTGATATGTGTTGCATATATGGGAGATTTTTGGAGTGTATGCATACACATAAGGACCGACATTATTGCTAATAAAACCAAACTAGCAACACGATTAGGACAAGTAGTGAACAGTTTGATTGATCCTAAGAACTATACGAAGCTTTATAAGTGTTATGAGGAAGTCGTGCTTGAAAGTTTTAGATTGAAACATATCATACTTGAAAAGACCAGGCCAATGTTAGGGCAGTTCGAGCATATTCCAAGAGGGATATTATCTGGTCCTAGAAAGGCCATGTCCAAGCTCATCACTAACCATGATATGCGGGTATTTAAGTGGCATTTGCCTTACTTTTGCAATATCCTTATGCACGACTTTCAAGCATAATTAGAGTTCCTGAGAGGGTTTTCAAGGCAATCATAATTATAGTGATGTTAATTGGATTGTTGAGCTAGCAATCAACCGTTTGACCCAGATTTTCGAGGGTGTGATTTTATCAAAAGGAGGCTATTTTGGTTCCTAGCTTATGTGGATATTCGACCTGATATCAACTTGAGTGCATCACATATTAACTTATATGTACAATCCTCCTATGATTGTGTATACTACTTGTATATTCCCTTTGGACGGTGTATCAATTTTGGTCATGTTTTTGCTACATTATCGTTACCATAAATGTTATGACTCTACTGAAAACCTACAATAGTTGCAATAAAACTGGATAAGTATCATAAATCGCCGTTAAGGATGATTTTGGGCAGCTTTGGACAACTACCGTCAACAATGACGACATGTTATTGATCCATCAAGGAGGAGGGGGGTTGTTACCCTTTTACCCTTTCCATCAGACGTGTTCGAGATCAAATTTGTGTTTGTTTGGTGATACGCAATGCATCCTATTCACAAACTTTCACGTAATTTGAACATCGTTGGAAGAAAGAAGAGTTGTAGGCTTCTGCTAATTGGTGTGCTAGTTTGATCTACCAACCAAACTGTTGTTTGGCCGATTTAATACATATGTATTATGTCATTTCAACCTTCATCCTCCTTTTTGATGGTTAAGGGTTTTGTATATTCATTTTGGTCACTTGTAGGTGATAAATAACCCTTGCATGATTGTTGATTAATAAAATAAGACTTTCGTTTCTCCCCTAGATCTACACCATCACCCCAATAGTGGAAGCACATTAAATGCTCATGTATAATAATTTATTTGCTTGTCATTTATGTTTTTTTATCTTGGTATATGTTGGTCTTGTTATTAGAAATTTTACATATTTTCGCATCTGAGTTTGTTATCCATTTCCTTGATGGGTTTTACACATTGTTTATAGGACCAAGTGTCTGATATATTTTTGGGATATGTTTAGATTGCTAAGGTAATTATTGGGTCCACCATCAAATCCCCCATAATTGGTACTAGATCTTCTAGGTTTTTTTGGAGTGTATATGTGGCTTTCTTTATTTATAGGGTTTGCTAATTTGTGATGTATGACAAGTGTTCAATAAATTCTCTGACTTGATTGAGAGTAATATTTGGCTACCGGATTATCATCATCATATGTTAAGGGCTCTTTTGTCATTTCAGGGTCCGCTTTTCACAATAAGTTGTTGAACGAGGATGGTGATTTTTGGTATGCAAAAAGAAATTAGACAATAGGTATTTAAACGACTATGGTTACCCGTGGGAGAGAACATGATTGCCAGATTTGTGAAAAGACTACTGCTTAGGGTATTTGGTCCAAGCTCAATGAACTTTATCTTAACAAGTCACTATCTAATAGGCTAGATTGTATGCTGTTGATTCACTTTTACATGTTGAGGGAGGGATCGAGTAAGAAGAATTGTTTGATGGTATTTGTTAATCTGATCATGAGTTCGAAGGCAACATTTTTGAAGCTCGATAATGACATTTGGCTATGATAATGTTACTTTCTCTTCCTGATATATACCCGTTTGGCTAATAGTCTAGTTTTTGGTCATGAAAAAACACATTATCATGTCTTATTCTTTAAGAATATCCTTTATTGTTTCAAGAATGTTAATATTAATCTTCTAAAATGTCAGCTAAGTACTTGTAATTCATGTCTCATTATTGAAAAATGAGAATGATAATATTACAAATTGAATTGTACCTGTGGAAAGCATTTAAAGCAATGTTCAAGAAAATTGTCGTGAATGTTGATTTCAAAAATGTTAATTTGTATTTTTAAATCGTGATTTGATATTTCCCTGGATTTTTTGTTTTTTTCCCTTAATATCTGTAATTTCTTGATTTATTTTTAAATAAAATGTCCAATTTACCCTTATTGAATTTTTTAATATATAAATGAATTAATTTTTTTCATTTAATTACATCATGTTATTGTTCATCATAACCATACACACATTCAGTTATAATTGTAATTTACACACTCACATACACACACACACACACGTGTATATATATATATATATATATATATATATATATATATATATATATATATATATATATATATATATATATATATATATATATATATATAGTTAGGATATATTAAAAACTATAATTATTGTGTGGACGTAATGACCAATCAGAAACGAGTATCAGCCAAGAGTATTTTAGTAAATTAATTTATAATTCAATTAATTAAATTTAAATTAAATCCTACAATTATGGTTAATTGACCTATAATTATTGTAATTGACCTATAATTCGGGTAAACAATTATATCATCTCCTTATTTATCTGTTTCTCTATTTCCATCTCATCGTCTCTCTCTCTTCCCGCTTCTCCACTACCGTACACCACAAAGGCTACTTCATCGTCGATACCACCACCGCCACCGCCTGTGATTCCATTGTGATTGCATTACCACCTGATCCCCCACCGTCGACCGTACCAACCTCTGCACTTTTATCAAGTTCCGTTCCTGCTATTTGGGTGCAATTTTCATTCACGGTCACTGCTGGACTACATTCGATTACTCAGGCAAAGAAACACCAAATTGGAAACGAAGAAATAAGCAAAAGTAACGTCGCCTCAAGATCCACGTATTCGTGTACCCATTTATTCGATATTGTTTTGTGTTTTTAGAATACTTATTTTAAACGGTGTTTGATTTTGGTGTTAATTTGATAGGTTGTAGCGAGGATTAGACCTCCATTCATCGACTATGTTTGGCCCTGAAATTCACCCTGGGCAACTACAGATCCTGGGCTGTCGGAGTAAGTTCCAAAGACTGATTCATACATATGTCATTATATATATTTCTATATATTCCATATTTTCGAGTTGCTGATGTTGATGGTCTTTATAGTGGTCCTCCCAGTAATCCAGGGTCAAAGCTGATTCATACATATGTCAAACAAAAACATCAAAAGGCGATTACTTTTGGAGATATGTCAAGAATGGGAAGAGGTGGAATAGATGCAAAAGTCAAAGCTGCATCCAATGCAGCTTATTCAGGCACACCTGTTGTCATTGCAAGGTATCATCACAACATATATGATGATCTTGTAACAATAAAGTTTCAATTCAAAGTTTTATTTAATTGAATCATTTTTCATTTATTACAAACCTGTTTGTATAAATTTTTTTTGTATCAGATAATTTTTCCATTCTGTCAGAATAACATCTATCATCACTTTCTATAGTAAAAGTAAAAACAAACATTTTGATTGCACATTCTGTAAGAATGAGATGTATATAATTTCTTGAAGTTCTGAAAAATATTGTATCATCGCATGAGATTTTTATTTATTTCATTCTTAAATAATGATATTAAGAATTTTTATGAATTTGGGCGTTCTAGTAACTACATTTTTATTCTGTTAGAATGGGACTTACATTAGTTCAGTAAGAATATGATTTTCATTCTATTATGGTAACAATGGTCAATTCAATCACAATGTTAATTTTTTATATCATCATAGTCGAATTCTTGTCAATTGAAAACAATGATAATCTTTTTACATCATTCTAATAGAATCCATGGTATCATCATTGTACATGTTTGTGGAATAGATTGTATTGTGTTCTAGTAATTCTTCATGTGATAATATGTTTTAAATGTCATTTGACAATTTTTTTTATTATCTTACAGGTGGAGCAATATATTATACACAAGAAATTCTTGAAGATTTAGTTGTATTTTGTCAGAATACAATGTCATTCTGACATTGTATTCTGTTATTCTGACATTGTATTCTGTCAGAATGTCATTTTCATAGAATGTAATTTTCATAGAATGTCATTCTGTTTTTTCTATTACATTCGAGTATATTATTCTAGTCATTTTGATGTTACACGGTACAATGTAAATCTGATTTGTATGATTTTAATTTATATAAGTATGGTTTTGTAATTTATTCTACCAGAATGTTTAACTTACTTTCAACATATGTAATAACATTCTTTAAGAATACAAGTCATTCTAATGTGTGATTTTGTAATTGATTCTAACAGAATATCAGTGATTAAGAACTTAGAATAAGAATCAGAATTAATTATACAACTTTATTCAAATTATAACAGAATTAAAGTTTTAATTTGAAAATAAATTCGAATTTGAATTTGAAATTAAATTTAAATTCGGATATAATCCCATAAAAATCTCACATTTCATAATTGAAAAAATATAAAAAGTCCATATTACCCTTGAAAATTATATAATTCGAATTTTAATATTTTTTTAATTAAAAAAAATCAATATAAGAAGTTGTTCAATCAACTCCGAAGGCTTCAAATCATGGTCAGCCTCGTAAGCGTCGTAATTTATTGTGGCGTGTTTATATGTTAATTGTTGTAAAATTTATATTTTTGAATGATGTGTTCATTTTTTGTTATCCGATATTAGTCATACTATTCCATTTAATTTATATTTTGCATTCATATGTCTTTAGACAATCTGGGAAACACTCTTGTATTCAATTTGAAGGTCTTCATGGCATTTTTAGACATGCTAATACCGTTCAAAAAAGTATAATATATTGCGGATTTACATTCATTTTAATTATACTATATTATTAATTTCTTTTTCAAGTTATAAATTTAACCAAAAAATAAGAAGACTTGGATAACTAATACAGATGGTTAACTTTTATGTTTACCGATAAAAAATCAATTTCAATCGACGGCGAAGAAATCTTAAACTCCTATTGGTGATTGTGATCTTTCCCACCAACTAGGAAATAATTTTCAAAATTCAGTTACATGCTAATTTCGTAGGAAATTGATTCATTCGGAAATTGTTGGAGAGGAAGAAATTGAAAAACGCGGATGGGTCTAAGCTTCAACACACGCTCTCTTGATATTTGATACACGCCCGCAACTAAAAAAAGTCCATAAACTCTAGAAAGATCGCATTACCTGTTGTTTCTAATCGTCTTTTTAAGAATATTTATTGATTTTTTATTAAGATTTACTGTGATAAAATATTTATGACATTCGTTTGATTTTTTTTCTCTAATTTTAGTTTTTACTTTATTATTTTTTATATTAATAAAAATCAGCGACCGTATGCAAAGGTGTTTGCGGCAGGTTACTATATGTCTATATCGAATTAAAGTAATTTTGAACTTAAATCTAGATTTAAATAGGATAAACAGGTATTTTTTATTTTTTTATCATTCAGTCAGCGAATAGCAGATTTTGATAAATAGTTTTAATTATGTTTGAAACTCTCAAAATAAGAACGCTGAACGCTTATTAGGAAATTATAAACTAAAGATAAAAAATAGTTCGGAAAGTAAAAAAAAAAAAAACACAATTCATACAATCTGCTCTTTTGTTATTTTGGGCTTTAGCTTCTTGCTGCCCTTTTTCTAATGTATTGCTGCTGTTCAAAAAAAAAAAAAAAAAAAAAAAAAAATACAATCTGCTCTTTTTAGAAAGTATTAAACTCCACTACTTGTTACGTAAATTTCGACACAATGACCTAAGGACAAAAGAAACTTTGACCGTTGACCTCAAAATTAAATATTTATTGATAAATAAACTATGCTAGCTTCTAAAGTAATACAACTAAAACTAGGTTCGACCTCCACCATCTAATCCAGTTTAATATAATTGTGAAAAATGTAAAAGTTGTGAATACTTCTTTGTTAAAAGGACGCCATCTTCCATTCGGTCATGTCTTATTCGTTTTTTTGGATTTTTAATCAAATTAAAAAATATAGAATTGATTGATTAACTTGACTTAGGAAATCTCATTTGGCTACTAAGTAACATTTTTATTTTTTGACTAGTTCATTACTATTCAAGGGTACCCACTATTCAATTCTTGACGTTATACTTTTTGACTGTCGATCAAGAAAATGTTCGATTAAAATACAATGTCGAGGTGAATACGGCAAATAGTTTTAGTACGTTACTTTGTTTCATTTTTCTTCTAATTATATATTTAAATTAAAAAAGTTAGTGATCGTATATTTATAGATTCATAAACCAAGTATATTGTCTACATTTGGTTTAAATAAATTACGCCAACATGAATAACCCAACTTGGGCAAGTATCAATACCAAACATAAAATATTATTATTTGGCATATAATTTAATGGAAATTGTGTAGAGTCAGTCTAATAAAATATATACATAACTGAATAACAATAATAATATTAATAATTAAATCAACTTACTAAAATTTGGATCAAATATTAATGCACCAGATATGTTATAATATTTACTGATAATTAAAAAGCCAGATATTGATCCAGACTTCAAGAAAGATACGTCAATACATCCTAGAGTATTTCATAAAACCATACAAAAAGGATAAACGTTACACTTGTTTTTTGTAAAAAGTTTATAAACCAATTCAATTTAAAGGAAAAAAGAGTATAAATTACAATCAGTATTAGTAATTTTATTTTGAAGCAATTGATAATATTAATATAATGTTAAGATAATTATAAAAGATCTTGTCTGATCTTGAATCTTATCTTTTTGTTAGTTAAAAAAATATTTTATTAAATATGATTGTATGATATCACATAACTAAAATTAAGTGAATGATTGTAATAAAAATGACAAATTTCAAAAAATATATTAAGTTTTTATAAAAGTTCATTTTTGATATTACGTTTTTTTTTTCAATTAAGTTACTACATTTTATTTTTATTTTTTAATTTTGACACATAAAAAATATGTCATAAAAAACGATACGTCATCATGTCATATCAGTGTCACATCATCAAACGCTGACACATCATTATATCACGTTGGCTAACAACCTTGTTGACCGGTCAAATGTTCAAAATTGAAACAAAATTAAAAACACAGTGACTTAATTAAAAAAAAATGAAAAACTTAGTGATTTAGTTGAAAAAATTAATACAATGTCTTTTTTAAAACCTAATGCATTTTTTTGAAATTTGCCTTACTAAAAACAACATTTGAAATTGCAACCGTTTTAAATTGTTGATAACCAAAATCAGAAGTATCGACGAACTATACCTTATTTATTAATACTTCAAAGTATGATAATAAGTTTGAAAATTAGAGGAGTATTCAACAGTAAATTTTTAGGAGATTTTAACATTTAGATTTGAGTTTTTAACTTTAATTTTAAATAAAAAGTTTCTAATTTAAAAGTATTTCAATGAACATTTTCGCTCTTAACCTGCAAGTAATTTAACACATTTAAAAAAGTAATAATTATTTTTGCCGAACATTTTTTATACAAATAGACGTTATAGATTCAAGCCACCTACTAACTTTTATCTATCCGTTAGTTTTATCAAACACATCCTAAAGAACTAACATGTTTATATAATAAAATTGTATATTTTGTATTAATACAATAAATAAAATTTGTTGATTTAATAGATGTATTTTAGTGTTCTATTACATTCGCCTATTTATATAGGGTGCTACTAAATATACACCCTAGATACACCTTTAATAAAAGTCAAAACATTTTAAACCAATCATATCTAATTTTTCCAGAAAATAATGCAATTTCAACGAATAGATAATCATTGACTTTGAATAAGGTGTATTTCAAGTAAAAAAAGGATGTATTTTTGACAATTCTCTTTATATAATAAAATGATTTTTATCAATTTACATATTGAATAAAATGATGAATTTAATAACAAAATAAAATAATGATGGGAATTCACTGTTGTGCTTCTCTATATATTCTATGCAGAGTATTTGACCTGACAACAGAAACCAGGTTCTCGTCTCCCCCTTCAAAATAAAGAGAGAAACGACGTCGATCGACAGCTGAACCAGGAGCACAAAAACTGCATTGACCTCCTTCATTTGATCTCTCAATCACAAATTCTTCTCTCTTGAAATTGTAAACTTCTTCAATCGTCAAAGCTCATTGATTGGGAAAACGATAATGAAGACTCCGTTCAGTAAAGTGCGTGGGCTGGGGCTGTTCAAGCGCGATAAACGTCACCGCCATGCTATTAAGCGATCTGTCGCTCAATTAGATGAGCTCTCTCAAGCTTCTCAGGTTTTGATTTAATCTCATTTATTAGTTTTCTAGTACGAATTCTCTGTTTTCCGTTTTTTTAAATTTCTCGGCTGATCCTAGTCTGGAGTCTGGAGTTGTGATCCCAAGGGAATGCAATCCGTATCTTTCATTGTTATTTTAGGCGTTAATCAGTACTCATGTTTTTCAGTATGAATTATAACTTATTGGAACTTAATTTTGAAGTTGCGTTTTCAACGGAATGCAATTCGTGTGATTCGTTGTTGTTTTAGGCGTTACTTCCGACTTGTATTTTTCTAACTGGATGAAATCTTACTCGGAGTGATTTTGATTTTTATGCAACTGATAGGGCAATTCAATGAAGTTGAATGGAATGGAATCCATGTACAATATCTTCGTTGTATCCATTATCTTCACACGCTGATCGTGAATGTCGTTTCTTTTCCTTCTCTATTTGCAGGATATGCAAGACATGAGAGATTGCTATGACAGTTTACTTTCCGCTGCAGCAGGCACCACGAACACTGCATATGGTACTAATTGATGCTCCTTTTTTGTTCCAAACAAATTAAATTTTCTTACCGTAAGGTTGATGTTCTTATATGCATCGTTTCAGAATTCTCGGAATCATTACAGGAAATGGGCGATTGTCTTCTAGAGAAAACCGCTCTAAGTGATGATGAAGACATCGGTGAGTAGTACCAGCTAATGATGTTTATATTTATTTGTCAAACTTTCTTCAAAAAATTTAGGTTATAAAACTATGAAGCTTTGCAGGCAGAGTCTTGCTAATGCTGGGAAAAGTGCAGTTTGATATCCAGAAGATGATTGACAATTACGTGGGTTCTTAATTTCTTACACATTTTTCAAAAAAATTCATTTGTACAATCTTTTCATGACCATTAAATATTACTCTTTCAGCGGTCACATATCTATCAAACAATCACAGCTCCTTCACAGTCTCTTCTTAATGAACTCGGTATAGTTGAGGTCTGTATTTTTCTCTTGTTATAATCATTAGTCATTACATGACATGCATCAAATTATCACTTTCTCTATCTTTGTACAGGACATGAAAAGACAATGTGATGAAAAAAGGGCGACATATGAAGCATTAAAACTACAATATGACAAGGGAAATTTGAATAAAGAAGAAAACGTATCCTCTCACCAGTTGCAATCAGCTCAAGATGAATTTGATGAAGATGCTACTTTATTTATTTTCCGCATGAAGTCTTTAAAAAGGGGACAATCTCATAGTCTTCTAACACAGGCTGCCCGACATTATGCTGCCCAGGTTTTCATCTCTCATTTCTAAAATAAATGTTTCTGGATCCTTGATCACGCTTCTCACATTCTAGAAAACAGATGTGTTTTTTCAGGAAAGCTCTTGAATCTATGGAAGCAATCGAGCCACATGTGAAATCAATCACTGAGGAACAACATATTGATTACTGTTTCAGTGGACTTGAAGATGATAATGATAGAGATTCTATTTTTCTTAGTGATGATGATGATGATGATGAAGTTTCTAGTTTACAAAACCCAACGGAAGCAAGAAAGAATGAAGCTTTTTTGTATTCAGGAAGCAAATCTGCTCCACTTTACATGGAGGGTAGTTTTGACCATTACAAAAAGTACCAGCAAATGCGTCAGTCATCTACAAGGAAGTTGAACACTTATGTTCTCCCAACACCCGTTGAAAAAAGTTCAGTTACTTCAGCAACTGAAAGTCAACATAGTCAACCAATTAATATGTGGCATTCGATGCCATTGGAGCACAAAAAGTATGAAAAGAAGCCGATGTTATCTGTTAGTGGTCCAATAGCAAGTGATTTGTCATTACCTAAAATTAGAGAACTTCATGAACTCCCAAGACCTCCTGCAACCAAGAAACCTTCAAAACTCGGCTTCTCAGAACCCTTGGTGACATTCAATCGTGGGCCAGATTTTAATGATGCAAAGAAAATGTTTGTATTTGATGCAGCATATAGACTTCCAGTACCTTCTACAAGTCAAAGAGACACAGTTTTGGCATCGAAACAAACAGATGTTAAGGGGATGTGTTCACCTCCTTTGTCACCAATTTCATTTAAAAACATCTTGCAAGGGTCAACTGTTACTTAAATTGCATTCCAGCTTGTAAATAACTCCGGCTGGGTCAGTTGAAGTTTTATACAAAGCCCAATTTAAGTTTCTGAAATTTGTGTATATTCAGTTTTATGATCCAAGGAAGCAACAGCCTTCACTTGAGAGCCTTATTGTAATTTCCCAAACCTTCTAATTTTGTTAGGTAAATATATACACAAATTTATTATTGGATTACGTCTCTAACAGTAGTTTTGGCTTATGTACATGAGGAATTTAATATAGGAATCCAAATTATGGGATTGTAAAAATAATTAAGTTCGAATTCGCCCGTCCACCAACTTTCCCTCTTCATATTTTAAGGATGCCAAGGTGCGCTTTCCACAAGACATGGTTTGCTTCTTCACTGTTAACACATCGTTCCCTAATCCCCAAACATACGTTGTCATCATACCAAATGATGCGAAAATTAGGGAACAACAATGAGTTCACCAAAACACTTCATAAACAATCTCTATTCTTCAAGAAGTAAACGTTAATTTTTTATAAACTTTCTAATAAATCTCAAAATCATCGTTAACTAGATAATTTCTTAGTTTCATAGTTTGATCTCTCAAAGAATTATTACTTTTGTCTCATCAGCTTTTCACCAACCCTTTTATTAACAAAAACATGTTTTCACAAACTTTCTCAAATACTTAACATAATCAAAGTTATTTTAGAAAATAACTAATTTATTACTATCTTTCTCGTATGTTGTATGTAGTAATTTGTCATTTTTGAAACATAGGTCATATTTTTGAAAAATAATAATAGTTGACATTAATATTTAAATAAATATAAAATTGATAACATATTATATAACCACAATGTTTTTTAAAATATAATATTTTTGTCGTTTCAAATATTTTGACAGTTACCTTTTAATGATGTAAATTGCTATATAATATATTCATTTTTGTTTATGTATATTGAACTGAATAGATTAACTAAATAATATAAATTTAATATTCAAATATAATTTTAAAGTAAAATGAGATGTTATTAAATGTAATGACAAATAGACAAAATATATAAGAAGAATACACGGTTGGAGTTTAATAAATGTTAAAGTAAACCCTCAAAAAAGTTTTCATCTCCCATCCAAAAACTATTATTCATTAGGCGCTCTTAGTTTAAATGAATGATTCATCTAAATAAAAAAAGTCCTCAAAAAAGGTTTTTGACACGGACTATGCTTATCAAGTTGTTACTAAAAACTCACCAATCTATGCATCAAATTGTTATTGATACGACATTTCCAACTGGATATTGAAAATTATTAAAGTTGGTTCCAAACTAAGAATTCAAATTCATCCATCCCCCAACTATACAAAGAAGCATATAGCTGGTTTAATGGGAAAATGGTGGTTCTATATTCCACACAACCTTTCAAGCGCCTTTCTTTCATCACCACCCACAGCTTCCAATGTCTTCTTCACTAAAGCTTCTGGGAACCCCATTTCAACAAGCTTCTGCACCTGCAACCAACAACTCTTAATAATATTTATTTTCTCAAAATGCAACAACATACATTCATACCTTCACATTGAATTCAGCAGATGAAACCTTGGCAAACTTCTCTGTCCAACGCTTAGCTGTAGCAACAAATGTTGCCTGATCTGTAAGAAACTGCAAAAGAAAAACAGTAAGATGAAAGATAGAAAAATCCAAAAGGAAAATGGAAATGAGGAGAAACCTGTTGGGCAACAAGAGCGTCTTGAGGATCATTGGGTTGTGGGGTTGATAACAGTGCTTGTACGAAAAGCAGAACAGCTTTTAGGTTTAGAACTGGACTCCAGTTGTCCTTTAGAGTATCAATACAAATAGCTCCAGTTTGGTTACTGATGTTTGGATGCCTTGGAATTTAAAAACGGTTTATATCTTAGAATGGATGCTATTATCCTGTAAGTAATTGTTAATATTAAATTCTTCTTACCAAACTTTTGTAGTGAATCTCATTACAGGAGGCATTACGGGATAGCCATCTGCAAAACATCACAAAAACGAAACATCACTATCAATGAAACTCTAAGAAAAGTCACACAAAGTTAATCTAGTCACTGATATGAAGGTAATGAAAAATGCAAGTTAATCAAATCTAAAACACACAATCTAAGATGAGGATGAGGTTAGGGTTAGGTTTAGATCCATCGTAAGAAGTTATAGAATCAATTAGCGTCAAATGATCCAACCATCAAATCTTAAAAGATACAGTAAGCAATTCAACGTACAATCAAGGATCGGATGAAGTTATGATCACCAACCAACGAGACTGTATATAATCGAGGATCAAATCTTAAAACATACAACAGAGCAATTCAACGTATAATCATGGATCGGATGAAGTTATGATCACAACCAATGAGACTGTATCTACAAGTCACCGTATCAAGAACATCAGGTTTCTATCCACCACAAAATAACCAGGCGTCCAATCAAGCTTCAATGAATCGGTTGTTTTATATCAAGTATTCAAGTTCAGTCGACAGATTTGATACATGCAGATAATAAAATTAAACAAGAATTCACACAGAATAGCAATTACGCAAACACACATGCCGACAAATAAGCAATGATCTAGGTAAAATTACAGAAATATGTAGAGATAGAGATAGATAGAGAGGATAGACCGGGCAAAGTAATGTCGACATTGAATGTTCCTCCCTCGTAAGGAGACGAGACAGGGCCGGAGAAGGTTGCTGTGAGGTGGCGAATGTTCTTCTCGTCCGGCGTTAAACTCATGCCTACGATGCTTTTATCTCTCCAAAAATTTACCAGTTCACCGAGAACCCTGGAGATATCCATTTTTCACCGAAGGTTGTACCGTAAGAATTTTCTCAATGTGATTGCGTTGGGGTTTGAGAATGTGTATAAACCCTTTTAACACTTTGTTCCGAAATTTGGATAGAAGAAAGAGAACAGGTTTATCTTTATCTTTAGATTTTAACAAAGGTTATCCAAATAATATGGTAAAGATAACTATTTTATCTCTAACCGTATTTATTTGAACTAATTTAAATTTATGAATTTATATTATTTAATTACTATAATTGAAAAAGATTTTATATTTATAATGATTAATTAGTTTATTAAAATTTAATATTAAATATTATAATCTAAAAGATTCTTTCACTTGAGTCATAGCAAATAAATCTTATATAATATATATAGTTTATTAGTATTTGTATTACAAATATTTGTATTTTACTAGAATCAAAAGAATCAAATTAATTTAATGTAAGTAACGATGACAATTATGATCATCACTTTAATTACTTTCATTAACATCTTCAAGGTAACTAATTTACAAAATCCAAACATACAGAAAAGTCCCGATATTTTGGGGAAATTAACGAAAAAGTCCCAAAATATTTTTTTTAAACAGAAAAACCCAGGAATCCGGTAAAATTATTCAATTTAGCCCTTTTTTTACCGGCTACCGGCAGAAAAGGGCTAAACTGAATAATTTTACCAGTTTTCTGAGTTTTTCTGTCAATAAATTATTTTGGGACTTTTTCGTTAATTTTTTTAAAATATCAGTTTTGGTCCTTCACAATTTTGGTTCTTAACACTTTTAGTCCCTAACAGTTAATCCTTCACAATTTTGGTCCTTAACAACTTTGGTCCTTTACAGTTATGGTCCTTCACGGTTTGGTCCTTCACAGTTTTGGTCCTTAACAGTTTTGGTCCTTCACAATTTAATCCTTAACAGTTTTGGTCCTTTATAGTTTTGGTCCCTAAACCTTAATTTTGTCCCAACTATTGGAAGGGCTAAAAAATTCAGAAAGTCATGGAGATGTTATACGTGGGACAAACGATGTTTTTACGCAGACCCTAGGTACCTAGGAAAACCATGGGCATGTACGTGGGATGAGAAAAATATGTAACAACGCACAATATTTTTTCTCATTGTCCATGTAGTGCTTAATGGTCTTGGCTAAAAAAAAATTGGTGCGGGGTTACATATTTTCCCATCCCACGTACATGCCCACGATTTTCTTGAGTACATAGGGTCTACATAAAAACATCGTTTGTGTCACATAACCTCTACATGACTTTCTGAAATTTTTATCCCTTCCTGTAGTTTGAACAAAATTAAGGATTAAGGACCAAAACTATGAAGGACCAAAACTCTTAAGGACTAAAATTGTAAATGACCAAAACCGTGAAAGACCAAACTGTGAAAGACCAAATTGTTAAGGACCAAAACCGTAAAGGACCAAAGTTGTTAAGGACCAAAACTGTGAATAATTAACTATTAGGGACTAAAATTCTTAAGGACCAGAATTGTGAAGGACCAAAACTATTAAGGACCAAAAATGATACTTTGGAGAAATTAACGAAAAAGTCCCAAAATAATTTTTTGACAGAAAAGCCCAGGAAACTGGTAAATTTATTCAGTTTAGCCATTTTACCGGTAGCCGGTAAAAAAAGGGTTAAATTGAATAATTTTTCTACTTTCTTGGGCTTTTCTATTCAAAAAAAATATTTTAGGTCTTTTTCGTTAATTTTCCTAAAATATCGGGACTTTTTTGTAAATAACCCTATAAAATGGTGTTTTGAGTTTAACATGTCTTAGTTAGAATCAAAGTCTCCATTGAATAATATCGATCATGACCATCATCTTACTTATCATACTTAAACTCTTCAAGGTAACAAATGCACAATGTCTATATATGGGTTTAACGTTGTTATATTGATCCAAAACTAAACTAACATTTTTTTTCTTTTCTTGAAAGTTTAATATTTATGGTTTTGATAAATTTGCAACAATAGTGGGGAACAAAAGCATAAGTTTAAAATTATTATTTGTATATGTTTAATTATTTATACCGGTCATTACAATAAAGAATAAAAAACAGCAAATAACATAGGAAATGGTGGAAGCTATCATCATTTTTACTTCTTTTATTACTATAAATTAATATAAAAAATTCAATTACTTTATAATTTATTTATTTATATTTTTAGTAGCAAAAATATTATATTAGAAATTAAAACAAATACATATAAAAATGAACATATAAATTCTAATCTTATTTCAAAATTATATTAAAGGTTAATATTATTTCAAAATTATATTCAAGATTTAAATGTATTACAAATTGCTTATGATATGTTTTTCTTAACATTGGCATGATAAAAATGAACATATAAATTCTAATCTATATGGGGATTGAACCCTCATCCTAAATATTAAAGGGTGGCATCTTACCACTTGACCCAAACTACTTAGTGTTTTTTTTATTTGCTTGAACTTTAATATTTGTAATTTTAATTTATTTATTTATATTTTTAGGCAAAAATACTATCACACAAATTAAAAAAAAACACATAGATTTTTTTAAACATTATGACTTGTTAAATAAAATGTTAATATTATTTCAATATTATACGCATGATGTATATATATTGCAACTTGCCAATATTATTGTTAAGGGTGTCAGTCCCTAACAAATATGATCGGAAATGAATCCGACCAATCACTGCTGTTATGCACTGGATTAGAGTACAGGGTAAGCAGGGTCGAACCACAAGGACACGGGATATAAAATTTATGCCTACTTAGTATAAAATACTAAGTATGATGTAATGGGGGGGTTTTGTTGTGAAAATAATAACAAAGGAAGAAAGCATACGAGTAATTAAGAGAAAAACAATAATTAAAGGCCTAGTCCCGAGTCTTCGATGTTCATCGTAATAGAATGAATCCGACTGATGTGCTTTAGAATACAATTCCAAGTTGGCTTTTGAAATTCATAAAATATAATCTTTATGAAAATAACTTGCTAAAATGTTTAGATAAAGGTCCGCTTATTACCTAAACCTAGTTCCATTTTACCCGACCTAAGGTTCGCTTATAGGCCGAATGCAGAAACCGCATAAGGTGTGCAAGTACCAATCAATGTCCAATTCTTCGCGTCCGCTGGGAAGTGTGTAGACATATGACCAAATTCTAAACAAGGAATTGGGCGCTTGTTTTTGTTACCAAACATCGACTGTGCTAAGCGATTAGGTGCCTCGCACAGTCGATTAACAGTGCGTGAAAAAGATCTATTTAGGGTGATCAGTCATAAACAAATCAGATTCAAGACTAAAATTGAAACAAGAAAATGATCATTAGAATTATTCAAAAGCATTCATCGAGCCGAATGTTTCAAACTACACAATGAACATGTCCGAACTCGGAACTAGAGTACGGGTTCTAGCCAGACATGGCTAGAACGAAATCAAAATACAGAAATGTAATTAAATACGGCTTACAAATGATAAAATACGTAACCGAATCTCAAAAGTCGTGATTCGGCCTTCAAAAACCTTCTAAAAACTGCTTGGAAATGGCTCGGGGTCGTGGTTAAAACGTAGGGACTAAAACTCCCTTTCTGGCAGGAGAAGACTGCTATTTATAGCCATCAGGGGGAGATAGCGGCGCTATCTCCTTAGATAGCGGCGCTATCTTCTGAATTCCCCTGATTCTCGTTCTCCTGGTCAAACGTAAATCTCGCCTCCTTGATTTCCTCAACTGCCGAGATAGCGCCTCTATCTCAATAGATAGCGCCTCTATCTGAGATAGCGCCGCTATCTCAATAGATAGCGCCTCTATCTATGCAGTTTCCAGGATTTGTCATTTTTGGTCCCTGCTTGTTCCAACTTTGGTCCTTTTTCGCCCATTTTGCTCCTTTTTGCTTAAAAACCTGCATAATTGATATTTTCCAAGTAAAGTGAGTATTTTAGTCCTTTTTAACTTAATTTATCTATAAAAATACCTTGATATCGTATAAAATATGTACGAAATACGCACGATATCAGAATACCCCACACTTGGACTTTGCTTGTCCCCAAGCAAAATAGAATTTTTCGGCCATTCAAAACAATTGCAATAACAATTCCCGCGTCAATTACCCACATCCAAAATAATAAACACAAAAAGATTTCAAATTGTACCAGAATCATAAGCATATATGTGTGTTGGTCCTTCTTAACTGATTATTTTTCAATTAAACTTCATTCCTGTAAGCAATAAATCCCTAGTGTGCTCACTACTCATTTTTTGCATCCCCTAGAAATATACCCTTCAAAAACTGCCTAGGCTCAAGACTTATTGCTAAGTTCCCAATGTCACTTTTCTGTACTCACACAATTAAATGATCTTTTATTTTATTCCAATTGCTATTAAGTATTAGATTCTTTTTAATTTCGATAGCTTGAATTCTTTGTGTGGAATATCACCTAAGCTGCACCAATTATTACCAATTTATTTATTATTTGCACCTTCGGGACTCACGACTTTCCATGGAACTCTTGATTACAAATTTTCGACCTTAGATTATACGGGGTCTACTCATTCAAATTCCAAGGGCCGTTAAGGAAATCCCATGGCTTTCTATGGCACCCGTGTAGCGAACTTTCGACAACATTATCCCAAACCAGATGGTCTTAGGTAATGAGGTGAGAAATGCCACCCTTTTCATGTCTACCGGTTCGAGTACCATAGGCTACAGATTGGATTTTCCCTCCTGAGTCTCGATCTTATGGTGTCTTATCGAGATTTTCTCGAGTTTGTTTTTATTTATACGAGGCTTTTTTCTTTCCTCAGTTTGGCAACAACATAGGATCTGTACATTTGTAACAAAGGGAACCTAACTCAATCTGTTTTGACTAGAGCTTAGTTATGCTTACGACTAAAATGACACCTTTTGAAAGATATCATGTGCTAAAAAGTTTTTAGAGGGGTCTATTTCGTCAACAATGCAAAACCATGTTGTAGGGAGACACTAATTATCTACCAACTTTCAAGTCAAACATTCAATTTATAAAAATAAACAGCCACATATACTACTTATGAAAGCTGAATACAACTCAAATTTCTATTCCTATCCATTATTCCAGATGTATTTATATTTATTCGTTCAATTTTGGGAAATTATTAAGGCAAAAATTTTAAAATTTAGCCAAATAAACCTAAATTGCTTAAGTGTAACGCCTCACCCCACACTTAAATTATACAATGTCCCCATTGTATATATATTGCATTAAATTAAAGAGGGAGAAAAAGGAACATACTCCCCTGGGTGAGTTGCAGCTTTCACTTGTATAGGACAAGCTTTTCAGGTTTTGTGTTGAGCAATTTGCGCTTCTTACAGCTTTTTATCACAACCAAGAGATAAAAATAATAGTGGGAACGACCCCACACTTATTACGAGCTCAGTCTCGTTGGTAGATCATCTTTGCTGCATTTGAAGCTTGTACAGTTGGATTCTTCCTCTTTTCCAAATGACCCTGTCATAGCAGTTTTAAAAGAAGAAAATAACAAAGAAAAGAAAATGAAAGAAAATAAAAATAAAAAGAAGAAAAAGAAATAAACAAATGCCCGGGTTGCCTCCCGGTTAGCGCCTTTGTTTTACGTCGTTGGCTCGACCTCGCCCGTTTCAGAATTTTAAGTGATATAACTTGGGCACTTCCACACCTCCGCTCCTTTGTTTTTCACCCCCGATCCTTCATAATAGGTCTTTTGTTGCAATTCTGGTACCTGCACCTGAAACATCTTACAGTAAGCGTCATGAAATTTTCTTTCCAATGTTTCGTACCTTGCTTTTTTTCTTGTATGTTTGAAAGTGGATGAATTCCTCAACTCTTCCTCAAGCTTGAACTTCTCAGTAAGTTCTTTTGTCGTATCTTCATCACTCTTTCCTTCTAGTGGTAAAGCCTGAACATCACGATTGGATAACTCAACATATTTATTCGTCCGTGGTTCAGTTGTATTCAGAAGATTCACTGATGAGGTTTTGCTTGGGTAACGAATGGCTTTACAAGTATTAAAGCTAACAACTTCCCCATCAAACTCCATAGAAAGAGTGCCAGCGTGAACATCGATTTTTGTTCTCGCGGTCTTCATGAACGGTCTACCTAGGATTATGGAATTTGGGTTCGCGGTGTTGTCATCTCCCATATCAAGCACATAAAAATCAGCTGGGAAAAGGATTTGATCGACTTGTACCAAAACATCCTCTAGAACTCCTTTTGGGTGGACTCTTGATCTATCGGCCAGTTGAATAATGACGCTGGTCTCTTTCAAGGTTTCTAATTTTAATGATTTGAAAGTTGAATAAGGGAGAACATTGATAGAGGCACCAAGGTCTAGCATATCACTTGGAAAAGAAAGGTCTCCTAACTTGCAAGGAACCGTAAAAACACCTGGATCCTTGCACTTTTAAGGCAAACGCTTTTGCAAGATAGCAGAGACGTTTTCACCAGCTTTCATGAAATAATTCCCTTCTAACTTTTTATTAGAAATGCAACGTTCCTCGAGGAATTTTGCATACTTAGGGACGTGCTTTATGGTGTCTAGAAGTGGAACGTTTACCTCAGCTTTTCTAAACGTCTCCATGATTTCTTCGTCTTCTCTCTCGCGCTTTAACAATCTAGAAGGGAATGGAGCACGGGCTATCAATTCATCTCTAGTTGGTTTCTTTCGACTTTCTTTTCCCACCTCATCTTCCTTTTCAATCTTCATCTCTTCTTCTTCGGGAATCTGTGGCCTTTCATACTCTTCCTCATTTCTCAAGGTTATAGCACACACGGAGTGCTTTAGAATTTTCTCCGTTTGGGCTGGTAGTTTTCCTTGAGCTTCTAACTTGCTCACCGAGTTGGCATGTTGTGCCACTTGTTGCTCCAAGTTCTTTATGCTGGCTTTTGTTTCGTTTTGAAAAACTTGAGTGCTCATGGCAAGGCTTTTCACTATATCTTCCAGCGACGTACCAGATGAACTTGGTTGTTGAGGTGGAACTTGTGGCTGACGAGGTTGAAAATGTTGAGATTGATGAGGTTGTCTCGTTTGATATTCTTGTGGAGGCCTTTGCTGATAAATTGCAGGTGGACTTTGATTCCAGTTTTGATTATATGTCCCTGCAACTTGTGCATCTCCAATATCTTCTTGTAATAAAGGGCACATATCAATAGGGTGTCCAACTTGCAAACAGACTCCACAATGTCGAACTGGTGGTTGTGCATTTCTTTCTTGTGTGAGAAGTAAAACTACTTTCGTCAGCTCAGATATTTGTTTTTCGATTTGAGGAGTATTTACTTCTTTTTCCCGTCGTGGCACATCTGTGTACCATTCGTCTTCTTGAACTGTATGCTTGGAGTCCTCATCCATGGTGTTTATTAATGCTCGAATTTGAGTTGGAGTCTTATCAGTGATAG
This sequence comes from Cichorium intybus, assembly GCA_023525715.1. Taxonomy (NCBI): domain Eukaryota; kingdom Viridiplantae; phylum Streptophyta; class Magnoliopsida; order Asterales; family Asteraceae; genus Cichorium; species Cichorium intybus. Next base: position 8,120,814 of record CM042016.1, read on the forward strand.
AGCCTCCACTTGAAGCATTGAGTAACCGACGGTCTCAAGATGACAATCCTTCACAAAAATACTGAAGGAGCTGGTGATCTGTAATTCCGTGTTTCGGGCATCGAGCACACAATCGCTTAAATCTTTCCCAATAGGTGTGTAATGCTTCCCTTTTTGTTGCTTGATACCAATAATCTCTCTGCGTAACGCAGAGGCTTTCATTTCTGGGAAATATTTGTCGAGAAACATTCTTGCCAGCTCATTCCACGCGGTGACGGATCCAGGTGGAAGGTAGTAAAGCCAGTCTCGAGCGGAGTCTTGAACAGCGAAGGGGAATGCCCTTAGCTTGATCTGGTCTTCAGTGACATCATGCGGTTTCATGCCGGTGCAAACCACATGGAATTCCTTTAAGAATCTGTGAGGGTCTTCGTTCTCGACCCCTCTAAAGGTTGGCAAGAGATGGATTAGACCACATCGAAGTTCGAAATTGGTCATGGCAGGATATGTGATGCAAAGGGGTTGTTGGGAAACATCTTGTGTTGCCCATTGGCGAAGGGTTTGTTCGGGCGCTGCCATGATGATAGGTGGGTGAATAGGAGTTGGAGATGGTGGTGATGTGGTTTCTGTGTAGGTTTCGTTGGATGTAGCTTCGGTTGATATAGTGTCTGTGGTGGAAGGAAATGTAGAAGTTTGGGAAACGGTTTGCTTCTTGCGAAGTGTAGTTTGCTTCCTTAGGCTTCTAGCAGTCTTTTCAATCTCTTTGTCGAGGGCAATTGGTGTACCTGTACGAAGAGATCTTGGCATAAACGTTAGTATTGACGTGTCCCCGGCAACGGCGCCAATTTGTTAAGGGTGTCAGTCCCTAACAAATATGATCGGAAATGAATCCGACCAATCACTGCTGTTATGCACTGGATTAGAGTACAGGGCAAGCAGGGTCGAACCACAAGGACACGGGATATAAAATTTATGCCTACTTAGTATAAAATACTAAGTATGATGTAATGGGGGGGTTTTGTTGTGAAAATAATAACAAAGGAAGAAAGCATACGAGTAATTAAGAGAAAAACAATAATTAAAGGCCTAGTCCCGAGTCTTCGATGTTCATCGTAATAGAATGAATCCAACTGATGTGCTTTAGAATACAATTCCAAGTTGGCTTTTGAAATTCATAAAATATAATCTTTATGAAAATAACTTGCTAAAATGTTTAGATAAAGGTCCGCTTATTACCTAAACCTAGTTCCATTTTACCCGACCTAAGGTCCGCTTATAGGCCGAATGCAGAAACCGCATAAGGTGTGCAAGTACCAATCAATGTCCAATTCTTCGCGTCCGCTGGGAAGTGTGTGGACATATGACCAAATTCTAAACAAGGAATTGGGCGCTTGTTTTTGTTACCAAACATCGACTGTGCTAAGCGATTAGGTGCCTCGCACAGTCGATTAACAGTGCGTGAAAAAGATCTATTTAGGGTGATCAGTCATAAACAAATCAGATTCAAGACTAAAATTGAAACAAGAAAATGATCATTAGAATTATTCAAAAGCATTCATCGAGCCGAATGTTTCAAACTACACAATGAACATGTCCGAACTCGGAACTAGAGTACGGGTTCTAGCCAGACATGGCTAGAACGAAATCAAAATACAGAAATGTAATTAAATACGGCTTACAAATGATAAAATACGTAACCGAATCTCAAAAGTCGTGATTCGGCCTTCAAAAACCTTCTAAAAACTGCTTGGAAATGGCTCGGGGTCGTGGTTAAAACGTAGGGACTAAAACTCCCTTTCTGGCAGGAGAAGACTGCTATTTATAGCCATCAGGGGGAGATAGCGGCGCTATCTTTTGAATTCCCCTGATTCTCGTTCTCCTGGTCAAACGTAAATCTCGCCTCCTTGATTTCCTCAACTGCCGAGATAGCGCCTCTATCTCAATAGATAGCGCCTCTATCTGAGATAGCGCCGCTATCTCAATAGATAGCGCCTCTATCTATGCAGTTTCCAGGATTTGTCATTTTTGGTCCCTGCTTATTCCAACTTTGGTCCTTTTTCGCCCATTTTGCTCCTTTTTGCTTAAAACCTGCATAATTGATATTTTCCAAGTAAAATGAGTATTTTAGTCCTTTTTAACTTAATTTATCTATAAAAATACCTTGATATCGTATAAAATATGTACGAAATACGCACGATATCAATTATTATTTTTATTTTAATATGACGTGTATATATATTGCAAATTGCCAATATTTTTTTATTTTAATTGCCAACATGTTAAAAATGAACATATTAATTTTCAAGCTACAATATAAAACTTTTCAATTGTTTCATACTAGGATATATTTAGAAATTACCTGCATTTATCTTTTATTCAAGAGTAAACTGCAAATTTGGTCACTGTGGTTTGTAAAAATTTATAGATGAAGTCCAGAATCTTTTCAACTTGCATCACTGGTATAAAATCTTAAAAAATTTATAGATGAAGTTACAAAGACTGTTTTGCCATTTTAATTTTTTTTATATTTTTAAATTTATTTTAATACCTTTTTAATTTAAAAAAAAATTAGCTTACCCAACCCCCACCGGCCCATCGTGCCATCCCCCTTCTTTCTTCCATTATTTCTCTCTCTCTCTCTCTCTCTCTCTCTCTCTCTCTCTCTCTCTCTCTCTCTCTCTCTCTCTCTCTCTCTCTCTCTCTCTCTCTCTGACACACACCCATCTTCTTCATCACCCTTAACCAGCCACCGACGTCACTGTCCTTCTTACTGGTAACTACTTTATTCTTCCATTTTAGCGATCTCTTTCATCCTCGCTTGTAACTGCCTCATATTTACACTCTATCAATCTCTTCCCTCATCGCTGGTCACCACATTGTTTTTTTTGTTGTCGTCTCGCCATCAACAAGTATTGATATGTTTGTTGAAGGGTAAAGATCGTTCGCTGAAGGAGGCCACCATTGCCCAATTTGAGGCTAAAGATATTTCACATGCATAATGAATTTGAGATTTGGCATAGGGCATGGTAAAACATCCTCACGAAATCAACAAGACAAAATTCCTGATGGTTGTGAATTATTAGTTGTCATGACCGGGTTAGAAGATAGTCTTATTTCTATGTTGAATCAGATCTAACCTTATTCTAATCGAGTCTGCTTTTGACAACCATCACTATCACTAACATGTCATATCTTTCTTTATTCACCAAATGTGTGTGCGCGCTTTAATGGCTATGGAGCTTTAGAGCTTGATAGAGTGAAAATGTATTATTGTACTTGACATATATTCTCATTTAGCATATACTCGTAGAAGAGTGTTCTGAAAATAGGTTTCGCTTCGACAAAAATACACACACATATACACTTGAGATAGATGATAAGTTTCCGTACTTGATTAAGCTTTATGGTTCATAAATTCATTTATGTGAGTGTATTTACCTAAATTTAAAGAACTACATGAACTCCCAAGTACTCTTACAATGAAAAAACCTTCAAAACTCAGCTTCTCAGCCCCTTGGTGACATTCAACAATGGGCTAAATTTTAATGTGCAAACAATTTGCCTGTATAAGGGCATGTGTTCACCTCCTTTGTCACCAATTTCATTTAGAAACATCTTGCTAGATTAAATGTTACTTAAACTAAATTTCAGCCGGAAGTAACTCCAACTCGTCAGATGATTTCTGAAGTTTTATACAAACACCATTTGAGTTTTGAAGTTTGTGCATATTCAATTTTATGATATAATAAAGCAACAACCTTCACTTGAGAGCCTTATTGTAAATTCTCAAACCTTTTAATTTAGTTAGGTAAGTATACACATTAATTTATTTTTGGATCATATCTCTAACAGTGGTTTTGGCTTATGTAAAAAGAGGTTTTTAACATAGGAATATAGCAACATTTCTAAATTATGGGATTTTAAAAATAATTATGTTAGTTCCAAACTAAACATTCAAATTCGTCCATATCGCAACTTTCCCTCTTTATATTTTAAGGATGGCAAGGTGGACTTCCCACAAGATGTAGTTTGCTTATTCACTATTAATACATCTTACTCCAACATTAGGTTGTAATAACAAATGATGCGAAAATTAAGGAACAACAATGGCTTAACCAAGAAAAGAGAAGTCACCAACACATTTCAACATCGATCTCTGTTTTTTAAGAAGTAAACGCTAATTCTTTATAAACTTTCTAATAAATCTCAAAATAAACTAAATAGATAATTTTTTGATACATCTCTGGTGGTTAACGTCTTAAAGACATTACATTTGTCACATCAGTGTTAGGTAAAACTTTGAATTCAAAGGAAGTTGGTGAAGATTTTAGTTTTTCAAAAATGAGGGGTAGAATTATATATATTTTATACATTCTCAAGCCTATAAATATAGGCATTCACTTGAAGGAAAATGCACCAACAATTGTAAATTGTAATCTTATTGAGTTAATAAGATTTCTCTAGTTGCAGCCCGTAGACGTAGGATTTGCACCGAATCCGAACCACGTAAAAATCCTTGTGTTCTTATTGCTTTATTTTCGTGAGTTTGTGTGTGTGTGATAGTGTGTTTCCCCTGCGTGTACCCTGTCCGATTCCTAACAACTGGTATCAGAGATTCGGGTTTTTGGAGGAGGTCTCGGTGTTAGAAATTAGAGTATGCTCTGTGGTTGCAGTTTTGTCTGATCTTCCACATCAGAAACTAATTTCTATTAATCGTATTAAAGGTATCTCGGTACTTTGAAGGGTACTGTTCTGTCACACAAAAGTACTATAAAATATTTGTCTCTTGTTTGTCGTAATGGCTGAAGACAAGGTAGTAATCGAGAAGTTCAACGGTTCTGACTTTAGCTGGTGGAAAATGCAATTAGAAGCATTGCTATGTCAGAAAGATTTGGACGTGGTACTTGGAGACAAACCGGAGAAAATGGAAAAAGATGCTGAAGATGCGTGGAACTCAAAGGACAAGAAAGCTAAGGCGGTTATTACGTTGTCGTTGGAAAGGAGCGTTGATTTCAACATCATGAAGGAAACCACGGCGCGTGGTATGATGGATGCTCTGACGAACATGTATGAGAAACCGTCGGCGGCTAACAAGGTGTTCTTGATGAGGGAGTTATTCACTACAAGGATGAATGAGGAAAGTTCTGTTACGATTCACATTAACAATCTAAATTCAATTCTGTCCAGATTATCATCTGTGGGAATTAAATTTGATAACGAGACTCAAGCTTCACTGCTACTAGCTTCACTACCTGATAGCTGGTCTGGAACAGTAACCGCTGTTACAAGTTCAGTGGGGATCAGTGGTATGCCTTTTGAAAGGGTTAGAGATTTGGTTCTTGGCGAGGATGTCAGACGCAAGAATCAAGGTGGATCTTCTTCTTCTGAGTTATTAAACATCGGAAGAGGTAGAGGGAATAGCAGGAATAGTGGGAGCAGTGTGAGTCGGGGAAGAAGTTCATCTAGAACTTGGAAGAATGTGAAGTGTTGGAACTGCCAAGAGGTGGGACATGTTAAGAGTCAATGTCCAAAGAAAGAATTGAACATTGCTGGTGCTGAGGGTGTGTCTGAGGATGATGCACTGATACTAAGTATGGAAAGTTCTGTAGACTCTTGGGTCATGGATTCAGGGGCTTCGTTTCACGCCATGGACAACGGAGAAACGATGGTGAATCTAAAAGAAGGAGATTTTGGAAAGGTACGGTTAGCAAATGACGAGATGCTTCAAGTAACGGGCATGAGAGATATTGATCTGGTTACTTCATTAGGAACTACATGGAACCTGAAGAATGTCAGGGTGATTCCGGAGCTGAAGAAGAAATTGATTTCTGTTGGTCAGCTGGATAAACAAGGACTGGAAGTAAGGTTTGGTGGTGGTAAATAGAGGGTGGTCAATGGTAATTCGGTGATTGCTCAAGGTATGAAGCGTGGGTCATTGTATATGGTTGAGGTACCTGCTGAGGGAAGTATGACCGTCCCCGTTAAGCATGACAAAATCTGGTTCGCTAAATCTAGTGCTAAGAGAGTTCATTTTGCAAACATGAATTCTGGAGCCAAGGGGATGTTAGCTGAACGAGTCGGAAAGTCTAAACCATTCAGGGAATTTTGTGACAGTGGGAGAACGGGGTGTGTTCCGGGTACAGTTACAAAAAGCCGTTGGGTTTTGAAGACTAAGGCTGAAAAATTCTCTCCTGTTGGAAGTTTGCAAAGTTTGGAGAGTGTTAGTGGTCCTCGGTGTATCTCTGGAGCTGGTGGAGTGTCCAAACCGGTTGAGACAGAGGATGAGTCGGTGGTGGGATTAGTCACGGCTGAGTTGGAGCTAGTGGGAGCTTCAACTGGCCCTTCTAGTACTTGAAAATGGAGGGGTGGCTGCAATTAGAGAAATTGGACTAAGTTTAGCTTGTTCTTGGGAGCTGGAGGCTTGGAAGACTTGGTTGTTTTAAGATTACTGGAGTTGGATGACAGTAGAAAAAGACTACGTTGTTCAAAATCTTCAAGTGGGAGATTGTTAGGTAAAACTTTGAATTCAAAGGAAGTTGGTGAAGATTTTAGTTTTTCAAAAATGAGGGATAGAATTATATATATTTTATACATTCTCAAGCCTATAAATATAGGCATTCACTTGAAGGAAAATGCACCAACAATTGTAAATTGTAATCTTATTGAGTTAATAAGATTTCTCTAGTTGCAGCCCGTGGACGTAGGATTTGCACCGAATCCGAACCACGTAAAAATCCTTGTGTTCTTCTTGCTTTATTTTCGTGAGTTTGTGTGTGTGTGATAGTGTGTTTCCCCTGCGTGTACCATGTCCGATTCCTAACAATCAACTTTTCACCGACCCTTTTATTAACAAAAATATAGTGTCACAAACTTTCTTCAATGATTAATATTTTTGCATGTTTTTTTAAAAAATAACTAATTTATTATTATCTTTCTCATATGGTATAGATAGTCCTCTCATATAATGTCATTTTTTAGCTTCATATTTTTGAAAAATAACAATAGTTGACATTAATATATAATTAGATATCCAAATATAATTTGGATGTAAAATGAGATGTTATTACATGTAAGGGCCAGAATAGACAAACCTATAAGAAGAACAAAGCCATTGAAGTTTACTAAATGGTTGAAGTGAACTCTCCAAAAAGAACTTTCATCTCCCATGGTAAACCTATCCAAAAGCTTTTTCAAATAATGATTTTTTTATAAAAAAGCTAAAGATGACTTAACAAAAAACTTAGGTGTCTGGTCCAGATTTATGGGAGACCAAATAAAAAATATGGTAGTTATACTCTATTTTTCATTAGGTGCTCTCACTATAGAAGAATGATTCACCTAAACAGGGTTGTTACTTTCTGTAGCGGCATTGGTTGAACATCATTTGCCTTTTTCTCTTGTTACTGAAAACTCACCAATCTATGCATCAAATTGTTATTGATACGACATTTCCAACTGGACATTGAAAATTATTAAAGTCGGTTCCAAACTAAAAATTCAAATTCATCCATCCCAACAACTATACAAAGAAGCACATATCTGGTTTAATGGGAAAATGGTGGTTCTATATTCCACACAACCTTTCAAGCGCCTTTCTTTCATCACCACCCACAGCTTCCAATGTCTTCTTCACTAAAGCTTCTGGGAACCCCATTTCAACAAGCTTCTGCACCTGCAACCAACAACTCTTAATAAATATTTATTTTCTCAAAATGCAACAACATACATTCATACCTTCACATTGAATCCAGCAGATGAAACCTTGGCAAATTCCTCTGTCCAACGCTTAGCTGTAGCAACAAATGCAGCATGATCTGTAAGAAACTGCAAAAGAAAAACAGTAAGATGAAAGATAGAAAAATCCAAAAGGAAAATAGAAATGAGGAGAAACCTGATTTGCAACAACAGCATCTTGGGGATCATTGGGTGCTGGGGCTGATAACAGAGCTTGTAAGGAAAGCAGAGTAGTTTTTAGGTTTAGAGCTGGACTCCACTTGTCCTTTAGAATATCAAGACAAATAGCTCCAGTTTGGCTACTGATGTTTGGATGCCTTTGAATTAGAAACAGTTTACATCTTAGAATGTTTATAATCCTGTAAGTAATGGTAAATGTTAAATTCTTCGTACCAAACTTTTGTAGTAAACCTCATTACAGGAGGCACAAAGGGATAGCTATCTGCAAACCATCACAAAAATGAAAGATCACTATCAATGAAACTGTAAGAAAAGTCACAAAAAGTTAATCTAATCACTGATGTGAAGGTAATGAAAAATACAAGTTAATCAAATCTAAAAACACACAATCTAAGATTGGGATGGGGTTAGGGTTAGGTTTAGGTTTAGATGAGATCCATCGTAAGAAGTTATAGAATCAATTAGCGTCAAATGATGCAACCATCTGATCGTAAAACATAGAGCAGAGCAATTCAATGAAGTTATGATCACAACCAATGAGACTGTATAATCAAGGATCAAATCTTAAAACATACAACAGATCAATTCAACGTATAACCAAGGATCGGATGAAGTTATGATCACAACCAATGAGAGTCTATAATGAAGGCTTGAATCTTAGAACATATAATAGAGCTATTCAATGTATAATCAATGATCGGATGAAGTTATGGTCACAACCAGTGAGACTGTTTCTACAAGTCAACATATCAAGAACATTAGTGTTCTATCCACCACCAAAGAGCCAGGCGTTCTATCAAGCTTGAATGAATCGGTTGTTTTATATCAAATTCAGTCGACAGATTTCGACACATGCAGATAAAAAAATCAAACAAGAAATCAACACAGAATCGCTATTACGCAAACACATACATATCGACAAATAAGCAATGATCTAGGTAAAATTGCAGAAATATGCAGAGATAGAGATAGATAGAGAGGATAGACCGGGCAAAGTAATGTCGACATGGAATATTCCTCCCTCGTAAGGGGAGGAGACAGGGCCGGGGATGGTTGCCGTGAGGTGGCGAATGTTCTTCTCGTCCGGCATTAAACTCATGCCTACGATGCTTTTATCTCTGCTAAAATTCAACACTTCATTGTGAACCCTCGAGGTAACATCCATTTTTTCACAGAAGCTTGTACCGTAAGAATTTGCTGAATTTGACTGCGTTGGGGTTTGTGAATGTGTAGAACCCTTTTAACACTTTGTTCCGAAATTATTTGGAAAGAAAGAAAAAAAGAAAATAGTTATTTTATCTGTGCAACTTTTTTTCTTGATCACGAATCAGAAAAAACTACCGAAATTTTATAATTTTGTAATGATATTTTTTTATATTTTATTTTCTTTTTCTTGAAAATAGCATTAATGTCAAACGCTTTTACACAATGATTTTGTGTTATCGAGTTTACAGAGGGAAGAAGAAGTAAATGTGTGTATTGAGTTTCTTTATGGAAGGGAAGGGATATAGATGTCTTCTCGAGTTTTTTAAAGAAGGGGAATCGAAGGGTGGGGATGGAAAGAATACACAAATTGCTCTAGAAAGTTACCGACTTACCGCCAACATTTAGGGCGTGTTTGACACAGAGTTTTTGGGAGCGTTTGAGAGCTTCTAGCTTCTAGCGTTTAGAAAAATAACTCCAATAAAAACTAAAAGCTTTGTTCGGCGACACGAGCTTCAAGCTTTTATTTTAAACTAAATGCTACTATTTTAAAAGCTAGTTGAAATAGCGTTTAACAAAGAACTCTACAAATTATACCATTAATTACTAGAATACCCTAGAGGTGCACATTACAACCGGTTTTTTTTAAAACCGGAAAAAAAAAACCGGAACCGGTTTTCTAATAACCGGTTTTTTAATAACCGGTTTTATAATAACCGGTTTTCTAAACGGTTTTCTATCTCAAACTGAACCGGTTTTTCTTCCAATTAACCGAACCGAACCGGTTTAAAAACCGAAAAAAACCTGTCGAAAACTCAATTTCCTTTCGGAAAAAAACCGGCCAAAACCGGACCGGTTATAACCGAAACCGGTTGGACCCAAACCGGTTTTTGAAAAAACCGGTTTTAAAAAAACCGGAACCGGTTTTTAACCGGCTTTTGTGCACCTCTAGAATACCCTTAAAACTATAACCAATACGCAGATGTCATTTTATGTAATTTTATATATTTTAAAAGCTTCCAGCTACTTTTTCCGAACAGTCATATACAAACTAAAAGTTACAGCTTCCAGCTACCGGTTACCCGCTACCCATTGCCAGCTTCCCGCTTCCAGCTAGTTTTGCCAAACACGTCCTTAGGGTACTTGGAAGGTATTCCTTGCATTCATTCCATTCCACTCCGTTTCTTTCTCTTCCTCTTCCCTTTACCTTCCTTCCATTCGCCTCCCTTCCTTTCCCGTCCATTCCATTTCATTTATTTTTTTAATTTGAGAACAGAGCGTTAATATTTTACATAGGGGATTTTGAAAATTTGTTGCATTTTCGTCATTTGGAAAAACTACTACTTTATTTTTTTTTAGAAAAATCATTGCTATTTTTAAAAAATTTCTGAAAAATCACTGCTTTATTTTGGTTTTCAGAAAAATCACTACTATTTATAAAAAATTTCAGAAAACCCACTGATAACAAAAAAAACTTTTCAAAAAACACCATTTTTTATGAATATTTTTTTTCAAAATACAACGTAATTTCCGTCCATAAAATAGTGTTTGTTAACCACTATGGGTAATAATGTTTCGATTTTTTTTTTACTAAAACTAAAACCAAACTGCAAATTTTGGTTTTTAACTTCGGAAATATAACGAGACCAATGCATACTTATCAACAGAAATACCTTCGGAAAAACCAAAACGTTTTGAAAAACCCAACGGTTTGGTTTTATAATTTTAGAAAAATCAAATTTTCCGATTCAGTTTTGTTTCTTATATGTAATTAAAGTAATAAGTATGTCTTGGTCTCGTTCTATTTCCGAAGGTAAAATCAAAATTTTCAGTTTGAGTAAAAAAAACTGACCAGTATTACCCTTACTGTTGACAAACACTATTTTATAAACGGAAATTACGTTGTATTTTGAAGAAAAAAATTATTCATACAAAATGATGTTTTTTAAAAAGTTCTTTTTGTTATCAGTGGCTTTTCTGAAGATTAAAGTAGCAGTCATTTTTCTGAAAACCAAAATAAAGCAGTGGTTTTACAGAAAATTTTTAAAAATAGCAACGGTTTTTTCGGAAAAAGAAATAAAGCATGGGGTTTTTTGATAAAATGACGAAAATGCAGTGATTTTTTTTTAAAATTTCCCCTTTTACATAATATATAATCTATTGATAGATTCTAGAGTAAATTACAGTTTTGGTCTTTGTGGTTAGCATGTTTTTACACTTTTAGTCCAAGTTTTTTCCACAGTTTTGGTCCCTGGTTGGTATTTTATTACACTTTTGGTCCCTTCTGCCATCATCACTTAACTTTTGGCTGCCATTCACAATTTTGTGCCTAAGGGCAGTCAGGATTGTAGGGTTTGGGAAGCGGGTGGTGATGGTAGTTTTATAGTAAAGTTCGAAAGATTATTGATGATAATGTGCTTCCATCAGGTTTCGGGGAATAGATTTGTGCCTAGAAAAATCAATATATTTTATTGGGAATGTGGTTTGAATAGGCTCGTGACGTGTGATAACTTGGTTTTAGAGGCATTGATGTGCCTTCGGTCTCCGGTTTGTGACTTGGTTATTGAAGATATTCGCTACATCCTTATTCCTTGTGAGGTTGCTTCGGATTTGTGGGTGTACATAAGAAAGTGGTGTGACTTATATGCTCCTCCCTTTGGTAGTGTGGATGTGGTTGTCGAATGGATTGACACGGTCAATATTTCGGCTTCTAGACGCACAAATTTGGAGGCAATCGTTATGACATAACGGTGTGGTGGTAGATTTGCAAGTTCAGAAATAGTATTGTCTTTAGTGATACTTGGGTTAGAAGGGATTCTTTAATAGATACGATCTTCAATTACTCTTTTTCTTGGTTTGTGAATAGGAAAAGAAAAGTAATTGTTAAGTGGGTTGTGTGGTTACAAAACCCGCTTATGTCGATTCCTTTGTAATCTTTTCGTTTTTTGTTGGCTATTTGCTAACTCATTAATATACAACCTTTCAGCTGTTCAAAAAACAAACAATGAATGTAAAATAGTGTTGATATCTAATAGCATCAACTACATTATCTAGAACACCGAGGTTAGAAGTCATTCCATCTTCTTCAACCTATATTTTCTTACTTTTTGATCTGGTTCCATTTAGCGGTTTCATTTGTGAGGATGCTATGCTAAGATCAACTTGAATATTGTCACCATTATTGAAATTCACCAAACAAAACTCATTGGTAGACAACAATTGATAAATTTCACCACCGGTTTCAAAATCTCTCATTGTTGTTGTTCTCTCAATTTTTCCTATCTTCGGCGGTTTCAGCAACATGTGTTGCTTTATCTCAAGCAAACGGCTCTAACATCTCATTGTGGTTAAAACTTTGTTTTTCCTTTCATTTTGCAAAATTTACTTTTTGTTAAAAGCTTGAAGCAGTGTAAACAAGGTATTTGATGATCAAAAACTTGGATTTTTAAAGGATCCTTTTATACTTTCCTTAAACAATTTCATCCCTATACGTCCCAAATAACTTAAGTCTCAATGTTCCAAGGAAAACCACTAAATGAAACTTGATGAAAAAAGCATTAACACATGAGAAAATGATCTTTGAAGAGTTTTCATACAGTCCTTCAAGTTGTTTTTGTCAACTTCCAAACATGAAAAATTATCAGCAACCCAACAGTGGACAATGTTCATACCCATTGTCAAAACAAACACAAAAGAGATTCAGAACATTCTAGGATTTTCAAAGCATAAAAGACACACGATTATATATGATCCGACATACTAAGATTCTGTTGTTTGGAATAACTTCTCAATATCAGCAACTGTGCTTTCAGCTTCAACGACTTCAGGTCCTTCCTTTTGCTTTAATTCCTCCAACTCAGCCTGAAATCACCATAGATTGAATACACATAGGTTAAATGCAGAAAATAGCAATGTACTTTCATTGTTTCGTTTATTATAGCATCCTACTTTCATTTCCAATTTGTTACAGTACTCTACTTTCAAGTTATAGCAATATCATCCAAATACAATGCAATTTTTTATTGCTATAGTAAAAAAATAACGTAAGTACAATGCTATACGTATAACACACAAACATATGAAAGTACATTGCTATTTTTTGAATTTAGCCGAAAAGATAACAATACCAATATCCCTTTTAGATCGGCTAGTGAGGACTCCAGACGTTTGCGACAATCAGGAATCATCATCCTTGATTCGGCCAACACATTTTCCTGTTTAAATAAACCAAAAGGGAAAAGTTGTTTTGATTAAAGAACAAATCTAAATTACAAGAGGATTTTCTTTTTTAAAGATAAAAAAATATGTTTACCTGTTGTTTAAGATCATAAGGATCAGCACCCTTTTCCTTCATGTTAGCTGTCTTGGCTGCCTCCCTCTCAACCTCTTTCTCATAAGAGTGTAGCTCCTTCACAATACGTTTGCATGCTGATGTCTTGATTTTCAGATTTCTAATAGTTGCCATCTTTCTTTATAGTGATAGCTGCATTTTAAATAAAATTGTAGAGACAATTCAGACAAAAACACTTCACTTTACAACAATATGCCTACCACACAAAAGTAGTCTACTCCTTTAGGCCTAGTACATAGCATATTACAAATTTAATTATTCCCAGTTTTGAAGTAAAAGAAAATGTAATCCACTTTGTAAGAAGGCATATACAGACTCTTGATGGGGACGTATTGTAACAATTCCTCTAACATTGTTTCTGATCATCATTTATGAGCCTCTTGGTTACTAGGTAGCAAGCTACCAAAAATTCCCAGCTATAGTTTTAGTTGATTTGGAAGCTTGTTACTTTGAGATCGAGGCATTACAAACCGGTCGAGAGCAGTAGCAATTTTGTTCCAATTACAATATGCTACAAGGATCGGTCGGATGTTGGTGTAACCAGGGTGTGGATCATATTATGAAACTATGAAAACCTAGCGATCATTCGAAACTCAAAGAGTCATTTATTGACAATAAGCTAGCAACTATGACTACTGGATCAAGGAGAAGGATGAGCTGGACGCAATTGTACTACACGACTTCAGTGACACGGTGTTCCATTTTGGAGATCACGAGATCAGCATACTACATTTGACAAAACCTAATTTTGATGAATACGCAGCATACTAACTCAAATTTTCTTATAGCTCAAACATATTATTAAAATTGGAGAACATGTACCTGCAATGGTGAATCGCACGATGATCGGCTGTAAATTGCAGGTGGTTGATTGTCGCTTTCGCTTTAAAGAGTAACCCCTCACACTGGTGATTCAGACGAGCAAAGTTTGGGCTGGACTCCGAGCATTTGGGTCGTCACTGCCCTAAGCCCCTACGTCAAAATTTGTTTTTTATTTTTTATTTGGTCGTTTTTTGGAACATGGAATTCTTGTGTGAAGAAACATAAAAATAGCCTTTCTAAATAACTATTTTTCAAGAAATAACCGGAAAAAATCTTTTTCATAAATTGTCATGAATTTTGCAGACGACACTGCAAAATATGGATATAGTTGGGAAAATTTGTATTGGACGGATAAAATCTATAATGGGCTGCGAACTGAGCTTACTCGGGTTCCCGTGTTTCATTTTTGACCCTATTATTACGCACCGACTATTAATTTCTTTACGAGGAAAATCGGCGAAGACAGCTGCTATCTCCCACCTACAACATGTTTTCTCTTTTATATTGTTTTCTGCGATTTTTATAAGAGTTTTACATGTTTTATATGTTTTTATACGGTTTTCACGTATGAAAAATAGGGGTTTTGCAGGTAAATTTGAGATATATAAAATTTTATAAGGTTTTGCACGTTTTTATACAGATTTTAGTTGTGAAAAAAAATTGTAGGTAGATATGAGATTTCTAACACTTGCTATATGTTTTATAAGGTTTTTATATGTTTTATGTAGTTTTTATACGGTTTTACCTCAGGTTTCCACATGTAGGTATGAGATTTTGCAGGTCATGCCGACGAAGATCTCAAATCGACCTTTAAAACCACTATTTTTTGCAGGTATAATCCATAAATATGAGGGCTTTCATATGTACATTAATGAGTAAACATTCTTCTATTTGGTAATGTTGCATAATAGCAGAGGATTTTGTGTTCAGATGAATCCCAAAGCAATTGCTAGTAAAGTCAAAAGTCGTAATAGACCGTCTAGAAGGAGTAAAGCGACAATTATTTGAGGAGTAATTGTATTGATTCCTACCTTTTATTCCTACACATATTCCTACCCATGTGAAATTATGACAAGTGTCACATTTAATAAAAGTAATAATATTTTAAGACACATGTTAAAATTTCAAATGGGTAGTAAGATGAGTAGTAATAAAAAGTAGGAACAAAAACATTTTCTCTTATTTGAGTCCACGACTTTTAGATATTAGATGGATGTATTGAAACTTTGTGGGCCTAATACTTATTCATGGAGTTATGTTGCATGAGGTCCAACCCGATGATAGATTAATCGCATATCGAATGTGTGATTTTCTTTTCGTGGGTTTGAGTTGTCATCTGGATAGAATGAATTTTGTTTAATAATTGGATTCAATTTCGGATGGTTTTCGGTTGTAAAACAGAATTGGAGCTTATTCCTTTGAAGTTTTGAGAATGTGTGTTCCCGAAAAAAAAACTAACAATTCGGTGATAGTTTATGATTTAACACATTTGATCAATAATCAAGTGTTCTATCAAATCGGTGAGGATGACATTGTTAGAGCTTGATTAGTTCATATTCTATGTAATTGATTAGGAAAATAGATCAAAGAAAAATTTTCTTTTGCACATCACAACTTTCCCTCATTCATTGATTAGTTCATATTCTATGTAATTGATTAGGAAAATAGATCAAAGAAAAATTTTCTTTTGCACATCACAACTTTCACTCATTCAAGACTTGGATAATTGGAATGTGTATGCCATTTCTAATTTACTTGTTTAAAAAAATCATAAAGTTGTTACTTATAAAACACTAATGAATTTAATTTTCTATACGACATATTTGCATGTGGTATTCTTTTGTGGAAACATACTTACTTTGAGAGATGTGTAAATGTTTAAAAAAAAGAAGGATATACAGAGCTTTTAACTCTTGACGGTTTTTTGAAAAGTATTTAAGTACTATATTCTCCTGTTTTCTTTTCCCGTTCAAGGTATGCCTTAACATTTTTGTTAATAATTGAAAATATATATATTAAAAGTATATTTAACCTTTTTCTTAATAAATTGTTAGGTATAGATTTGGGGGATGTGTCCATTGGGCAATGTTCAATAATAGACGTATAGGGAGATTGATATCATGCATAGATGTGAGCTTAGGAGTCGGTTAAAAGGATGACGGTGTACATGCAGTACTGAATGTGGTGGCGGTACGACTAACAACATTTGCTTATATAATATATGGAATATAAATCCATAATGTTAGATTAGCAACATTTGTATTATTTAATATATGTGAAATATAAATCTTTTAAGAGGATATTTAGCCAAGATTGAGTATGAGACGACACAATCAGAGCTTGAAGGTCCCTATTATAGACAATTTACGCATTTTCTATCCGGTGAATATTCCTTATGCGTATCCCGGGTTATTCATTTTGAAACCATAATGGTGCGTTGTTAGGGTGAGTTTATTTAGTTAATAGTTATTCATTTTGTATGATTATCAATTAACCAAGTTCTTTATTAATAAATGTTGTGTATCTGTGTGTTGTGTGTGTGTGTATATATATATATATATATATATATATATATATATATATATATATATATATATATATATATATATATATATATATATATATATATATATATATATATATATATATATATATATATATATATATATAGGGATGGGTTCAATGCAGAACCAAAATATATTGCCTAACTGCAGAACCATATTTTTCACCGTTGATCTAGTTTTGATGATAAAGGGTATGATGGTCCAATTAACATCCATATCCACAAGATACGGAATTAAAGGTGCGTCCAGTAATGTTCATGAATGAACAAATGTTCAACAATGAACGTATGTTCATCAATGAACATATGTTCATCAATGAACATATCACCAACATACAGAATTAAAATTTCAACCATTACATTGATCAAAATCTTAAACAATTACATGGGCAAAGTTAAAAGAATAAGAACATATCACGATTCAGTATCAAGGTATCAAATAAATGAAACAATATTCATATATAAACAATGTTCATATATGAACATTGTTCATATATGAACATTACATGGCAGTTCTCAATCACTCTGTTCTTGCTTCTATACTTCTTCAACATCGAACGCATACTTGTGTGCACGTCATATTGATTGAACTGTGAGCAATCAAGCATCAAAATCGATTAGGTTCTTCGAGTTGTATATTTAAGGAATAAACGTATCTAATACCAAAAACGTAAAAACGCTAACATGTAAACAAACATTGCTCAAAATCAATATATGTTCATCTATGAACATATGTTCATCTATGAACATATATGTTCATCTATGAACATATGTTCATAAATGAACATATGTTCATAAATGAACATAGAAATATCACCTGCATATTGTTCTCAATCATTCTATTCTTGCTTCTATACTTCTTCAACATCAAACATCAAACGAATCCTTGTGTGCACATCATATTGTTCATCGATTAGGTTTTTGATGCTGATCAAATCCTATTGTTAGACCACTGTCTTTAATTGATCAAAGACCAATTTAGAGGATATTTCTGTGTCTTTAATTGATCAAAGACCAATTTAGAGGATATTTCTGGGTAAAACTTCATTTTCCCCCATCTTCAAACTCTGTTTTCGGTCCAGTTTCTAGGTTTATTTTTGGCAAAATCAAATGGCCCACAGAATCTTTCCACTTGAGGTTGTGACACTCTCAATGCCATGCACTCATACAAACACCCAAAAGTACAACATAAAAAATGGAAGTGAATTGACAGTAAAGAGACCTCAGTTGAATTGACAAGACGAACTATAGAATACCCACATGAATTACGTGCTCAGTAACAAATAATGTCAGTAGATAATTAAGAAATCAACAGTACCCACAAATCCGTAAAAGTTTTTAGTCAAAAGAAAGCATCTATCAAGTGAAAGAATGGGAGAAAAGACTAAAAGTTTTTACCTCAAGTCCGCAATTTGTAACAGTTCGTTGGAAAACCAGAAACAACTTCAAGTGGTTAAAAGATTGGAACTTTTTTATGTTTAAAGAGTTATAAAGTTAAAATTTGTGAACGATTTCATTACGTATCCAAGCACGATTGCCTCAACTTTAATTCCACCGACACCCCCATCTTCCAACTTCCAGCCCAACAGCAATGGCGAGATACCAAACATTTAGGGAGCGGAGAAAATCTGCAAAAAATCGTTTTCTGATTTTGTTAAAGGAAGTTTAGAACCGTAAATGGGTGCTTTAGTTGATTAAATGACAAATGGATTGATAAATAACTTAACAATTGAGTATATACAATACCATTACCGGACACATACTGGGTAAATAAAATAGATTTTATTTTGGAATTGTAACAAATAGTTGGTGTGCATCATAAAGATGAAGGTGAGACAAACACTCAATACCATTTTCGATAACCACAAATGTAGTATTACTTGAAGGATCGATGATGAGAACCCATAGCAAAGAGAAAACCAGATCAAAACTCTAAGAGCCACTAAAAACCCATAATTATTCTTGAAAATCTCGGCAACGTTTCATGGCCATGTCGGTCAACCACCACGAGAGGGTGAGGCTACCAAGTTGAACGGTTCGGTCTTTTTCAAAAAAAGGTACCTTCGAATTGAGGGCGTAAAAGGAACTAGAAGATGGCCAGACGAATTTGGATGCTCGTGAGAGGGTGAGGTGTGGGATGTGGTGGCAGCCGGTGGAGATTAGGGTATAAAGGTTTGAAGTTTTAAACGAGAGAGAGAGAGAGGACGGAAACGAGAGAGAGAAATATTTTAGGACCTAATAAAAAACTCAGTATGCCCTTTATTGGATATGATTTCCTGTAAACGGGTATAATTTTTTATGATGTACCCTTTTTAATCTAATCCACTGAAATAATGATCTAATGGTTATAAGGGTGGTTCTGCAGTTAGACAATATATTTTTGGTTTGCATTGAACCTATATATATATATATATATATATATATATATATATATATATATATATATATATATATATATATATATATATATATATATATATATATATATATATATATATATATATATATATATATATATATCAAGGTTGTAGAAGTCGCTAGGCGGTAGGCGGTCGGTCGACTGGGGCCTAGGACTAGTCGGTCTAGGCGAGGACTAGTCGGCGCCTAGGCGGGGAGTATTAATTGTAACAAAATTTATTTTTTTAAATTTAGATATTACCTATATCCCTAAAAAAATGAATAAATAAGTATAAAAATTTGCAAATCAAAGTGTTTAAATATGTAAGTCATCAAACATCAGAATGTTTAGACTCATTAATGACATTTTTTTATCATTTTAATCATCGATAATTGTAACTTAGCCACCGATTATCATAATTAATGACATTTTCTAAATTTAAATTTTAAAAATTTAAAAATTTGATTTTTTTCAGAATTTGATAATTTTTGAAAATTTTTAAAATTTGAAATTTTTTGAAAATTTTGAAATTTTGAAATTTGAAAAATTGAAAATTTTGCCGCATAGACCCGCCCAGACCCGCCTAGGCCCGCCTAAACCCGATTTTGACCGCCGTTGACCAAATCCGCCTAGCTTTACCGCCTACCACTAATCGTAGGCGGAACCCGCCCGCCTATAGGCCTACTTTTACAACACTGATATATATATATATATATATATATATATATATATATATATATATATATATATATATATATATATATATATATATATATATATATATATATATATATATATATATATATATATATATATATATATATATATATATATATATATATATATATATATATATATAGGGAGGATCAATCGAGGCCAACGAAAAGGTTGAAATCGCGAGACCAGTTCTGGACCAATCAAATTATAAGGGCATATTAGTAATTATGAATTTCAGTTAAATTATATCAAAATTATAGTTTCCTAAAATTTAGGATTCTGATTCCTAAAATATAGGATTCTGATTGTTAGTTTAAAAAAACTGATAAATTAATTTTTATTTTTTAATAATTTCAGATTATATATCATTAATTTTTTACTTATTTTTCATTTTTTTATTTATTAATAGATAGTAATTATCATTTTTTCTGTCAAAATATTTTTTTCATTGTATCATCTGATTTATACGATTCCATTCATAAATGATTATAAAACACAATGTACTTCTAATAATAAATGATTAGATCTCTAAAAATTAAAAATAGATACAATTGTAAAATATAGAATGAATAGAACACGGTATAAAGATAAAATTTTCAAAATATTCTTAATCATGAATGAATAAAAACACCTCTAATTGTAATCATAGATGATTACACCTCTAACTATAAATTAATAAACAATAAAAAATGTTACATTTGAATTCCTATATTTCAAGTTATATTTATTAATGAATATAATCGTAACAATAAATAAATTCACACATTGTTGAGACACCCATGATCATTGTTGTTCTTGGATACACACCTGCAAAATCAAATTCAATGATATCAGAAAATGATTATAACCTTATTAAACATAAATGATTAATGAACATATTAAACCTATCTAAAGTTATAATCAGAAATGATCATAACCGATGTTCTAATTATTTATGCAATTAAATTTATAATCATCAATAAATCTAGTTATAATCATCAATGATTATAGTTATAATCATCAATGATTAACACATAAAGATACTTTTAATACACAAATACATACAGTTACAGTGTTAATCACTAATGATTAACACTGCAAATTTAGTTATTCATGCTTAACACTTAATTAGATTGACCGAAAAAACCCAAAGAACAAATTCACGATAGTACCACCAAAGAGAAAAAACTTACCATGATAGACGCTCCGACACTCAGCTCAGTCGGATTATCGATCTAGGAGAAACTCAAGCCTAGGAAAATCCATAAAAGCTACAAAGATCACAAAACAAAGTATTAATAACTAAAATCCTAAAACAAAAACAGAGCAAATTTGGGTTTTATGATTCACAATAAATAAATAAAACCACGTCTACCCTTATGCATCCTCACTTTAAATTATAAGTCAACATTCAACTAAAATCTAAACAACTTGAACAATTTATACAACGAGAAAGAAAGAGTAAAAGAATGTTAAGCTAATTAATAATTTATGTTTAAACAACTTGAACAATTGAAAGCTCTTGGGCGACATTCGAGAATAGAAGTCGGCAATCGATTGTAAACTAGATAGTACATTTATTTGTATTTCGTAAAAGAATTTTAAGCTAATTAATTTTAATACCTTTTTAGACTCCATTGTAAACCTCTTGCGATTCGGCAGGATGCTTAACAACGAATTCACATATAGAGCTTGTATTTTCATAGCCGCCCATTAACAACGTAATGATCAAGTCTGAGACTTCCGTTTCTGCCATGAATTTGCCATCATCATCACAAAGAATATGTGACAATATATCTTGTGTAGATGAAGCTTTCCCGTTGGCCAAATCAATATTTCTTTGCTTGATTATTGCAACAAGTTCTTTTCTAATGAAGGCGCCTGTATTTATTGCGTGTTCCGGGGAGGTCAATGGGATTAGGGTTGATCGCTGGTATTTCTGCCTACGTGAAGAGGATTTCACCGGAGGTTCAGATGTGATACGGCTGTAGATGGTGTGATACGACTCTAATGGGATTAGGGTTTCCAGGTTTAGAGTACGATATATATCGAGAGAGAGAGAGAGAAAGAGAGTGATTCTAGGAGTTAGATAAATATAGTTAAAGATTAATGGCCATAATACACTTATAGACTTCTAAAAATTTATAATTTCACCACATTACTTTTGAAAATTACATGAATTGCTCGATTATATCAGCCTTAGATCTTAGTATTTGGAGGGCCCAGATCTGGTCTCGCGATCTCAACATTTTTTATGGCCTCAATTGATCCTGATTCTATATATATATATATATATATATATATATATATATATATATATATATATATATATATATATATATATATATATATATATATATATATATATATATATATATATATACTAGTGGTGTATCCGCGCAATGCGGCGGGCGCTAATGAGGAGGGGGCAGCAAGGTTTGGCGAGTAATTTTCTTTCTAGGGTTACGTTTATTTGGGTATAAGATATTTGGTTTTGGGTATTTCAATTTGATAAGTTGTATAAGGATATCATTAACGAATAAGTGGCAAATAGTTTTTTTGCGGCAAATACTTTCTCTTTAAAATAGTTTCTTTGAGGCAAATACTTTCCTTTTTAAAATTAAAAGTATATTGTTGTTTTGAGTTAAAAATAAATTTTATTTTATTTAACAATTGCAATTTTCAATTAATATTTTTATCAGAATTTTCATTTTAGGTTAAGAATTGTCATTTTTACTCCAATTGACGAGTTTGCACTCCAATTTGCCTAGTTTTCTCAAATCCAATGCACTCACTCCAATTGTTTGTGATAAGTATAACAATAGAGACTAAGGAGCTGTTTGTTTTTACTAAAAAGCACTTCAAACCTCTTTTGTCTGCACACTCGCAGACGCGTGCAGACGTTTTCAATTAGAAGAGCGTTTGTTTTTTAGAAGCCCGCAGACCTTAAAAGGTCTGCGCGTCCTCTTATGTTTGAAGAGATAAACATGCCACTTTTAACCTCTTCCAAAAAAACGCATTCTTTTTTCCGCCTCCTGGTTTCTTTCTTCCCCGTTTTTCCTCCCTCTCTTCTTCCGGTCGATCTTCTCCCTTACTTCTTCCTACCGTCCGACACCATTCACCAACGTCAACCATCGCCTTTGCGCACTCCGGTCGCCGTCGCACACGTGTAGATCGGCGTTGTTATAGCCTCCTGCACCGACCGATCCTCGCCTGCCCTACCGGACGAACGCTGCCGCTGCTCCTCCTCCCTCTTCCCTCCGTCGTGCCACCACCAGTTCAATCCTCCGGCATCGCAGCTGTCGCCGGTGCCATCAACGACGGCTACTTCTTCCGATTCATTATTTGCTTCGCTCGATTCCATCAACGACGCTGCAGGTATTTTTCTTTTCTCCATTTTTTCTGATTTCTTTTCTTCAATCGATCAGTTATGTGATTTGTTTAGTCCGTTTTTCTGATTATTGTGGATCCGGTTGTTTGCTATCAACTGTTCAGACCTACGTTTTTTCTGATATGATTATTGTTGATCCGTTTTTCTGATTATTGTTTGAGTATTGCTGCTATCTCCCTTGTTTGTGCAGAAATTCTTTATGTTCTTTGCATAAATCATTTGTGTCTGTTTGTGCAGAAATTCTTTATGTTCTTTGCAGAAATTCTTTATGTTCTTTATGGCAAATGTATGGAATTTTCAAGACCTGGTGTGGCAACAAATGGAGCAAAAAAAAATGAGATGCACCAGGTGCATTTTTACCTTTATAGCATCCTACTTGTAGTTGGTTATAAGAAAAAAATGGAAGTATTTCTTGGTAATAAAGGAACCGGAGTTGCTATTTCTTGCATTTTGAATGAGATGCACCAGGTGCATTTTTACCTTTATAGCATCCCACTTGTAACATTATTTCACCTAAAGCATCCTATTTATTGTAACATCTGCATCTTATAAAAATCAAGCTTAATAAGATGAATCCTTATTATCATTTCTCATTTAAATGCAAGAAATATCAGTGTTATGATGCTCTAATAAAAATAATGTTGTAATATATTGAATTCATTAGTTTTCTAAAGTTTGCAGACTTTAAAAAACAAGCAGTCTCTTTTTTTGCAGACTGCAGACATTTGGTCCACCACTTCTGCTACAGATGTCTGAAGGGTTTTCTAGAAAACAATGAACAAATAATCTCTTATGGTTCACATGCAACCCTAGAAAGATCTATGTTTTCTTCTATGAAGATAATAAACTAAAACCTAAAGGCCAACAATAATTTCTAAAGATCAAATGAAGAATAACCAACCTTTTGATCTTGTTCTTGAAGCTAGCAGCAAAAGGATCCTGACTCAAATGGAGTCGCACCCAAAGCAATGGAGAAGACAGTCCAGCAGAGTTTATCTGGTTCAAATTGGCGCAGGTTTTGAGCCTCCCGAGGGTTCCTTATATAGCCTCCAAGAGGCTACAGCAGAAACCCTAGAGAAGCCCCTTAATGGACAAGCCTGTTATCCATTTGGGCAAGCCTCTAAAAACCCTAACTAGGGTTTCGAAATTATGGAGATGGCCTCCATAATTTCGCCCAACTTGAGGCTTCCACTGGCTAGCCTTTTATTCAACTATTGAATAATTACAAAGCCAGTCCTTGCACTTTTAATTAATTAATTTAATCACTGAATTAAATCCAATTAATTCTAGATTAAATCTTAATTAATTATTATAGTTTCTAATTAATATATTAACACTTAAATATATTAATAAACCATTTAATTAATTCTATTGATTTATTAAACAATTAATAAATCAACATTTTACTCTACCGAACTCTATCCTAACCTCCAGCTATGAGGGCAACCCAAATGGACTTTGCTTCAATTAACAAGATAAATATAAATATAAAGTCATGACTTAGACACCTAATCCAACAGTCTCCCACTTGGATAAGTCTATGACTTTAATTTATCTTCTGATTAATAAACAATCTGCAGCTTCCTAGAAACTGCTGCCGAACTCTGACCCAGTCAGTTCTGTCCATAGATAAGTGACCATATGATCCTTCGTCCAACAAGATATTTTCAGACACGAGACATGGATTGAGATCAATATCTGTCCGATACTCTGTTTCCCGATTTCCGATTCTGCTTATGACTTTCGGACTTCTAATTGAACACATCAATTTAGTCCAGGCCGGCCAACACTTTAGTCAACTTGAAAATCATCGAGAGGCCTACAAATATCTGTTTCCCACCAGGGTCAAGGAACGAATAAGCTTTGACTCATATGGTTGTGTCTTTTACTTATCAAATCGTACACAACATGCGTTTTGTAACATCGAGTTACCGATGCGTTTTCGCATTATCAATGCACAACCGACTCGTAAATTTCAACTCATATGTCTCCGCTTCAAGATCATACGATATTATCGTCTCAACATTGCTCGTGATGTAATCGATGAAGCAATCTATTGAGTGCGGTTTTATCCAATACTCAAATCTCTATTTCTAAGTACTCATGAACGTTGTAGCAGTCTTACTGCAATGTCTAACTCCTTAGACAATCTACAAACCAATTCACGACAGTCTTCGTTCATACTTACTCCCGAAAAGTATGAACGACTGTGGACTTTTGAATAATCAAATTATTCGGGAAGTGAAACATGCAAAATTGAAACATAAAATCTGATTGGTGGCTACTCTTGCCTAATTACCAAGTCTCCACGAGGTAATCACCAAGTCGGATTTTACATAAAACTATTATCGGTTTCTAGATTTCTTTTAAACCTTTTAATTCGTGTTATGTATCTATGTCTACTTGACCTTTCACTCTTTCTGTGTATCCAAATGTTATACATTTATACACTTCATCCGATCGGATATCCTTCTGATGATATTTCAATTTGGCCATACTGTCATTCTCACTAACAACTCCATTCTATGTACTGTGACTTTCCATGGTTCTCGGGATCTTTAGTTCACATGACTGCACTCTGAGACTATTTCGAGGTGTTACGATGTGCCGGTAAGCCACACGCGCTCCATCAGAATGCCAACGAATTTCTTTAACCATTAAGTCCTTATTTGAAAACTCTTTTCAAATTGTTATCAACATTCACCCCAATCATTTCCTAATGATTTCTCACGTATGTACAAAATCCATTAAGTATTCCCAGCCAGGTCATATCCTGAATCTGACTCACTATGCTCTAAGCGTTAAGTCATCAAGACGTGTTCATGACACTTCTGATCGATCCAAGAAACTTGTTGGATTCGATCTAGTCTTATTACAAACTCTTTGGGAATCCTAGGATTAGTTGCAATCCTTGTGTCACGACTTTCAATAACTATTTCCTTTCGGAGACTCTTTTTCCATGCATCTTGAATCTTATCAAGATCATGCTTACTATGGCCAGGTCTATACTGATGACAACATCTATCTGATATATGTCAATGGATTATGTGAGTATGCTGCACCTTTTATATCTCTCATGCCAAATCATTACACTCTGCAATGACAGAAAACTATTTCCTAGGGCAATGCATCTTGAGTCTCATCAAGATCATTTTGGCAGAGTCTCGATCTATCTCATAGATGTTTATAACCACCTGAGCATGCCGTATCTTTATTAAGTCTTTCATAGTGATCCGTCTCTTAACACCAAGTCATTACACTTTGTAATGAAAGGAGACGTTTCCTAGAAACAATATGTAACTCCCATACGGAGATAGTAGATAACAACAACACTCCCACTGGCTTTGACACGGTTATGGACTATTCACAAAATCCATAGCTTATGGCACATTTTGAGAATCCAACCTTTCTGACATCTTAATGGAAATCTTTCAGCCCATTCTCAAAATCCAATCCTTTGGCATATTTTGAGAATCTGAATATCCTTTCTTGCGAGATGCCTGCGGGGAAATCCCGGGCCCACGTACCTTTATACTGGCATACTCTTTGTGAGTCCCCATTAGTGTGCCGGTGATCCACACGCGCTCCACTAACGACTTACAATATGCAGTGTCCTTTCGGATTTCATCTTCTATTAAGAGTGCTTCTCTCGGAGTCAATCACTTGACTCTGAGTGTCGTCTCACTCAACCAGATGTTCTGAAGGTACGTTTCTGTCCATATTGGTTTCTTTTGATGATTACTCCCACTGGTTTTAAGACCAGTTGTAAAATCAATCAAACTGTCACATAGACCGTATCTCGTCCTAAGGTTCTCTTAATTGGCAGCAACCAGGCTCACCAATGCTTCCAAGTAGTCGGATTGAAAATCCATACCAACTATAGTGTTTTACCACTAATCGGTATGTCACCCTGATCATAACTACTTATGATGGTGATCAATACTACTGGTCAAGAGAAGACTATGTCAGTATTAAAACAGAAATCTGATTTCTGCTCTAAGCCTAGTGATGACTAAAGGTTCTTTCATTTGGCTAATCCTGAACACATTCAGGACTGTCCCAACTCCCACTGTTTCCTTAGAACATGAGTTCTTTCTAAAAGAGCTATTTCTTTTCAGGTATAGCGGGATAGCCAGTGAAACGACATTTCTGATTAGGTTCAGGCTAGTCATGAGGTTCGGACGAACACTACAAGACCCTGGACCTTTAATGTACAAGTGGGACAATCCCATCTTTACATTTCAGACAGTGTCTGCAAAACCTACTTAGTCGAAGATGTGGTTGGAATATGGTTTATATGGTCTGACTGGTTTAGTGTTTAATTTACGGGAAACTAATTGGCAATGTATCTCATACATCGAGGATCGAACTGTTTCGACCAATGCTCCATCATCTTCCCTAAGACACATTATAACTATTAATGTTCTTGGAAGAGAATAACTGTGAAACATTTTCCCAGTTTATGTTGTCACTCAGGTTCTGCGGATCTTGTACTTCCTTTGAAGTCCTTGAATGATTCAAGGTTTCAATTCAATCACTTATTCTGATAAGCGAAGCTATATTTGTCATACCGATTGACAAATATCCCGGAGTACAACCAATTGTGTTCTATTTGAGGATTCGAGCAATACACAACAACTGATGTGTTCGTTACTCCTAATCTCAATCTCTTTTACATCTCTATGTAAACTTATGACTTTGTTAATTCTGTTCAAGACTTGCAATCTTCAGTTGACTCTAAGTCAACTGATTCCAAAATCCTATCCTTTGAATCTTTGGGTGATTCATTTCTTGCCACATGTGCTTTATAAGGAACTTAATCATCATCTGACTCTAAGTCAAATGATTCCAAAGTCCTGTCCAACTGGATCTTTGGTTGATTCATTTCTTAACACATTAAGAACTCAATTCATCATGTGACTCTAAGTCAAAGGATTCCAAAGTCCTGTCCAACTGGACCTTTGGTTGAATTGATTCTTATAATATTCACTTTAACAATCATAAGGAGCACAATTCCTAAAATCCAAACACTTTGGATGTATCAATATTCAAGTTATTACTAATCATGCATTCAACACAATCATACAACATTTCAAGGATATTTCAAACAACATGTGTTAAAAGAAAATTGACAATTTTATTAAAACAAAATCCTTGAACAATGTATTATATGATAGACAATGTCATACGCATCTGATAAGCTAATAACATGATTTCAACATCTAACTAAACTCTAAAACTGCATGAGCTTCAGATCTAATCTGAATATGCTCCTATGCAACAACATCCCACATCCTACAGAGTCCATGGATACAGAGCAAATGTGAGAAACACATCCTGTATCAAGGAACTAAGGATCAGGTGTTCTGAGTTTTAAGATATTCCTGAGTTGCCAAACTGTTCGGCTTCGGAGCATTTTCCAATCTTTCCGTGACTGTGTCCCACCCTGTGGATTCCCAGTTTGAACCATCGAGGAACCGGTCCAGACGATCTGGATCATTTCTTGATGTGTCCTATTACTGGACTCAATCCCGAAGCAGCTGAATCAATGGAACTATGATTCTCTATGGACGACTCATACAGAGTCAACATTGAATGCACATCCACAATTGTCTTATCTGGTTTCCCTTCATGTACATCAGGATGAACGGATCAGCGAGTCGAGTTAATGCTTTAACTCCCGATCAAAAGGGGACCAAATTTATACAGTTCACCTATGTATCTCTCAGTCTTGAGAACATGTGAACTGGTGCTACTTCCTACACACTTCAAACTCTTTGAAGATCTTAGCTCGTCCTTTCTCAACCAGTTCATGGAACTTTTCCACAACTAGCTGTGTTAACTTATCTGACCCCAGGAATTCTAAATTCTTGCGGAACTCGGGGTCAATGATCAATAGTATTAGGTAACGAACTTTCATTGACTTAACAATCAAGGAGTCATGCTCATCACAAGTTACTGTGTGATGTCATGCTTTGGGGAGCGGACACTCAGTCAGATATGGCTTGCCAGCAAAACAGAGAACTATTCTCTATTTATGAAGCCATACCATATAGTTAAGGCCAGTCAGCCTTTCCATATTTAGCAGGTGCTTTCTGATGCTCTCAGAAATGGGTGAAGGAGGAGAGGGAGGAGAATAGACACTTGATTCAGACATCTACAACAAACAGAATTTTATTAGTTTAATTAATCCTTTTAAATAATTACCCAATATATTATTTATTAAGGCTAGGACCCAAAATACCCCAACTATGGTGTGAAGAGGGATGCCGTAATCACAACATAATGGTCATTAAGGTAGATAATGCACTTATCAATTTCATTTTATGAAATTCCTAGATCTGTTGAGACACATTTAACTATTCAATGACATGTTTAGTCTCGGATGTGCCCCACTGTTTGTGACTGGGATGCTGAGGATCACAAACCGGGTATGAATAACCATGCAAATTCGCTCGGTACTCTCGAAGTCAATTGTCATCTCTAATTAACGTGCCGGTTAACCACACACGCTCCGTTAATAATGACAAAATCGAGAAACCCATTGCAAGTCTTTGTGAACCCCTATTGGTGTGCCGGTTAACCTCACACGCTCCACCAATGTTTCACAAATTGCAATGTGCAATTTCATGGATTAACACCAATTCACATTTTTAACCTAAAGTAACTAGATTGGGTTTTGTTCAAAGTTCTAGTACTTTCAATTATAGCATTATACTTTTAAGAGGCTTAGCGGTTCTATCAAACCCGTTCGGCTAACGACACTCGACTGACCAGGAGAGCGGTGGGTAAGAGTGGATACCCATTAGACTAACATTTTATAGTCAGTCGCCTTATACCCTCTTTAGAGGACAGTTTTGTGAATGAGGCCTACTTGCGGTAAGACTAACCAATTTTCTTATATATAAATAACTAACTTTTAATCATAAATATATAAGATATATTTTAATCTTATTAAAATATTTTAGAATTAATTTTCTAAGAATTTTCGCAAATTTATTTCTATTTTTCGAAAATTTAATTAATTCTTTAAGTGATTTAATTGGTCTTTTAATTAAACAATTTAATTAAACTAATTAAATCAAGAATGAGGGACCACAAAATTAATCAAATTAATTTCCTATCCTTATTCCCTAATTCGAAAATTGCATGCCAAGAATAAGGGGTTCCAATTATTTAATTATCCAATAATTACCAAAACAACAACCAACTATTTAAGGCAGCAAATCAAGCAATTAAGGGGGGAATAAAGAGGGTGGCGGCTAGGGTTAGGAAACCCTAGCCTAGGCCACGAAATTGAGGCCATTCCAAGAGAGTTTTTGGCAAAACCACTCAAGGAAAAAACATTCAAGCAGTTTATATCAATTTCACAAGAAAACAGCCTATGCTCTGATACCACTGAAGGGTTTTCTAGCAAACAATGAACAAATAATCTCTTATGGTTCACATGCAACCCTAGAAAGATCTATGTTTTCTTCTATGAAGATAATAAACTAAAACCTAAAGGCCAACAATAATTTCTAAAAATCAAATGAAGAATAACCAACCTTTTGATATTGTTCTTGAAGCTAGCAGCAAAAGGATCCTGCCTCAAATGAAGTCACACCCAAAGCAATGGAGAAGACAGTCCAGCAGAGTTTATCTGGTTCAAATTGGCACAGGTTTTGAGCCTCCAGAGGGTTCCTTATATAGCCTCCAAGAGGCTACAGTAGAAACCCTAGAGAAGCCCCTTAATGGACAAGCCTGTTATCCATTTGGGCAAGCCTCTAAAAACCCTAACTAGGGTTTCGAAATTATGGAGATGGCCTCCATAATTTCGCACAACTTGAGGCTTCCACTGGCTAGCATTTTATTCAACTATTGAATAATTACAAAGCCAGTCCCTGCACTTTTAATTAATTAATTTAATTACTGAATTAAATCCAATTAATTCTAGATTAAATCTTAATTAATTATTATAGTTTCTAATTAATATATTAACACTTAAATATATTAATAAACCATTTAATTAATTCTATTGATTTATTAAACAATTAATAAATCAACCTTTTACTCTACCGAACTCTATCCTGACATCCAGCTATGAGGGCAACCCAAATGGACTTTGCTTCAATTAACAAGATAAATATAAATATAAAGTCATGACTTAGACACCTAATCCAACAATGTCTGCAGAGGTGGTCCGCAGACTGCAGACCTTTTACCTCTTCAAAAACAAACAACACCTAAATAATCAATCACCAAGAAAGTAATTTTCGTCAAATTAATATAGATTGATAAGTTTGATTCTCGTCTATTTACATACTCAAGAGTAAGTAATGAGTATATATTATATACTCAAATAAATGTTTTAGCTTTTGTTATTGTTTACACAAGTAAGAAAAAGTTCAAAAGTTATGTTTATTTTATTTGTCAAATAGTTTATATTTAATAATATTTGAAAGAATGATATACATGAAAAAATAAAAGTAATAAAATAAAATAAAATAAACGGAATTTTACGAAAATTACAACTTAATACAAATCAATGTTATTAAGAAATTTCAATTTTTGGCCATGTTATTGAAATATGCCAAACATGAATGACAATCGAAACTATTATATACAAATTTACTTCAAACGAAATCTCCATAAAATAATAACAAAAAATAAATGACAACCACACATGCAAATACATCCACTTAATGAAAAATAAAAGTTACAGTAATTTTTCACAACCATATAATAATAATAATAATAATAATAATAATAATAATAATTATTATTATTATTATTATTATTATTATAAACATTAATACAAATACAAATACCCCAAAATAACATCAGTCATCAAAATTCCAAGTTTGAGTACCCAAGCCCTTAGATTTGATTAGAAAAATAGATTTAAAATAGTTGAATGATCTAACTGGATAATTTGGAAAATTGGGACTTATATATGTAGGTAGTTTGCAAAAATGATTATTAGAAAACCAACAGGAACACAACAAATACAATAGCAGGGGCAAAATGGTTCAAGTTTGGACAACAACAGACACAGACACATTCATACACACCAAATACACACACACACACAACCAAACATACAACCACACATAGCTACACATAGACATTAGACACACACACACACACACTAATGCAGAAACTGAAATAGAGAAATGAAAGTAAGAATAAAAATGAAATAAATCAAGGTAGGATGCTATATTTGATAACATAGAAAACAAAAGTATGATGTTATATTTGACAAAATTTCAAAGTACATTGTTATGTGACAGAAGAGAAAATTAAAGTAGATGTACAGAACACACACGTTCATACACATACAGAACACACACATGCGACATACACATACCAGTCTAATTTCAAACATAATTTAATATATCCAACAAAATGCCCAAAACTAAAAACACACAACACATCAGTTAAAACAGGGACAAATAGAACAAAACCAAGTTCCTCCAAAGCTCATCGGATTCTAGAAGGGACAAAAATGACGTTGGTTAAATACAAAAATAAGATAATGCTTTGAGATTTCGGGGAAATGAGTCATAATTTTCCTTAACAAACTAACTTTTTTTGTATTAACTGAAACACTAAAAATAGTGTAAAGAAATTACCGTTCAATCTCGTTTTCTGTCTTCGAAAGCTTATCAACAACCTCTAGATCTATAGCTCATAAATAAACTGTAATTAAACATACAAAAACACCGCCAAGCAAAAGAAATTAACAGAAAAATAGACATAAGTTACATCAATTCAAAAGGAAAGATTTGTAATAATCAATACCAACAGTGCCTCCTCTGATTCTTATTAATGTCTTCCTAGTAGCCTCTTCATGAGATAGTCTATCGCAATCACATTAATCCAGTTAATAGTTAAATTAAAGCATATGTTTAAAGTAAATATATACATAAATTCAAGCTAAGAAAAATTATCCCACATTTGGGACTGAATTCATATGTTCAGACTTCAGCCTTTGAAGAATAATCTAAGACATACCTTTTATTATTCATCCTTTAAGTAGCACCTCCAAATACTCACTGTCCAATAAATCAAACCATATATTGATAGATCCAAATAGATTCAAAAAGTACTTGAAAAACAAATGATAAAACCATTAGATCGAACATCATATTGGTAACACCAGAAAATTTGGAATAAGAGTTGTACCTTGTATCGATGTTAGTAGAAACCAAAAAATTTAGAATAAAATGTACCTTCATGTGGTCTCGATTTTCTAGATCGATAGAGGGATATGAAAAACAGTGTGATGGAGCTCGCTGACAAGGCAACCCAACGATTGTGTTGTAGAGCTCAAATATTATGTAGATGCCGATGGTGAGGAGAGGCGTGGTGCTGTGGTGTTGAAAGTCGACAGAAACTAGTGGTTCTCTGATGTGGGTGCGATGGGTTGTTATGGTGGTGCGGTCATTGGTGGCGGCAGATGTGGTTGGTGCTAGATATTTAGGGTTTTAAAAAGAGGATGAGAGATCGATACACACCGATGCAGTGTTGTTGATGGCTGCTCGTGATGATGGATGACGGAGGTGATGCAGAATTGGCGATGAGGAATGGTGGAGTCTGGATTGAGAAGACGAGAAGTGTGTCGATTAGTGAGAGTGACAGAGGGCATGAAGAAATTTGGGGAGGAATTACGAAAGGTTGGGGCGGATATCGAGGGATAGCAATAGAATAGCAGATAGAAAAAGTCAAAGCATCATATTCAGGAATATCTGTTGGGTATCTGCGTATTCAAACCTTTTTATGCATAATTACTTGTACTTTGTGGAAAACATGTTGGATCTCTTAATTTTAAGAGTTTCTATTTTTAGAAACCATTTTTCCTTTTTAATGTAGTATATATATATATATATATATATATATATATATATATATATATATATATATATATATATATGTATATATATAGACACACACACACACATGTCATCAATATTGGTCGTTAGGCAAGCTATGACTCGATAGTATGGCTGTCAATATATACGACAATCTTACTACAGGGGCAATTTTGAGAAAATGGATAGTGAAAATAAATTCCACCCCTTCCAAAGTAAAGTCATTGTACTTTTAGAATGCATCCAGTATTAGAGGAATGTCGGGATACCGTCAAGGCCATATGTTATACATTTTGTTAAGGTTGAAGGGTCGCCTCAACAAGACAGTGACATACATGATTGTGGTGTTTTTTGTATGTTTTAAGAACAGCCGGTTCCAAGCCATCATGTATCTATAACGACTGCAGCTCGAAGAGCAGCTATGTTATGAATTTTTGTGATAATATGGGTTCTATTTTTTAGGGATCTAGTATGACCCAACTTTATGATAGCTTTTGTCCAAAATACTTATATATAAAAACATGAGTTGTTTATTTTATATATTATGCCTTAATAATGTGTAGATTTTATTCATATGATATAAAAATTGTTTGTTTTATAAATATAGTCACTTAATTTGGTATTTATTAACCCATGTAATGCCCATTTACCACAACATCCAACCTCTATGATAAACGGTGTACACACATACAACTTTATAAAAAAAATTATTATTCCCTTTCTCCACAAAGGTGATGGATTTTATGCAAACAATGAGCTTAAAATCTTAAGTTCACATGCACCCTAATAAAGGATCTATGTTTTCTCAATTGAATCTATAACTAAGAACACAAGGTATATAATCAAAATTATATTCTAAAACAATTTAGAATTTCATACCTTCAAAGCTTTGGAAGCAAGCATCACAAGTGTCGTGCCTCTAATGGCTCACACCCAGAACCAAAGCAAGCAATAAACAAGAGAGAGAGGAAGGAGGAGAACTCCTTTTGGCGTGAATAATGGGGGTGGAGGAGGGCTCTATTTATAGTCTCAAACGGATAAGTCATATGACATAAAACTGTCATATTTGAACTCTTGATATGATAACTCTATTATCATACAAGTCAACTTACTTATCTTTGCCATAAATAGTCAAAACTCCCATATATGTATATATACATATATATTTCGAAAATTATATACATATATATATATATTTTTCGTCATATATATATATATATATATATATATATATATATATATATATATATATATATATATATATATATATATATATATATATATATATATATATATATATATATATAGACTTAGGATATTTTGAAAACCAACTTCACCCCGAGAACCCGAAAACTCTCAACTCTTATTGGATCAATCCTATATCTACCAAACCGATATTTTTTTTCAAAAAACCGACCCCATAGGCCTCTTAGACGCTCAAAATGGGCCCGGGTCACTGAAATTTTTTTCCGAAAAAACGATTTTTTTTTTTGGAAAAAAATTTGCACATAGGCAAAAAAAAAAGTTTGCACTTGTGCAAACGTTTTTATACGTACACTTTTTTTCAAGTTTTTTTATGGAAGTATTTCTAACATATATTTAAAGCGTTCTGTAAAAAAAATTTGAAAAAAAGTGTACGTATAAAAAAGTTTGCACATGTGAAAAAAAAAAATTTTGCCCATGTGCAAATTTTTTCAAAAAAAAAAAGTCATTTTTTTCGGAATTTTTTTTTGGAAAACGCTTAAATATGTGCGTTTTAGGCCCCTGTATTTTTGGTTTTTCGAAAATTTTGACCATTTGGGAGTTCTCGGGTTCTCGGGGCATAATTGGTTCTCAAAAAATCCCAACTATATATATATATATATATATATATATATATATATATATATATATATATATATATATATATATATATATATATATATATATATATATATATATATATATATATATATATATATATATATATATATATATATATATATATATATTGCTCAACTATTGAACAATTATAATTCAACCCCTTCACTTTTAATTAATCCAATTAATCTCAAATTATTTCTAAATTAATTTATGATTAATCATTAATATTATGATTTCCAATTAATATATTATTCTCATAATATATTAATACATCATATTTCTCTCTCTCTTTAAGTTATCTTGTCCTCTGCTGGTTTTGAGGGCAACCCAAAAGGACTGAGTTGCCGTCAATCAAGTATATTCCTAAATTATAGTCATGACTTAGACACCTAATCCAACAAAATGGACTGGTCAAAAATCGTCTACAAGTTCAACCAATGTTCTATTTCCACTTCTAGTGACAAACTGAGAGCCTGAAGGATGCCTAATGAGACAAAGAAGGCTATAATGGAAAAAGAAAATGAAGTCGGCAAGAGCTTTTTCAATGTTACTATAGCAAGGAATGTGATTTCTTTTAAAGAATCATATATCTAAAGAAAGCAAAAAATGGATAAAAAGACACACAATTAGAAATCAAGTAAACTACACAGTGGATATGGGGAGATAGGAAGATATCTTGTATGGACAGAGCATGAAGTGGTGGAAGAGGTGGAGGAGAGAAAAGGAAGGAAGCAAGGGTTAACGGGTATACAAAATTCTAGTATGATTATCCAGAATAGCTGACTGTACATGTAGATGATGAGTAATATGTTGTGTTTTAGGATTGTGTATTTTATTTTGTATGATGACTAGATGATGAAAGAGATGTTGTATTTTATCCGATAATGTTATGTAATATGTCTTTTTATGTATCAATATTATGTAATGGTGTTTAGTTAGTAACCAAATTGAACCTACAATAATTATGCAAGGTATGTGGCAACATTTTTAGTATAAATGCATGTGTAATTTCTTTACAACACAAAAACATTTACTTCCAAGCCTAAGAAATGTCTTCATGACTATCTCATATTATTGATAAGTTAAAACAACCGTTAACCTCATCATCTGATAATATGGTTAAACGCAAGTATGCAAAGATGGACGAAATCAAAAAAGTCGGTGTGTTAGGTGTGTTATAGACGTGAAGAAGAAATAAAAAAAAGTACAAGGAACTAAAATGATATTGAGAGAATATAGAAGTTTTCGTCCAAGAAATGAAAGAGAAGCATAAATGGATAGAAGAAAGATGAAAAATTACGAGGCAATGGTCGATAAAGAAATAAACTATGTAGATGGATGTGCTATAAAAGAACTCATATTTATAAACTATACAGGCTTGTACGACGCTACACAGAAAAGGATATATTTTACAAACAGACTTGGATCGATTATCAGAAATTCAAATTCCTTTATGATGAGTAGTTAGATTATATGTAATATTATGTCATATTCTGGTTTAATGAATGGATAACCCAATTTTTAAGTTTTAGTTGATGCGATTAATTTATAACATAATTGAATACAAGTTTCTGGTCCTATTAAATCTTGTCTTGTTCAAGTCAGAAGTCTTGGCATTATGACCCGCTACCTGAAGCTCCATTCTTATTCGATGCTCTCTTACTACTAGATTTTACCGTGCATGTTGATGTTTCTTCATTATGTGTTGGGGAAAAGATGTGTATTTGTTTCTGATATGACCTTTTGATGGCATTGTGAACACTCTGTTATGATTGGACCCTCCCTTATGAGGGATTATGATCGGTGTTTTTCTGCCTACCAAGTTGGAGTTTTAACAATCATCAAACCATCATCCTTCTCCTATTCACAAGGGACGGGAAGAGGGTTCACCAACTCCTTGTATGTCTGGCGGTAATAATTTCTATGATAGGCTTTGATAGCATTCTGGAATATATTTGCTAGGGTCGCAACCGATGGTGCCTTATCATATATGAAGCTTAAAAATTCCATGTTGCTGATGCAATCATGTGGTTTTTGTAGGAACCATGTCCATGCATTTGTGCACTCACTCTTACATATTACATAGGCAACGGGCAACATTTGCTTGTTCTCGTCTATCACAGACACCATTAACATGATACCCTTGAAGTCACTCTTTCAGGTGGGTCGTGACTGTTACATGGGCAAACCTACGAAATTGTGGAACAACCATAGCTACAAAACAACGAAAATAGTTTAACAAGTGATGTGGAAATATACTAAATTAACATATGAACATTTAAAAAACAAAGATTGGCGTGCAACCAAGTGGCGGGAACATGAACTCAAATTGGTCTTCAACATCTATTTGGATGTATGTCACAGTGTTAATATTATGCTTCTCTAAGTTGTAACAGTACGTAAGAAGTCTAGAAAATGATTACTCTTAGGGCCCCTTAAAAGTTTAAGCTTGTGCTTTCACGCATCATGCTTGTTTGTAGAATTTATTTATTTTGTACTTCGAAATGAAATCCCTTACGATGTCTTAATCATGTTATAGTTATTACCCATAACCTTGTCAATTAAATGGCCCGATAATTTTTTGTTTGATTGGAGATGTGTTGTGTTCACTTGTGTTGAAGAACAAGTGTGTTCATCATGAACTTTTTAAACATGTAACATTTTAGTTTTCCCCACTAGCACATATGAAATACGCCAACTATAATTTTCATGGTAACATGATGTCTGAAACCTTGTTTTTCAAGATCTATCAGTCTGGTACTGAAATCCCTCGTAAACACTTTTCACTCCAAGTGCTAGTTGAAAAGCTTCTTTGCTTTCGATTTTTGTACTTTGTAGGTCTAATATTTTGTGATGAGTTTTGGCTATGTGATCAAATAGGTGCATGTAATGGGTTTGGACATGACGGTGTATCTGACATATTATAAAATAGTGCTTTTGTGAACTGATAAGCGTGTTCATCAACCGACCATTTATTTTAAGAATTATTTTCTTCAAGGCAAGATACTTCTAAACAAAATTTTAAGAATTATTTTCTTTAAGGTAAGATACTTCTAAACAAAATTCTGTTAGGCTCCGCATAAGGAACTAGATTGATCTCATCCACCACCAAGGAAAGTATTTCTCGATGATATGTATCATCACCATTACCAACGACAACATCACTAGGGGGTTTACCTTGAATGATAAAAACCCTAAAATTTCTGTATTGGGCAGTAAACTTTAGCTCAATAATAGTAGTAGTAATAATAAACACAAAATCACAGGATTAAAAATTCAATCCATGTCAACAAAAAAAAAAAAAAATGCTAGTGTGACATCCATGTCAAGATGTAAGTGCTTCAACCAATAGTTTTCGTATAAATAAAACCGAAAATTAAATTAGGGAACTTTAATTTGATTTTTTCATATAGCTGATTGGTTTTAATAACATTAAATCATATCATTATATACAAACTTAAAAGTTACAACACTTCACGTTCTTATAATACTTTTCAGTAATCAATGTTAGAAATTAGTTATAACAAACCAAAAGAGTGGTGAACTTATTTGTAATCATGTGATCTACAATCAACATTCTTTTAAACTATATTTGTAAATAAATGCTACATTTTCAATCAAAGAAAACATAACACAGTGTGCAAAATAGTACGACAACATACACATCTAACCATAGCTTTTCGAATTATGAATCTAAACAAAAAATGCAGAGAATTTAATGGTGATATTTGATTACGCGGACACAACAGCCACTTATTGCTTTATATATGTAAGTATATAAACACAAGTAAGCTATACAATATGCAAGTTCTAATAATCTTGCATGATCCACATTCAAAATGTTCACTCATATCACGTTCTTTTTTTATGGATTTATACAAACAACGTTCAACATCAGGGTGCTCATCCAAACATGAAAGAATGAAAAGACATGAAAAGTATCTTATACTTAATGATTACGCAGGCAATGCAAAACTTGGTTCAGCCCAACTTGCAGGATCCATCACCAAACACACATCATTCTTCTCAAAATCAGCAAGCTGCATCAACAACATTGATTATTTATATGAAAATGGATGATTGAGGAGCAAGAAGGTGAAAGATTTGTATACCTTCTCATTGCAGTGAGGGCAGTAATGATACTTGTGCCAAAGGCAATCCATTGATGGACAAAGAAAGCATACTCCAAGCATGAATGGTGTTATGCAACCAACAACAGCAGCCAGACTTAGTTTTGATCTATCAAACATTATTACAGAAAACAAACATGATTAAACCATAAAAGAAAATATGATTTAGTGACATCGAGTTGTAACTGACAAGTGGTGGTATGCATTATAGAAGTTTTATGACTAAACACGGTAGTTTTCCTTTTCCCCAAGCGCTTCATATACAATTCAGTCGTATATTTGATTTTCTAGTTATCAGTCACAGATTTGTAGAGTGAAAACGTTTCCTTCAACGGAGATAGTTCATCCATTACTAAAAGCATAAATGAACCCTTTCTGATTCAGTTCACAAGCAAAACAAAATTAAATTGCAAGTCCTCCACATAAATTTAAAAGCCATTTTGTATGATCTCAAATCGAATTACACTACCAAATCATCTGATCTAAGGTGCAACATTTTAGGGAAGATCTATCTTTAGGTTTTGTTCTATATAGTGATTGCATCTTGTAAAACCATGAAACGTCCTAACAGGGTAAGGAACCGATCTGAATACCTGACGCTGGTGAGACCGGAGCTGCCACAGAAGGCGCAGTTAATGGGAGCAGGAGTATCTCTGTAAATCGTCTGCTGAAGAGGAACACCTTTGGGATCACCGAAGACAGCGTTGGGAGGGATCCGGCCGGATTGATATGGATTAATTCCGACGTAGTATTGCTGTTGTGGAGGTGCGTAAACAGGAGGAGGCTGATAGTTGGGATTATAGGGGATCCCCATCACCGGTTGCTCGTTCTTCTTTTCCATCTTTGACGACACCGCCGGATCAATTACTCTAATCAAACTCGAGAAAACGCGTCCTAGGGGCTTATCGAAATCAAATAGAAGGATAAAGAGCTTTTAACAATGGAATTGTAGGCAAATATGATTATATAGATGCAGCCATTAGAGGGAAAATGTCAGCGAAGATGGTCATGGATGATGGTTTCTACCAAGTCTGGTATTCAGTTGATTGTCCAGGGCTCTTTTTGTCAAATCGAATAATCTAGAGCGACTAATTTGACTGGACTTTTTTGCCCTCCAACCCTTTGGATTTATCTTTTAAAAATGGAACATTCACAAAACTAAGTAACTATTACTAATCACTTTGTTATTAAAAATGAACACAAATTTACGAGTTTTGAAAATCGAATCGAACATGTTGTCTGGAACTCTACGTTTTGGATTGTTAGAAGATTTGGTGAGACATACCTAAAGGTTTATAGAAATTCATAATATAAATGGCAAAAATATGTATATTTTTGACCAATACTGTTACT
The DNA here is from genome assembly GCA_023525715.1 of Cichorium intybus. Classification (NCBI taxonomy): domain Eukaryota; kingdom Viridiplantae; phylum Streptophyta; class Magnoliopsida; order Asterales; family Asteraceae; genus Cichorium; species Cichorium intybus. Next base: position 8,162,327 of record CM042016.1, read on the forward strand.
CTGGTATAAAGTTTCAGATAAAAAAAGTTAGGTTTATTTTGATCTTCACATGGCTTTAGAGGTCTAGGAATGGTATTTTGTATATCAATTCACCATTTTATTATTGAAAATGAGTTATATATAATCAATTTTATAAAGTCACTGGTTGTAGTGGATGACGGTAGGAATAAATAAATGGCTTTGTGCAGTATACGATTCAATATTACACATGTTATAGTATGGATTTAACCAATGATATCAACTTTTATGGGTTGGCTAAGTTGTGGCTTCGATGTCCATGTTACATACTAGTCAGATATTCATTTGTCTTTTTAATGTCCTGGATCAAACGTAGTTATACAAATTATTTACAACGGTGATGTCAAATATTTTGTAATATTCTTACTAGTATGTCTCGGAATACAATATCACCGGTTGTTGTTAACCATGTTGTGAAAAGTGGTGTTAATCGATTTATTGGGAAAACAGTTTTGGTGGCAATGGGTCATCTGAAACACGTAGTAACCAATATATAATTTATTACATATAATGTTAACTCCTATAAACTTGATGTATGCATAATTTATTGCACTCCTATACAAAGGCGGAACGTATTGAGGGCTAGGGGAGACTCGAGGTACACAAAGCAAGTTGATTACAAATGACCAATAGATGAGGTTGATGTTTGGTATAAAGGTACAGAAGTTGATCATGATGATCTTACATACGACGCTGATGATTAATAAGCTAATGATTATGCAAAATTAATGATGTTGGTATAAAGGTAAATCGTCATGTAATCATAACTAAAATCACTTGCTCAAACATTAAAAATCTAATATTCAAAATTTAAATCATAATAATCAGATAACTAGTTTCATAATATTAATCAAAATATATTGTTTTGTTTTGTTTTTTTAAATATCGATTTAGATATTATTTTTATAAAAATCATAGTCATTCTTCGATTGTTATTTGAATTGTAAGAACGTCGTATAAAATGAACAAATACTGAATGAGGGCAAACTTGCTACGAATGTTCTATAGAAAAGTCATTGGCAAAGTTTTTGGACGGATGGAAAAAAAAAACTTCCCATATATTCTAGAATTTAATTGAAGGAATGTTCAAAAATAACCATTTTTATTAATGACATTTAATAATCATATTATTTTTCAATAAACTACAAAAATGATTGTTATTTTGGAAACTTGGTTGAGTTCTGAAGTGTATAGAAATAGTTTTTGTCATCATAGCTATTTATAACTTTTCTATCAACAAAAAACATAGTTTCAACCTAAGGTATTAATCTCGATACAATTTTTTATATATGAAAAACTCCGTTAATTGGTTGTTATGGTTGACTCTATTTACGGGTGTTGCGTCTATTAACTTCATATTATATTTCTTAAAACTTTATCAAAATGGTGTCAATGGAGAATGTATTATATCCATATTTTAATGAAGTCATGCAATTTGTTTCTTGCAAGTTTCTCGAATATGAAAGGGCAAAATACAAAAAGCCCAACCATTTACATGGTAAGATTCAGAAAAACCCTCAAACTATATTTAGGTTTAAAAAAAACCTCCATTTTTAGTTTACCTTTCAAATTCATTCCATTTATAGGTAACCACTCATGGAAACCGGGTAAATGAAATACGTGGACAAAATAATAATTTTTATTGCAAACGTGGAATATATCTTGATAGGTAGACATATAATTAGGGTTATTTGTTTAAAGGGGCTGTTTGGATAAGCTTATTTAGCTCATAAGCACTTTTAGGCAAAAGAGCTTCTGAGCTTCTGGCTTTTTAAAAAGTAGTTTTTAAAAAAGTGTTTGGTTAAACTTATGTGGTGGGAAAAATTAATATTTGTTTAAAAAGTGTTTGGATAAGATTTTATATATGTAAAATGACTAAAAAGGACATTTTTACATATTGTTGGGGGGCATTATTGTCATTTTGCAAGTAAAAAGCCATTTTCTTTTTGAAAAGCCAAGAATATGGAGCTTTTGGAAAACAGCTTTTCCACCTTTGCTGAAAAGCTAAAATAAAAAGTGCTTATTGTTACCCAAACACTCTTTTCAGCTTATTGACTTTTTGAAAAGCCAAAAAGCTAAAAAGCACTTTGTAACATCCAAACAGCCTCGTATTCCGAAATGGTGGTGGCTTTAGGTCTCGGAAAATTTTACGGAAGCGGCCTCCCAAGACTACGAATTTACCGATCACTTTATGCTGTGGACAGAAGCTCATTTGCCAATGGGTGGATTGAACTTCAAGGGCGTATCGGAGGCAATGTCAAGAAGCTCCGAAAGCAAATCGAGAAAAGAAGAAGGAATCCATAAGTCCGCGGTCGTTAAAGAAAAATCCTATTTCAAAATCGCTGGAAAAATCTGTCAGAAAGAAGAAAGAGATAGAAAAAATCGTTGGAAACTAAGACTCAATACGTATGGTTGGATTGCCTAACCATTTTATTGTAATTTGCTTTAATATATAGGTATTCTGTAAATTTCTTTTATTTAAAGGGACCATTTGTGTGAAATATGTATTTGCTGTAATATAGGACCATTTATGTGAATTAAGTATTTGCTATAGGACCAATGGAAGTTTTCTTTTCGTCTATTAGATGGGTGTTGATTTTGCTTTAAAGGGTGATGGACGGTTGTGCCCCTGCTTATGTCGTGGGGCTCAAGGTGCGGTTTTCTTATATATATGGAGGAGTCAGGTGTGATGGGTGGTGTAGAGCCTTTTGTTTAGACTTGGTCGTTTCTACCACTGGTGCTGGTGTAGCCGTGTAGGTTATATTACTCAAAGCTGCTAATGGCTTCTAAAGCACATTCTCTAATTCTCTTTATACCTTCCTGTAATTAGTTAGTGCAATGTCATTGTGCATAGTTTTTATTTCATAGATGCAGGTCTAGATTTTCTTGCTGCTTTGTAACTGTACCAGCTAGACGCTGGTCTCTTTTTTTTTTTTTTCTTTTTTTAATAAAGCTTGATGTTCCAAAAAAAAGTATTTGCTGTAATATAAAGGGTTGTTGGTAAAGGGCAGTTTCGTCCATTTGTTGTAAATGAATAAATGCTTAGGGTCTTGGTACTGGTTTTGGCATAATTCTTATGCATTTATGGACCGGTATGTTGCAATGTTGTTTTATCTTTGTTATTATCAGTATGTTGCACCCGATCAATTGGACAAATTAGTTTTGCAAGCTATAGTACGGCATTGATGTCAAAATAAAATTTACGTTTATTCTTGAAATCTGCTAAAAGGACCCGTTCTATCATTTATTTTAAGTTTCATTGTTTTTCGGTAAACTTGGTTGATAAAAAAGTATTACGTTCAAAAATTGGATGCTAAAATAAACGTTATTTCAAAGTAGGTTGCTAAAATAAACTTTATTTTCTAAACTTTGTTGTTATTAACGACTTTGGCTTCAAACTCTGTTACTAAAAGAGAATACCAATAAATTAACCAATCCTGCATTTCAAATCAGTATATGTTGCTAACAATAGCATTAGAAACTAGGTTGCTAATTACAAAGTCATTAACAAAGTTGGTTGGTATTTACACAAATTTTGTACAAAGTTGCTTGCCAAAAATAAATTAGTAACACAAAGTTGGTTGGTATTTACACAAATTACAATATTTAGTCAAATACTAAGTTGACTATAATAACACTCGATACACAATTGTGAAGTAACAGATTGCCAGTAAAACAAAAAAAAAAATTGCTAATAAACTATATATCTCTTTAAACAGTTTGTCTTCGGGGATTCTGTAAACTTTGCCTTCTTCCCCTTCGATTCAGCAATGAGTTCATTCTTTAAAGCTTTACAATGGTCATTCAACTTCAGATTAACCCAATCAAAATAATTGCAATATTTGCTTGAACCCTGAACAATGAAAATTTTAGTCAAATAAAGTAATTACCAAATTATTTATTTGCATTTGTATGTGAACATACCCGATTTTTCCAACGATTTTTTCTACCTCTTTCTTTCTTTCTGACAGATTTTTCCAGCGATTTTGAAATAGGATTTTTCTTTGACGACGGCGGACTTATGGATTCCTTCTTCTCTTCTCGATTTGCTTTCGGAGCTTCTTGACATTGCCTCCGATACGCCCTTAAAGTTCAATCTACCCATTGGCAAATGAGCTTCTGCCCACAACATAAAGTGATCGGTAAATTCGTAGTCTTGGGAGGCCGCTTCCGTAAAACTTTCCGAGAACTAAAGCCACCACCATTTCGGAATACGACGAACTCAAATTGCTACGTTGCTCGTCTAATTGGGAGGGAATCTGGATGCGGTCTAAGCAAATAACCCTAATTATATGTCTACGTATCAGGATATATTCCACGTTTGCAATAAAAATTATTATTTTGTCCACGTATTTCATCTACCCGGTTTCCGTGAGTGGTTACCTATAAATGGAATGAATTTGAAAGGTAAACTAAAAATGGAGGGTTTTTTAAAACCTAAATATAGTTTGAGGGTTTTTCTGAATCTTACCCAATAAATGGTTGGGCTTTTTGGTATTTTGCCCAATATGAAATTTTAAAATGTGCAATGTTTAATGCAGATTGTTGACGTTTGAGTTGTCATCAAATTAAGAGTTGCCACCTAACCAACCAACAAGAAGGGCATGTGATGGCATCCCATAACCCGAAATATGTGGTCCTAATTATATAGTCGTTCACAAGCTGGTTCACCTCTATCCTAACGATTAATAGGGTCGATGAGCTGACAGATTTGAGAAGCAACCTTAAGCAGCTAGGTTCTGAGCAATGACGAACTATATGTTGATGATTATGCTTGCTTAAATTTGAGTTGCCATCAAACTAAAAAGAAGTGACATGTTGTTGGAAGACATGGAAAGTCACTTCATCGTTCATATTAGCCAGTAATTAATGATTAAAGTATTTACGAGCTTCATGGCAAACCAACATTCAAACAATTTACTCAATTATAATAAGTTAGCAGTAATGCTTTTGGTTCGAGATTTTTGTTCAGTATTGGTGGAGTTGGGATGTAAGATCCTTAAGATTGAAAATTCATACACTTATGATTCCAAAGATCCAAAAAATGATATCTACTTCTTGGTTTGATGTCAGCTCAAGTGAAAGTGTATCAAATAATAATCTTATAAGTGAGTTGCCATCATCCAACAAACATATATTTATTTCTAAGTCTCCGATCAAAGTGTTAGATATTTATGGAATATGTAGGAAAACTTTTGTAACATGTACAAGTTCATTTCAATAAATGAGATAATTTTACAAGCTATATATAATAAAATCAATCAATGAACAAATAAAAGCAAACCACAATCTAATCGGAAAAATTCTTTTATGTCTATAAAAATCGATAATTGTAATATAATTTTAATCATAATATGGTGTTCTGATTATATAGTGTTTTAACAAAAAATAATAATAATAATAATACACTAAGTAATATATCAAACATATAAACTACACATGTCAACCCCTCAAGGTCACACAAGCCTTCAGTCAAACAGGTCTGATAATTGATCATAGGGGATATTGAGTTAAGTTCATGCATTATATGTCAATGGTGTTAGTGTATCTCACATTGGTGCGACACGGCCTTATGAGTTTGTATATATGTTGGAGTCTCCTCTCTCTCCACAAGGGCTCTTTTGGAAAGACACTCTTGGGCTCCACATATATTTAAATTGTATCGGAGTCGGCGTCCCGCACCCCTGTAACCTCATCGAGCCTACGTCTCTGAGGGGAAGTGTTAGTGTATCTCATATTGGTGTGCACAGTCTTATAAGTTTGTATATATGTTGGAGTCTCCCCTCTCTCCACAAGGGCTCTTTTGAGAGACACTCTTGGGCTCCACATATATTTACAAATGACATCCATGTTTTCCTATAGTTAGCTAGCATTATCAAGACGTGTGACATGTTGTTATAGACTAACTTTCACCGGTCCTTGAGGGTTGCAACTCGTGATGGCATCTCTATTAACTGTGGGCGATCTCACAAATGGCTAAAATGGGAAACAGATTTTAGGTCCAACTAAAAATGAACTTGTGTTCAATACGTTCTGTACATGCCCCTTCAGATAGTATTAGAGGAGGCTATTGTTGTAGTTGAACAAAATTGCTATAAAACTTCATTGGAAATTTAAAAACGATAAATGAATAAACAATTAGTTGAAAAACGAAGTTTTGAACATGACTTTTTAGTTTCGAACATGTTCCTCAAGTTCAAAAGTCATTGTTATTTGTAGCATGTTTTTATATATATTATATCATGTTCATATACAAAGCCAGATAAGGAAAACATGAAAAATTGAGTTTCTAAACTGTTTTTTGAGTTTTTAAAAAAAGACATAGTTTCGAAACTCATTTTTAAGCCATGATTGAAAGATTCGGGTACGTATAACATTAAATCGGTGAACATACTACACTGATTTAGAAAATCACTTATCATTCTTTCCATGATTTGCCGGGTTGCAAGATTAGAGACTTTGAAACCAAATAGAAAAATTCTAGTAAAAGTTATCGAGAAAAACATTTTGATATTTAACCGCTTTTTGTACTTTACAACTCGTAAATACATCAAATATTATACATGATTGTCATTTTTGCAATTTCTTTAATACCAACCATGGACATGTCATGTGTCGTGTGTAAACCAACTTCCTGTTTTGTTCTTGTAATACCAACCATTGATATGTCGTGTGTAAACCAACTTCCTGTTTTGATATGTCGTGTGTAAACCAACTTCCTCTTTTGTTTTGTTCTTGCAACCAAGTATTTTGATTGTTCTTGTAATAGCAATGAAGTATTGGTTATGGCTGAACAAAGACACTTTTTTATTGTATTAGCAACCAAGTTCGTAGTTATTCCTTTTAATAGCAACCAACTTTGTGGTTTCTAGTACAATAATGTTGAACCAACTACATTAATCTAAAACAATCCATTTTCTGGTGGTCTGGTACTAACTAATCCATTGCATTTTTTGTTTGTTATTGTATTAGCAACCAAGTTCGAACTTATTCCTTGTAATAGCAACCAACTTTGTGGTTTTCTAGTATAATAATGTTGAACCAACTGCATTCATTACTCCAAAGCAAGTTCATTACAATCAAAACATTACCTTCACTTTAAACAACCACATTCGACAATACTAACATACCATCAAGCAACTACATTCGACCAAGCACAACTGATCAACCTAACACCTACAACTTGTACACAAGTATCCCTAAAAACAAAACCTAACTGATAATTAGGCATATTTTGAGATTTCGATTTTCGATTTCAAGCTCCTTCAGGTAACGGTTTTGGAATTTGAATTCGTAACGAGACTTTTCTTCATCTACACAACCAATAAACCCACACCGTGATCCCTGACATTTCAAAACACAATTGATTAGGCATTCTAACCAACTAGGGTTACGATTGAAAAAAATTAAGGATTTTAGATCACCGTACCATTTTCGAACACGCATAGAATGGCCTACCAGGGTTTTTCTTTGTCCGGGACGTTCTTATTATCGCGACAGCTCCACAACCGCATGTCACCACAGCCATTGCACGTCTGTTTCAATTGCGATTGGATTTCGGGACCAATCGCGTGTTATTTGTTGTTATATGCTCTTTGTTCATGGAAAAGACGAAATTACCCCCACATTTAACACCCAATTTGACGGATTGTTATGTTAGGGACCAAGCGCGTAACAAATTTAAATATCGGGGATCGTCCGAGTTAAAAAATTACTTTAGGGACTAGGCGCGTATGTAACCATATACCACAGGGACCATCGTGTAATTTTCTCTATTTATTATGATCTATATAATAACGACTTAATGAAAATGCAAAACAAAAGGTTGTATTGTGTTGAATTTGTCATATAAATTGTGTTATGAGGTGTTGTTTGACGAACATCATTAATGACAACAATTTAAAGATATTAGTAGATATATAATTAATAATATAACTTGTCCAATTTATATATAAATTTAATAATATAAGAATAAATAAGATTATATATAAAAATATAATATATGTATCAAATAAAAGTTAGATAGAACGTCAATAATAACATCAATCTAAAGATAATAGTAATATATTTTAACGGTATAACTTGTTAAAATTTATATATAAATTTAATAATATATCAATAAATAAGAATATATCAATAATATAATAAATATATCAAATAAAATCAAAACAATTTTTTTTGAAAACGCAAGATGTCAAATTGGAAAGTGAAGGCTCTATGATTCGGTGGTAGGTTTACTTTGGTTAAATCGGTTCTCAGCAGTCTTCCTTCGTATATTTTTCTCACTGTTCTGTGCACCCGTGAGTGTGATAAAGAATTTAGAGAGTGTGAGGTCTTCTTTTTTCTGGGGTGGGGGGGGGGGGGGGGTAATCACAGAAAGTTAGTTTGGGTTAAGTGGTCAAAAACAGTCTCAGCTTTCAATCTAGGCGGTTTAAATATTGGGTCTTTAAGGGCGCAAAATTTGAGTCTCCTTGGTAAATGGTGGTGGCGATTTCATGAAGGAGGAAGTAGGGGGGTGGGGGCTATGGGTTAAGGTAATTCGAAGCCTTTACGGGTTGAGTGGTGGTCTAGATGGGTCGGGGGCTGGTAGTAGTACATGGGGTAATATTGTTAAGGCCGGGTTGGAAATTGAGAAGTTGGGTATCCGGTGGACTGATTCGTTTGGGAAACAGTCTGGCTAGTAAGTTCCCAATATTACTTAGGTTAGATAAGAATAAAGCGGCTTCGGTTAGCGACAGAAGGATCTTAAGTAAGGAGGGAGGTTGGGAGTGGAGGTGGGATTGGGTGTATCAGCCGAGAGGTAGAACCAATGCTGAATTAAATAACCTCCTAGAGCTTCTAAACTCGTTTTCAGTGGATCAAAGGCAAAAGACCGGTGGAAGTGGTTCCTAACAAAGGATGGAGAGTTTGAGGTTAAAAAGCTTAGAAGTCTGGTGGAAGAATTGGTGCAGGTTCCAGGAAATTCAGAAGTATGCCCGACAATTTTGTCGAATATAGTTCCAAAAAAGGTAAGTATATTTATTTGGAGGGTTAGACACGGTAGCATACCGGTTCGCGTTCAATTGGATCGAAGAGGTGTTGATATACCTTCCTTACTTTGTCCAATGTGTAACGAGAGTTTAGAAAATATTAATCATGTTTTGGTTCGTTGTCTGGTGTCTGGTTCGATTTGGGAGAAGGTCTTTGCTTGGTGGGGTCTGACAGGTCATGGACACGGGGATGTAAATCAGTTGATTTCAAACAAAGGGAAAAGGTATTGGAAGAAAGAATCGAAGGAAATCTGGGAAGCGGTAGTATGGTCGACTCTATATCTCCTTTGGTGTCACAGGAATGCAATCATATTTGAAAATAAAAAGACGTTTGTGGAGGTTCTGTTTAGCGAATTTCAGTGGAAATCCTTCCTTTGGTTTAAAGCGAGATATAATAAGGTCAGATGGAATTGGCTGCTTTGGCGAGTTCATGCTCTGTTTATTGTCTAGTTAGATGGAATTGGCTGAGTTGGCGTGTTGTTCGTTAAATTGGTTATTGAAAGTCTTGGTCATTTAGTAAAATTGTCTCATTTACCCTTTTCTTTGCTTGTATCTCGCAAGCATGTTCTGGTAGTCGGGTAGCATGTGTTTAGATGGAAAGTTTGTACTCTGTGTATTTTTGGTCAGTGGAATAAAATTGCCTGCCTTTCAAAAAAAAAGACCCATTTTTACAAAAAGAATTGAATAAGTCATATTTTTGAAAACAAAATAGGAAACGACCTCATTCTTGTAAAAAAAAACTCGCTAATTCTATCTCCTCCTCTATAGACCATTTCTTACCTGAAGCATTCCCTTCTTTGGTTGTGGATCGGATTCGGGTTTCGATTCAGAATTGGAATGGGGTGGGGATTGGAAGTGGAATTGTGAAGATGCGTTGAAATGTTGATCGAAAAGTTGTTGCTATGACACTTGAAATTGAGAATAACATGATGAAACCTCACCATCAAAAATTGGATTTAGAGAGTAAAGCAGGGCTTTTAAATGAGGACGGTAAGATGATGGGGATGAAGAATCAGTTGTTTTGTGAATTGTTCAAAGACATTTTGAAAATTTTATAGTAAAAAAGGTTTTTTGTTGTGGTAAAAATGATAAAACAGGTGTACGTATTTATAATTGAAAAAAGGGAAAAAAAATATTAATTTGAAGTTATTGGTCAAAAAGCGAAAAGAAAGAACGGCGAGTTTGTGCCGCCGAGGCTTGCCGCCCAAATGCAATTCCATCAAGGTCTGATGTTTGCCGACAACAACAAGCACCAAGTCGGATCGCGCCAACAAAAACCACCCCCTAAGACTACACGGAGTGGTGCTCAATGGCCAACGAATGGCCAAGGGGTTTTTGTGGGTTGGCAGCCGTTGGCCATTTTGTAGGCAGTGGTGGCCAGTGGCCAACGAACTGCCAACTAAATTAGTTTGAGAAATTACAACTTTAGTCCTTGTACATATATAAAACAAACAGAAAATATTTTTTTACTTAAAATTTAAACATTTCATTAAAAATAAAACACACAAACAACTAACAATTAAAAAGTTAAACAAACACACAAACTAAAACACACAAACAACTAACAATTAAAAAGTTAAACAAACACACAAACTAAAACACAAACCTAATCTACTTATCGTCGAACGTGTATCCCAATTTCCTAGCCGCATCCTTCTTCGCTTGAAGTGCAATTTGATACTCGAACCCTCGTAGATCAGAGATGTTTCACGTCACAATATCCATCAGCTTGGTTTTAACTTTCTCTTCATGTAAAGTCTGCAAAGTGGCGACTTGATCGTTAAATTGTTGCAATTCTGCGTTACATTGACTACTATTAGTACCAGAACTACCTCCCTTCATCTTCCTCTTTGCTTGATCACGACCAATCGGAAGAACGTCAGCCTCCGGCTCCTCATTCATGTCGAACCCAACATTTGCATCAGAAGACACTGAGAGTGTGTGGATGTGGATGTTTTGAAGCGTTTGGTAGTATTTATTCCAACGGCGAACTAATGAAATGATGTTTGTTCCTTCCATTTTTCGTTGTCTCGGATTACCCTCCAAAACGCTTCCGCATAAGCATTGAAAGGATGTTTGGTGCCATTTTTGTTGATATATTGCTGCCGAGCAGCCACCATCACATCATCTATATTGGCACCACTTTGCCAATTTCGTTTACATTGAGAAAAAATCGCCTCAAATTTCTTGGCAATTTTACTTACACAACGCCATTTCGAGTATATTGACTGGTGGCTACGATATATACGACCCATTCGATGACACCATAATTTCCAAATCTTTTCTTGGAAAACTTGGGATTCTTGGTCGTTTCCTTGAGCCGCATCCTCCGATATGTCGACCCATGTTTTTGCCAAAGCTATTACCTCGTCAACTTTCCAAGGCTCTACCTTGGCTCTCTGTCTCACTGGGGCTTTCCCTTTTCCACGACTTTTTGATGGGTTTTTTTTGTTGTGGTTCTTCTTCTTCTTCTTCTTCTTCGTCTTCTTCTACTTCTTGTTCTTGTTCTTCTTCTTCTTCTTCCGAGTCCGATGCAAGAAGACGTCGTGGTTGAGTTGAGAAGAATGGTGTTTCTGAAACTTGGGATTGTACTTGTAGTGGAGAAGGTGTGGTGAAAAGATTTTGAGATGGTGTGGGAAAAACATTTTGGTTTTGGGATAAATTGTAGACAAAGTTGGCTAAGAATTTGTTTTGTGTCGGTGAAAACAGCGGCTCATCGGGTTGGGGTGAAAACATTATAGGGTGATAAGCATTTGTATCTAGGTTTGATTAATGGTTTGAAGGAGTGATATGAGTGTTGGAAGATTGTTTTTTGGAAGATTTTGAACCTTTCTTTTTGTTTGAAGACATTTTGAGAGAGTTTTGGAACAAATGATTGTATGAAATGAATGAGATTTAGATGTATATATATAGGGGATGAAAGAGGTTTTAAAAATCTGATTTAAAAAAAACGGCTACTTTTTTGACATGGGTTAAAAGTCTAAAGTTTTTAAAACATTCCAAATTTTAAATCTAGCCGTTGAGGGGGTGTTTTTGACATTTTTTGAAACTTTCTCATCCGTTGGCATCTCGTCAACATGTTGGCGAATGGAGGATGGTGATCGGAGGGCGAGGAGCTCGGCGGTGGTGTTGGCGAGTCGCCAAGAGGTTTGGCGACTGACAACGCCTAGTGATATCAAGTATTTTAGGCGTTGTTGAGCCCTGTTCTTGGTAAAATTATATCATATATGCATGGGTATTCTCACTTTTCGTGTCAGGACTTGTCTGGAGAAAAAGAACATAAACAGGGACTAAAAGTGTACAAAAAGGAAAAAGTATGAAAAGAATGCAAAATCAAGAGAAGACGTACGCGCGCCGCGGGTTTTGGACTTGCGCGACGCGGATGTAAGGCGGTGGAACACATTTAAATGACGAAAAAACGGGGAACGGATAAGTACGCGCGCCGCGGATTTCACATTTGCGCGGCGCGGTCACGGGAAATTTGCAACTATAAATAGAGGCATTTCCGGCCGAAAACCCTAGCAAAGACTTGGTGTAAACATCGACCTAGAAGCTCTTTGACTCGAGGATTCATTTCAGCAAGCTCATATTTGGTATTTTCATGTTTTTAGATTTTATTTCACTTTAGTTAAACATTTGTAATCTTGAGTTGAATCTTTGGGTGTGACAACCATCGATCTCCAGCTTAGGGTTCTGTTTTTAGTAGCATTTTGGTTACTGATTTTGTATTTGGATATTGGATTTGGTGAATGCAATCATTCGGTTACGTTGAATATTGGTTTTTCGGTGTTTTGGATGTTAGTTTGTGTTTTGATTGTTGGTTTGTGTGTGGATTTTGTTTGTGACTTGGTTGGGACTGTTTTCCCTTGCTGAAAACAGTGGCTAACTTGGTTAGGTTAGGCATTAAACTTTGGCTATTAACTGTCTCTTAGAACTGTTAGTTATTAGCTAGTTTATGTTATGCTCGGTTTTGCTAGTTTGAATGCCTTCAATTGCTCCTGATTCAGAGATGTACTTCTGATTTCAGAAAGTAACTAGGTCATCTGGACATAGCTAAGCTTGGCTTAGGTGTTTGAATATTGCTTTGAGGCAGACAGATAGAAATTAATTCCTCCGACTATAGCCGTGACACTATTAGTTGGTAATCTCTCATCTAGGCTGACCACGTAGCTCCTGTGGATCGACCCTGACTCCACTATACTAGTGAATGTTAGGTTTTTCTTATTTTTGACCGCATGACGACCTCTGCGTGCATGTCAAATTTTGGCGCCGTTGCCGGGGAGCTGTGAGCTTAGAATAGGTGAGCAGTAGGAATTTGTTTCTTGTTTTTTGAATTTTCAATTTGGTGTAATTTCATTTCTTTGTTTTGATTCTTGTGGGCGTATTGCACCAGTGCATGCGTACCCGCAGGGGAGAGCAAGCATCCCCATTACAGTTTGATTCTGAAATTGAACGTACTGCGCGCAAACTCCGTGCCCGTAGGCGTTTGAGCATCATGAATTATAGTCAAGTTAGCTGTAGTCCGGTTAGCGTTGCCCAGGACCCAGCAGGTGAGGCAACTGGGAGGTTTTCTATCCCTCCACTTTCAGAATTTCAGTTTGGAAGCTCGAGTGCTTCTGGTGGTGCAGTTTCAGCCCCTGCACCCATACCATCATGCACTCCGCCTTCCATCCCACCATTTTTACCCGTGTCTCAACCACAATCCACCAATCCCTTTACATCTGCTATGACTTGGGGAGAGCCGACCCGAGATGGCACCCCAACTCCTAGACAGCATGCACCAACATCACAACCACAACCAGCCCTCTTTAAACCTCAATCTACATACCAACCAACACAACCTATACACTTTCAACCACCGCATCAACCGTAATACCAATACCCAGAGACGGAGGAAGTATACGACGAAGAAGATGAAGGATGGGTGCCACCGGCACCGCAACCACAATGGAACCGAGGTCGGGGACCTCCCAGGCGAGCACCACCATACCAACCAGGTCAGCGGGAGTACAATGATCATCTTTACGGTAACCCCGCTCAACCCTTACATTTTGTACAACCGATACGGCAATCGGTTGCATCACATTTCCAACCGCGGGAATATGATGATTCGTCGCCGATCTATATTCCTGATAACATAGATTCGCAAGTAGAAATCAAACCTCAATTATTAGGAATATTAACTCAGTTTAGGGGATACAAGACTGACGACCCTTATAATCATTTGTATGAATTCTTAGCAATCGCCAACGCCAACACTCCTAGGAATACTGATAGAGATATTTTTAGGCTTAGATTGTTTCCATTCACCCTTAAGGATAAAGCCAAGTATTGGTTTACATCCTTACCATCAAATAGTATTACTAGTTGGGAACAACTCAAGGCGAAGTTTTTGCAAGAATTCTACCCAGTCAGTAAAACCACGGAGATTAGACGAGCGATACAAGATTTTCAGCAAAAGCCTGGAGAGGCTTTTCATGAAGCATTTGATAGATTAAAAGAGCTGCTGAGATCCTGTCCACATCATGAAGTTCCTAAGTGGCAGCTGGTCAAATTATTTTTCGAAGGGGTTAATGAAACACACCAGGTCATGATAAATGCCTCGTCAAGCGGGACATTTATGTGGCAAGAGCCAGATGATGCCTGGAGATTTTTGGAGCAGCTAAGTTTAGGATCAAAAGTCAGTGGATCAATGAAGGATAAGACTGTTTATGTAGCAAATGTCGAAGCAGAGAACAAATGGAAAGCTGAAATTCAAAAGGAGCTCACTGCTGTTACAAAAAGGTTCAATCAGATGCTCGAGAGATTTCAACAGGAAAAAGGAGCATACGTGTTACATGGGCAGAGCATCTGCAATACATGTGGAAAAGTAGGACACAATCATAATGAGTGCTCAATGACTCATGAGGAAATAAGTCAAGTGCATGGATATGGTCGATTTCACAATGCACCAAGGCCATTCCGAAGTAATCAGCAACGAGAATCGAGACATCCATTTACAAGGCAGCAACAGGCGCAAACTCCGCCTTCATCAGGAAGTACGAATATTGGTTTGCAAGAAATCTTCGGGTTACTAGTGCAACTTCAGGAGGTAGAGAAATCTAATTCAGAAGCAATCCTGAGATTAGGAGAATCTCTTGGCAAAATAGAAAAACAAAAAGCAAGGGAACAGGAGCAATCACACAAAATGCAAGTCAATGAAGTCATCACACTTAGGAGCGGGAAGAAGGTAGATAACAAGGTTGCAGCTCCGGTTACTGATGATGACAGTGATGTGGAAATAGTTTTTGATGAAAAAGAAGAATTAGAAAAGAGAAAGAATAAAGAGGAGCAGGCGCGGAAGAAGAAGACGAGCACCTGAGAAAAAGGAGAATCAAGTGGAACAGTTCCTTTTCCTACAGCCTTGGAAAAGCCTGAAAAAGGACCATTTGGGAAGAAGGGACCACAAGCTGAAGATATGTGGGAATTGTTTAGCCAAATCAAAGTAAACATTCCTTTGGTTAAACTCATCAAGGAGGTTCCTGCATATGCTAAATTTCTCAAGGACATGTGTATACACAAGAAGCATATTCTGTCCCACCTGCCTAAGATGATTAGCTTACCCGAGAATGTAAGCTCTATCCTCATGGATGCACTTCCGCCAAAGATGAAAGATCCAGGAGTCCCTCTCATTTCAGTAGATTTAGGCAATGTGCAGATCAAAAGGGCTCTCTTAGATTTAGGTGCAAGCGTGAATATACTGCCGGGGCAGTTATTCGACAAACATGAGTTTGGTACTATGAAATCTACTGATGTAATTTTGCAATTGGCCGATAAATCCACCAAGGTTCCTAGGGGCATGTTAGTTGATGTAATCATCAGGGTAGGAGAATTTTACTACCCAGCAGATTTTCTTGTTTTGGACACTCGTCAAGCAACAAATGGTGAGCAACCGACAATTATTCTAGGGCGGCCGTTTTTGGCCACGGCTAATGCAAACATTGCTTGTCGTACTGGAGAAATGGGGATATCTTTCGGACACCGACAAGCCAAGATCAACATTTTCAATGCAGATCCCAAAGGAAGTAGCATGGAAGAAGAGGAATGCTATCAAGTGGACATCATAGATGAACTGGTGCAGCAATATGCCCCAGAGGTACTTCAAGAAGAAGAAATAGAAATTCAGGAGGAAGCAATTGTTGGCAGAACAGAAACACAAAATATGGAAGAGAAAAAAGGATTCAAGTCCGAAGAATGCGCGCATATAGAGAAGTTACCAACAGAGATTCCAAAGACACTAAAGCCCTCCTTACAAGAACCACCAAAGTTGGAGCTGAAACCCTTACCAGAACATCTGAAGTATGCCTTTCTAGGGGAGAAAGATACTTTACCAGTAATTGTAGCAGCCAACTTGACGGAGAAGCAAGAACTTGAATTGCTGAAAGTATTGTCCAAACATAAGGAGGCTATTGGTTGGACAATTGCGGACCTAAAAGGGATTAGTCCGACTACATGCATGCATCGCATTATCACAGAAGAAAGAGCTAAACCTGCTAGAGATACGCAAAGAAGGTTGAATCCCAATTTAAAAGAAGTTGTCAAAAAGGAGGTTCTTAAATGGCTGGACGCAGGAATCATTTATCCTATTTCCGACAGTGAATGGGTTAGCCCAACGCAGACTGTGCCGAAAAAGTCAGGAATTACTGTAGTAGATACTAAGGATGGCGACAAGATATCAACGAGACCTGTGACTGGATGGCGAGTTTGTATTGACTATCGGAAACTTAATGCTGCCACGTCTAAAGATCATTTTCCATTACCCTTCATCGACCAAATTGTGGAAAAATTAGCCGGGCAAAAGTACTACTGTTTTTTGGATGGATACTCAGGGTATAACCAGATTGCAATTCATCCAGAAGATCAAGCGAAGACAACGTTTACATGTCCTTATGGTACCTTTGCTTTTCGCAGAATGCCATTTGGATTATGTAACGCACCAGCAACATTTCAACGATGTATGATGGCAATTTTTTCTGACATGATTGGGGAGGCTCTAGAAATCTTCATGGATGATTTCTCAATTTTTGGACCTACATTTGAGACTTGTTTAGATCAATTGGAAAAGGTGCTGAAAAGATGTGTGGAAACAAACTTGGTTCTTTCATGGGAGAAAAGCCATTTTATGGTACGAGAAGGAATAGTATTGGGACATGTGGTTTCTGAAAGAGGATTCGAAGTCGATCGCGCTAAAGTTAAGGTCATATCCACATTGCCACCTCCAACATCGGTGAAAGGAGTCAGATCATTCTTGGGGCATGCAGGGTTTTATCGCAGATTCATTAAAGATTTTAGTGCTATCTCTAAGCCCCTCTGTGGTCTTCTGTTAAAGGACGCACCATTTATTTTTGACGATGAATGTACAAAGGCATTCAATATCCTTAAAAATAAATTGGTCGAGGCCCCCATCCTGAAGCCACCTGACTGGACACAACCTTTCGAGATAATGTGTGACGCTAGCGATTACGCCGTCGGTGCAGTGTTAGGACAGAAAATTGATAGGAAGCCTATTGTCATTTGCTATGCTAGTAAAACTTTTTCCGAAGCTCAATTGAATTACACATTATGCAGTTATCGCGGTCGAAAATCATATAGCGGTCACTGCCCGCTATTTGAAATCGCGGTTCTCGCGGTGGTATAGCGGTGATATAGCGTTTTTTTTATATTATGTAGAATTCCTATATTAGAGCATTAATACATCAAATTTCTTATTGATTATTGATAATTTCTATAGTAGAATTTATGTATTATAGCATTAATACATCTAATTGCTTATCTCATTTCTTTGATATTCCATACCCATGTCATTGATGTAACACAACAATTCTTTGATATTCCATACCCATGTCATTGATGTAACACAACAATAAAAAAGAGCAAGCAAAAGGGCAATGCCTCACAATACATGTCATTGATTACTTAAAAATAATCTTGTCGAGGTAACACATCACTGATTGAGTTTCTAGTTTCTAGTAATCCTAGTGTTTTCAGTTTATCTTGAGAATTTTCTCAAACACTTGGTGCGCATGAAAAGAAACTAGAATGAGCAATTTACCAAATTCCAAATTAGCCATCTCATCAACACCTGGTCATAACTAGAAATGAAAGTAGGTATAGCTCCAAGCAAAAGTTGGGTTTTATGTTTATCCCATGTCTGCAATTAGAAGCTGGAATCAAAAGCTAGACCAATTCAAACCTGCAATCCCGAACCAAAAGCTAGAATTGTTTTCATCCCGAGTCTGCAATTGATGTTCATCAATCGATGTCTGCAATTGATGTTCATCAATCGATGACTGCTTATAAAATAACTACTAATCGATGTCTGCAATTGATCTTCATTAAATGATGTGTTCAATTCAATTCAATTTTGAAATGGCTTTATCCCGAGTTTGAACCAGAATTGAAAGGTACAATCGAAATTCTTTTATCCTGCAATGTTAACCGGAATCACAACTTACAATCAAAGTCAACCTAGAATCGTAACCCCCAATCAAAGTTATCGGACCTGCATTCCGATCGATACTAGGTTTATAATCGAAGTGTTCAACAGACCCAATAGTTTCAGCCGATAGATTCAATATCTTCAATAGCTTTAATCAGCCAAGTCGCAATTGAAGAAGAAGAGATACAGCACAACACGATAACCATTCGTTTCCACAATCGAGTTCAATTGCAAACCGATTGGTGATTGAATGGGTGATTGAGTTGCAGAAATCGAGTTTAGATTGAATGGGTATTACCGATTGGTGATTGAATGGGTGATTCCAATAGAAGTTGCAGAAATCGATTTTTTATTCCAATAGAAGTTGCAGACTTCGAAGGTATTACCTATCGGCATGAAGGTATTAACGATCGATTCCTCGTTGCTCGCTGAAGGATCGACGACAAGCATGGGTTTACCTTGTTAACGGGAATGAATGAGGAGAAGAATATGAATGAGTCATCCCACATCGATGAAAAATAAAAACATTGAGTGAACCCTCTTATTATAAATAGCAAGCGTGGTAGAGAGTTTCACCCATTGAGCTGATTATGAACGGGTTTAAACCTAGTTCTCTTTGGCTTAGTCAATGGGTGTGCCTTTTAAAGGTGAACCCTAGTCTAAAGTGTTCAAAATTTTTAATAGTGGGTTCTAATTGCTATAGCGGTTTTTTTATTGGTATAGCGGTTCCATTTTCTCGGTAAATCGCGGTATTTATCGGCGCAAATAGCGGAACCGCGATAACCAACCGCTAAATGGCATCGCTATTTTGCCTGGAAGCGAGAACCGCGATACCACCGCTATACCGCCGGTATAGCGGCGCGATTGACTGCCCAGATTACACAACCACTGAAAAAGAGTTATTAGCTGTAGTTTTTGCTTTAGATAAATTCAGATCTTATATCTGGGGATCCAAGGTGGTGGTTTACACTGACCACAGTGCGGTTCGACAATTGCTCACAAAAAAGGAATCCAAACCTCGATTAATCAGGTGGATTCTTCTGCTGCAAGAATTCGATATAGACATCAAAGACAAGAAGGGAGCTGAGAACGTGGTAGCAGATCATCTTTCAAGACTACCAGTTGAAGGACTGGAAACAGGAATTCAAGATTCATTTCCCGACGAACAGCTGTTAGAAGTCAATGGAGCTCCATGGTACGCAAATTATGTAAATTTCCTGGCTACAGGAGCAATACCAAAACATTGGACGAAACAACGGCAGAAGCAATTTCGCACGTACGCAAAGAGATTCATTTGGGACGATCCAGACCTTTTCAAGGTAGGTGAAGATCAGATAATTCGTCGATGTGTGCCGGACAATGAAATTGGTAAAGTGTTGGATCTCTGCCATGCGTCAGCATGTGGAGGACACTTCAGTGGAAGGAAAACCGGATATAAAGTACTCGAATCCGGGTTGTACTGGCCGACTATCTTTCGAGACGCACATAGGACCGCCAAAGAGTGCCTCAATTGTCAGCAATTAGGAAATATATCAAAAAGGGATCAAATGCCGTTGAATCCAATTTTGGTGGTAGACATTTTTGATGTCTGGGGAATCGATTTTATGGGTCCATTCCCCACATCACATGGATACGTCTACATTTTGGTGGCAGTAGATTATGTTTCAAAATGGATTGAGGCCGAAGCAACTCGTACAAATGACCATCACGTGGTGTGCAAATTTGTGAAGAAAAATATCTTCACCAGGCATGGAGTCCCAAGAGTAATCATTAGTGACGGAGGATCGCATTTCAAGAATTTCAAGTTCGGAAGATTGCTGAAACATTATGGGGTAAATCATCGCATTGCAACGCCTTATCACCCACAGACTAGTGGCCAAGTCGAAGTATCCAATAGGCAAATCAAAGAGATCCTTCAAAAGACTGTCAAGACGGATAGAAAAGATTGGTCGTTAAGGTTAGATGACGCATTGTGGGCATACCGGACAGCATACAAAACACCGATTGGAACCACTCCATATCGGTTGGTTTATGGGAAGGGATGTCATCTGCCAGTGGAAATCGCCAATCGTGCTTTATGGGCTGTCAAGAAAGTCAACATGGAATACACAGCTGCCGGAAAAGAAAGAAAATTTCAGTTGTCCGAGCTAGAGGAATTACGAGACGAAGCCTATGAGAACGCAGCCACTTACAAATCAAAGATGAAGCGATATCACGACGCAAAGCTGCGACTGAAAGTCTTTGAAGTGGGGCAAAAAAGTTTGGTTGTACAACTCAAGACTGAAGATGTTTCCAGGAAAATTGAGAAGTAAGTGGAATGGTCCTTACAAAGTAATCGGCACTACAGATTATGGTGCAGTCGAAATCCAGGACTTAAAAGGTGGGCAACCATTTAAAGTCAATGGCCATAGACTCAAACCATACATTACTACAGGCACATTCCAGAACCTAGAAATTGAGACAGTCGAGTTCATAACAGAAATTCCAACGTATACTACATAAGCAGGTAAGTGCACGTCTGGCTGAAGACGTTAAACTTAGCGCTTGTCGGGAGGCAACCCGATTGTCATTTGTATAATTTTGCATGTCATTCTTAATTCTTCACATCAATGTTATCACGGTATGAAAAAGGCAAGTGTGGGGTCATTTTGGTAATTTTGCATCACCGCGACGCGGGATCTTTGAGTCCGCGGCACGCGTGTTTAACTTTTACGATTACGCTTGAAATCAGATTTTTACGCGACGCGGATAGAAGCTTCCCGCGCCGCGGCCTTATCTTAATTTGAAATTAGAGATAATCCTAAAAACAGAGTTTGAATGCCATTCCAAAACCCCCATACTTGTATATAATCGGAACTTGATAATTTTTGCTTCTTTTCATCGTGGTAAAATCTCTCGTGCAAGTAATCCATCTGCATTGTCTGTTCCTTTACCGCAAATCAAGTAAGTACCCTCTCTTCATCTCTCTTCTCTTCTTCTTGAACTTAGAATAAATACTTCTGTAATCCGCAATGTTGCAATAATCTGGTAAAATTGACAGTGAAATTAAGATTAAACTACTATGCTCTGCAAAACCCAATATTTAGAATTAGGAAAAACGGCTTAGTAGGGACGTAATCTGTGAATTTTTTCACCCTGAACTCATTCGACGCGCCGCGCCTGTTACAGTCCGCGACGCGTAACATGAATACTCTTATAGCGCGCCGCGGAACTATATACGCGCGACGCGCCGAGCGTCTGGACAGAACGGTAACTTTTAAATTTGTGATTTTTGCAGAAACAATGTCTTCTTCGGCTAGTTCGGAATCAATCGATTGGAACTCCCTGGCTACGGGAGTGGGTAGAACAAGAGCTTATAACTTTTACAACCGTCGAACTATTCAACAACAGAAGCGGATTCTCCCCGCGCGATCGGTCAACTGGGAGTTGACCACCGAGTCAGGAATTATGGGACATTTGCAGTACTGGCTGGTACAGACGGGTTATGACAAGGATGAGCTTATTTATACGTGCCGGGCTATCGAAAGCGCGGTCAACATGTCTGAACCGATCTACCGCGAGGTATACTTTCAGTTTCTCGCGAGTTACCACTTTGACCACCAACCGGTGGGAATGGATACAGAGGAGATGGTGCAGTTCCGATTGGGGAACCACAACCGCAGCTGCAGCTTACGGGAGTTCGGGTATCGGATCGGGCTTTACACTGAGGAGGAGTCTGAGGCACCAGGGTTTGACTTATTCCACCGGCGGGCTAACTACGCCGTCGACGACTCATTTTCCCCTGGTGACTACTGGAGCACCATCTCATCCTCACGGTATCATGAGAATACCGTGCGGGAGGGATTGATACATCTGCCTTCTCACCGGATGCTACACCGGTTGATCACGACCATGATTTGGCCGCATGCTGATGAGGAGCGAGTTACACCGCGTGAGCTATACCTCATGTGGTGCCTGACCCGGATGTTGCAGACATGCAACATGCCATATTTCATTGCAGACTACTTCAGGCAGATCACCGACGCTCCGCTACACCAGACTGCTCTCGGTGGAGGGCACTATGTTATGAGATTGGCCCAGTCTTATGGGTTGCTGACTGAGCACG
Source organism: Cichorium intybus (assembly GCA_023525715.1). NCBI lineage: Eukaryota > Viridiplantae > Streptophyta > Magnoliopsida > Asterales > Asteraceae > Cichorium > Cichorium intybus. The sequence goes on from CM042016.1 coordinate 8,184,957, forward strand.
CCACTCAGGGGCTGACAGTTATCCCACCAGTTCCTTTCAGCCCGCCCACTACCTTATCGAGGGATGTGATCTATATTGACGAGGGGGTCACGACATCTGAGCGATCCCCGTTTCCGGCCTTCCGGACCGAGCCATCTTCCTCAGCATCCAGGAAGCGTCAGCGAGTGACCGACAGTTTACCTCGCAGCCTCTCTCCTGCTACCATGGAGACTCGGTACCTGGTTGACAAAATGCAAGCAATCCAGCAAACTCTGCAGACCCACCACAGAGACCAGCAGGCACAGGCGGTTGTCACTAAGGAGATGAACAGACGGACCGAGAACATGCAGGATCAGCTCTTATGGTTGGCCGACTGCATGATCACCTTTATGGCTAAATGCCGATGTGCCCCACCAAGACCGCAGCCAACAGTCCGAGATGAAGACGAGGAGCCTATGGAGGAGGATCCAGAAGAAGACCCAGAGGAAGGAGAAGAGGATGACACTGCACATAACTGAGGGTATACTTATGGGTGTCTTTTGTTTTCGTTAGTTTTTGTCTTTTAGAACATTTTTGCATAGATTTTTACATGTTTTTTCTTAAGTAGTTAGGAATTAATTGTTTATAGTTGATAAAAATAAGCCATTGGGCATTAGTATGTTGAATAAAATAGTAGTTTTTTGTGTTGAGTGCTTGTTTATGAGTGTTTGAATGTGGCCGACTTTTCTGCAATTACCGCGCCGCGGATCTCATATATGCGCGACGCGGTCAATTCCACTTCCACAACAGTTTCAACTCTCGTAATTACCGCGACGCGTATATCTTAATTACGCGCCGCGGTTTTCCGCAACACATACATTCAATTTTTGTTAAGTTGTGCATGATATATCAAATTTAGAGGGAGTTGTCTCAGACAAGTGTGGGGTCACCGTGCCCCTCCACTTGTCTTGACCACCGGCGTGTCCTACTGTAGCGCTACAACTCCAGCAGAATATGAATCGAGGATCTTTTTGTATGCATTATACCTGTGATATTGAGCACCAAGCAGTCCATCGTCCAAAAGGGGTAACTCTTTCTCCCTTGTTTTAAACTAATTTTTGTACAAGGGGGACGTTGTACGGTTTTAAGTGTGGGGTGTGGACGGTCGAAAGAGATATTTTTGAAATTATTGCAGAACTGATCAATTTTTCAATTTTTAGCAATATTTTTCAAAATTTTAATGAATTGCAATTTTGAAATGAAGGGTTTGTGATTGTGATAGCATTAAGTATTTTTCAAGAAATACTGTTTAGTAGTGATCATGCTATTAGTTAGTCAAATAAGTTGAGTTTTACGAGTTTAGAAGATTGAGCCGTTTTAGAATTGGAATTTAGGAAGGAAAAGTCAATCTGTGGCCTTTGTTGTTCGAGCCGGTAGGTCTAAAATGGGTGGGCCTTATGCACCTTACCACCTAAGATCGTCTGGTCTGGGATGGTATTTCTGAAAGCTCGCTACACGGACAACATCGAAAGTCATGGACAATTCCTTAATGGCCTTTAGAATCTGAATGAGTAAGTACACTTCATTGTGGACAGAAAATTTGTAGTCAAGGGTTCTCTAGAAAGCCATGAATTCCAAAGAACAACTCAATTATGTTTTCACAAACTATTCCATTCTAACTCGAAGAGCAATAAGCTTTGAAACTAAACACATTCAAAAACTGTTCAATTCTCTATTATAATTTGTTAAAAACTCTCTTGCTTGGGGACAAGCAAGGCACAAGTATGGGGTGTTTGACAACGCCTAGTGATATCAAGTATTTTAGGCGTTGTTGAGCCCTGTTCTTGGTAAAATTATATCATATATGCATGGGTATTCTCACTTTTCGTGTCAGGACTTGTCTGGAGAAAAAGAACATAAACAGGGACTAAAAGTGTACAAAAAGGAAAAAGTGTGAAAAGAATGCAAAATCAAGAGAAGACGTACGCGCGCCGCGGGTTTTGGACTTGCGCGACGCGGATGTAAGGCGGTGGAACACATTTAAATGACGAAAAAACGGGGAACGGATAAGTACGCGCGCCGCGGATTTCACATTTGCGCGGCGCGGTCACGGGAAATTTGCAACTATAAATAGAGGCATTTCCGGCCGAAAACCCTAGCAAAGACTTGGTGTAAACATCGACCTAGAAGCTCTTTGACTCGAGGATTCATTTCAGCAAGCTCATATTTGGTATTTTCATGTTTTTAGATTTTATTTCACTTTAGTTAAACATTTGTAATCTTGAGTTGAATCTTTGGGTGTGACAACCATCGATCTCCAGCTTAGGGTTCTGTTTTTAGTAGCATTTTGGTTACTGATTTTGTATTTGGATATTGGATTTGGTGAATGCAATCATTCGGTTACGTTGAATATTGGTTTTTCGGTGTTTTGGATGTTAGTTTGTGTTTTGATTGTTGGTTTGTGTGTGGATTTTGTTTGTGACTTGGTTGGGACTGTTTTCCCTTGCTGAAAACAGTGGCTAACTTGGTTAGGTTAGGCATTAAACTTTGGCTATTAACTGTCTCTTAGAACTGTTAGTTATTAGCTAGTTTATGTTATGCTCGGTTTTGCTAGTTTGAATGCCTTCAATTGCTCCTGATTCAGAGATGTACTTCTGATTTCAGAAAGTAACTAGGTCATCTGGACATAGCTAAGCTTGGCTTAGGTGTTTGAATATTGCTTTGAGGCAGACAGATAGAAATTAATTCCTCCGACTATAGCCGTGACACTATTAGTTGGTAATCTCTCATCTAGGCTGACCACGTAGCTCCTGTGGATCGACCCTGACTCCACTATACTAGTGAATGTTAGGTTTTTCTTATTTTTGACCGCATGACGACCTCTGCGTGCATGTCAGCGACCCCTCTTGGCGACATTACTCCGTCCAGTCTAACCAAGACCCATAGAGGAATCGGACAACATTCCAGACATTTCTTTACACCCTTTTCTTATTTCTAGATGGAATTCATTTCTAAAGAAGAAAAAGACTATTTCTATAATTACCTTATATATTAAAAACCGTAAGTTTCTAGAAGGTTTCATAGGGGATGGGGGGTGTTTGGGTTTTTAAGGGGGTGCTGTGATTTTGGCCCCTCTTTTTTTTCCACGTGCCATATACGTGTTCATTTTTCCTTAAAAGTTTTTTGTTATCTCACACGTATCTTTTTCCTTCAACGCAAACAACATACACACATTGGATTCGTGTGTGGATAAATCGAATCAGAGAGAAAAAGAAATCGGGAGAAATCGAGAGGGACATGGGCCGATTTCGGTTCTTGAGGTTGCCGATCCTAACAATCAGCGGGAACGGAAAGACCTACAGCCGACAGGTCCCCCCTTGCTGGCAAAAAGCTCTCCAAACGTACCCTCAAACTCATCCGCAAAGGTACTTTCTTTTGATTTCTCTTATCTCGCCCGCCTATGGCGAATATCCACTCAGAAAAACATTGATTCTTTCTTTTTTCAGTTTCTTCTCTAATTTCTTTTTCCGTTTCATTGAGAGACAAACATCAACGCCAACATAAAATTGAGACGCATCAACAAAATGGAAGAATCTAAATGAAACTGGAAGCATCTTTGAAGGGAACTGCAAGCATAGCTTCTAGAACGACCTCCCTAATTAACAAAATCGATTTTGCAAAAGCATCGAAAACCGTCGTTGCCGGTGGCGGGGATCGGTTGTGGTTACTAAAAACTGATTCCCTTTGGTCCGATTTTGAGTGAGATGAGGTACCACTTAAATTCTCTTCCTCTCTATTTCTGTAGATCCTCTTCTTTCTCGATCTTTTTTCTCTTCAATTTGTATTTTAATGATTGATTCAATTCGTTATCAGAAGATATCGATTGGTGATTTTAATTTTTTCTCCCAAACTACCTACTTCCAACAGCTCTCACGAATCTTATTCCCTTTCCCTGTATAGTGAAAAAATTACCATCAATTATCATAATTTATAACTACCAGGGGTCAAACCGATAACGACGTCGGTTTCAAGGTAAAATTTTACTGGTTTGCTATTGTTTTATAACGATCGCGTAACGATCTCATTGCGGAATTTGATTGGCGATTTTTGAATGATCTCTGTCAGATTATGCCTTTAGATTCTATTTTCTCGATCATGTACTTATCATCTGATTTGAGAATTTTGGTTTCCTAAATTTTTATGCACATTATTCAGGTGAAGACGAGGAATCCGACGAAATATTGTATACGTCCAAACACTGGAGTTGTTTTGCCTAAATCAACATGTGAAGTTATAGGTGCATATTTCTTCTTATTTACTCTTTCTTTATAATCCATGTTCTTACCCAAAAATTCCATTATAATTTCAATCCATCAGACCATCACTCCCATACTTTTTGCAAAAATATGAATCCGTGTTTGGTATTAGCTTCTATAATTCAATTTGCCATATCCAATTTCAGAATCGAAACCAATTTATATCATGGATTGAATGACTATGAAAAATCATGGGCTTGATAAAACACAAAATGCTTATTTTGGTATCTTACTTATTATCATGAACTAATATTGTTAGAATCCAAGCTACTTATACCTAAAACTCTTTCATGTTTATACTGCTTAATGAAGTTAACAGTTAACTATATCGAATAAGAGTATTTAAACTTCAGTTTCTTCAGGTCCAAATAAGTAAAAATTTCCTATATTCATTGTTTTGTTTGTTAAATTTGTGGTTTACTACAGTAACAATGCAAGCTCAGAAAGAAACCCAAATCACAATGAATTTAGGTTTTATGGTGATATACTCAAAATAGTGTGCACGTTTTATCAGATTCTAAGATTCCACATCTATAAAACCTACATACAACTTGCCGGGGACAACCAGGTGAAGGTGTGCGTTTCACCCACAAAATTGGGTTTGTAGATAGGTTCCCCTGTTTGTTAAACCTTTCCTAAAGAATGCTAAAAAGCCACAACATTTATCTTGGAAGATCCCAACAATTCCAGTCGTGGTATGGTATCTTCTTTCATTTTCTTAGTTCCATCGGTAGATATCCATAGCTTCTTAAGGCTTGTGCTATGATCATCTCTTTGATACACTTTTTGTGCTTCATCATATGAACATTTTGTGCAGCTGGGATTTCAACTAAATTTATACATTGGTAATGTGATGATTGATATGTATGATAGGTTATATGCATCGGAAAAAGCTCGACAGGTGTTTGAAGAAATGACAATGAGAGAAGATATTTCTTCGTATGTCGATTTTTCTCCTACATTTTAGTACTTTGTATATTTTAATTTATGAGAAGTAATATTACTTTATGAAACATTACAAATAAGAAGTGGTAGGTTAAAGGAAGAAGTAAGTTCTGAAAGATGAAGGAGACTGCAATTGAAACAGACAATGAATCAACTGATATGGAAAAAAGTATTCCACTTACAGTTGATTTTTATTTCTTATGATTTTTTTTATATATGTTAATATCTTATTTTATTAAAGTTTTATTGAAAATCACATGTTCATAAATGCAAGAAATTATTATTTTTTAAGGGAAAAATTTACCCTCAATTGGATTCTTAGACATAAAATCCGGCAAAAAGCTTTCTTGGATGTTGCAGATATGGACATAATAGCATGCATTAAGGTCTATGTTGTCCTTTGTGTTGCTAATCTTTTTTTCTTATCTTATCTTTGGTTTTCAATTTAAATACATTTTCCTTAATGCTCACATTGAAATTGAAGTTGGAAATTTGAAAAGAGTTTCCTTACATTTGTCATTGAGCATATGTTGTGGATCTGGCTACCTGGTATACAGAATCCTCATTAGAGTCGCTCAAGCAAATTGCACAACATGTTAATTTCATTATTAGCCCTTCTAACCAAATCTGATAATTTTAAAACATGAATTATAGCGCTTGAAGATGACCCATTGTAAATCTTTTTTATCTTCATTTTTGCATATTATTGATTTGAGAAATTTGGGATATGATTATTATTTCTTTTACTATCATATAAATAATTGTTAGACCAAAAGAAGGGGCAAGAGAAGTTGATCAGGAAGGAAGTAGAGATCGGTACCATCGAGTAAGTAGCCGAGATCGGGCACATGACTGTGACCAAAGGAGCCGACACAATGACATGCATAAGAATGACCGTTACCCTGGTAAATAGAAAAGGCTTTGTAAGTTGTGGTAACAAAACTAAAGGAAGTAAGGATTATATTAACCATATCCTCATTCTCTACATCGCCTGATTGTAAGAAGTGGGACGGGAAGTAAGAGCAAAGAGATAGGAGAGGGGTGGTCATGCCTCTGATTTTCGGTAGTTCTAATTTTCCGAGTTTTGTTATCCGGTTCTTGCCACTGGAACATCAAGACTTCAAGAATCAAACATCCACGCTTCAAGAATCTGATTTTGGTTTTTGTTTTCTGAATCCGACATCAATTGTCATTTGTCAATATATTAGTTTCGATTGTTTTCCGATTATTGTTATTACATCTAACTTCTTTTCGTTTCTGACATCCTTGCGTATATAGTTACTACGCACTCATGATCTTCAAAGGTACTTCCATTAAAAAACTTAAAACTACTTGTATGTGAGTCCTTAATTTCTCCATTCTTGGTGATTGCTTTCCATTTGTTTTGATTAATTCATTTTGGAATCAAACTGATAATAGTCCTTTTGGGTTTATTTGAAGGTGCATCCTGCTTTTTTCGCTTCCATTCAGCACGAGAGGTAGGTTGTCTCTTGAGTGTTCTAATTTGTAATTTCAATTTTAGTGTCATTCGGTTATGTTGTTAGTACGAGAGGTAGGTTGTCGGCTGAGTTGAGGCGGCTGAAAGTGCAGTCGGATCAACGGAGGAAGGCGGTAGAGGCAGCGGCTGCCATGCTTTCCGGTGGAAATAATGGGAAGTTTGTGGAGCGGACAGGGTCGCTTGATTCGCATACGATTGGCGAGAAGTTGAATTTGCCGTTTTCAGAGGATATGGAGGATGAATCGCCTAAGAAGAAGAATGGTAATATGTTGAAGAAAATTGGGGTTTTATTGAAGAAGACCCAGAAGTAATCTCAAGATATTTTGTTTTGCAGGTATTTTTGCTTAAATCATGAAATTTTGATTAATTTGTTGGGTATGTTCTAAACATGTTCATTGTAATCAAGGTAATTTCAATTGTAGTGTCATTCGATTATAGTCAACGTGTATGTTCCTAAAGATAGAGTCATTAATCTCCACCAAGGCTATGGCTTTGTAGAGTTCCGAAGTGAAGAAGATGCTGATTAGGTAAGTGTAATAATTATAAAAATTTCCTAACAGTGAAATTAATATTTATGATCATAAATTTGATGATGAAGACAATTAAAGTTCTCAACATGATTAAGCTGTATGGAAAGCCAATACGAGTGAATAAGGTACACTACAGAATCTTTCCATAAAAAGTTCTTAACTTATTCTTTTCAAAGTTGCGTAAAATATCTTGAAAATTAATTTTTTTTATTATTTTGTTTTCCACTACAGGCATCACAAGATAATGAGAGCTTGGACGTCGGAGCAAATCTATTTGTTGGAAACCTGGATCCTGTAAGATTAACAGATGAATTTATTTATTTTTCTTGAATTATAATGTGACTATTTTTTTTTGACAATTTACTGCAATATTGTATGCAGGATGTAGATGAAAAAAATCTTTATGATACTTTCAGTGCTTTTGGAGTCACTGTTGCAAACCCCAAGGTAAATATACATTTATACTAACTCACCATATTGTTTACTCTACTGTTTTCATAAAATTTATTAAATTGAATTTAACAATTTATGTGTTATAGATCACGAGAGATCCTGAGGCAGGGAATTCCCATGGATTTAGATTCATTAGCTATGATTCTTTTGAGGTTTCTGATGCAACTATTGAGGTGCTTTCTTTAAACTTTTAATTAATTGTGAAATCTTTTTATTTAAAGTTAATGATTTTATTTTTGTATTTTTATCCAGTCAATGAACGAACAATATCTATGCAATCGTCAAATAACAGTGTCATATGCTTACAAAAAAGATACAATAGGAGAGCATCATGGTAACCTGCAGGTACTTTCTTGCAATTAACATTTTCTTTTTTCCTATAAGCCTGGAAAAATTATGTTTAAAATATGTATTGAGTAAACAATATGCATTTTCTTTTCTCTTTTACATGGTTCACTTGTATAGATTAAAAGAGAACATGGTTTCCAAAATGTCATCTTCTTCACTGATTCTTCATCAGATGGGGTCCCAAAACTGGAAAAGAGTCGAATGGAGAAAGAAGCACTTGACCATATGGGCAAACTTCTTGGTGGAGAACCACGACGTACATATCACTCAAATAGCAACGTATTTTCGTTTATTTGTTCATTATAGAATTCTATTTTTTTTTCCTATTGCAGCACTGTTCTTTGAAAAATCTACCGAATTATTGCAATAATATTCAAATACAAAGCAACTCGCATTGTTATAGTAGATGTTTTAAAGCACAATGTCTTAATAAAGAAAAGTTTGAAAGTACAATGCTATTGTGGAAAGAAATGAAAGTAAGATGAGATAATAAACAAATAAGGGAAACTACAATGCTATAGCACCAATGAACAGCATATATATATATATATATATATATATATATATATATATATATATATATATATATATATATATATATATATATATATATATATATATATATATATATATATATATATATATATATATATATATATGCTAGCAAAAATTTGATTCAAATTACATAAATATTCTAAAAATCTGAGATCTTCTATGGTTTATTAACACAGAATTCCTTTTTTTAAATTACCTCCTTACAATTTCAAATTAAAAAAACTATTGTAATTTAAAAAACTATATATATATATATATATATATATATATATATATATATATATATATATATATATATATATATATATATATATATATATATATATATATAATACATAAACAATGAACAACAAAAGAAAATATTAACATCACAAACCTTATTTTATCTTCACCGCTTTCTCAAGTTTTCTCAACGAAAGCAAAAAGGAATGAAAGGACCGAAGGAAAGAAGTACAATTAAATACAATGAAATTGACAATACAAATACCTACACTCTTTTATACATATTAAATGAAAGACTATCCGCCTTCCCTACAACCGCTTCAATACCTAAAAAAATAACAGTTACAGAAAAAAAAACCCCACCACGCATAACTAGGACCCGTGCGGAGCACGGGAATAAACTAGTTACTAATTAAATCCAAGTGTACATCAAATTCAAAGGGAAAACAAATACAGCCGTAATAAGATACAAACAAACTAGAAATAACAACCAAAATTACATCCATCTATACAAAGCGGAAATAAAGAATCTCAAAACCCAGCCCCGAGTCGCAGCAAGCTAAACATCACCAGCTGCTGCCACTCTCGCATTGAATTCCAATAAGCTGTTCATAAGATGCTTCGAAGCTTTCTCGTAGTTCACAAATCCCATGAACCAGAAATCATGCCCATCAACTGTAACTATCTGAATGTATCTCTCCGACGATTTTTCCCTCATCGTCACCGGATTCACTGTCCCAATATTCCCGAATGGTATTACAACCTGTTCCATTTAGAAAATAATTATACCAAGAATTCAAGAATTCGATGGGTATTGAAGAAAGGGATGTTGCTTATACCTTGTAGTAGGTCCAGGTTTCTTGGCCGGAAGGTGCAGTGAAACACAACGGTCGATCGCTGCAGAAGGCGACACGAGCAGTCGATAGATAGATGGTACCGGCGACAGGGCCGGTGGAGGTTGAAAGATAGCAGGCGAACGTTTTCTTCAGCTTCTCGTTTGGATCAGAAGGTGAGAAGATCTGTGTAAACATAGACTCGAATCCGCCCTTAGTGATAGCCTTCGCCGTGAAGTTCACTTTACCCCACGCCGCTTCGGTCACCGACGGCCCTGTTTTCACTGCAATCTGATTTCATTAATCAGCAAACTAATTTCGTTAAATTGAATATTGAAAGGGAAAAGGAAGAAGATGTGTACGGTTGTGCCAGATGTTGCGGGCGATGGTTTCTGCCTTGGTAGTCCAGGAATTGAAGAGTTGGATGACGGGCTCTAATGGGTTGCTGGAGGGTTTGTCGACGGGAGAGTAAACCAGGTACGGCGATTGATGGTGGTGAAACTGCTGGTGTTCGGCGGCGTTCCACGAGGCTGCTTTTTGATTGTCAGGGTGTTCACTGGGGTTCGACGGCTGTCCCATGACATGGGTTCCCCATTTCTCCGTATCCTCCGATGATGGTGGTGGTGGTGGTGTTGCTTTTGAAGGTGATGATTCTGGAGGTGTACCTGCTGCCATGATTTGAATATTGAACTAATCGCTTTTTTATGTTTGATGATCTAATTGATTGAAGTATATATATTGAACAAGAACGCGTCTGGGGCTATCTTTTAGATTAAGGTTCAGAAAAGAGATGGCGGTTGGTTGTTTCTAGAATGACCAGGACAAGTTTTAGAACATTTACTAATCCAGTCCTCGGATTTGAACAACCACATCAAAAGTATCACTCTTTTAGAACACTCCTACATTTCTGGGAAAGTTATATCTGTTAAAATAAATAGTTTAAAGTGTGTGGGGTCAGTTTCCATCATTCCCCTCCACTGAGATCCAACATATTATTCTCTGTGTTTCCCACTATGATTTCAACAGCTCTTTTTCAGTATTTACTTTATCTCTGTAAAGGGTCTTTATTTCTGTAAAGGGTCAAGCATCCTGTATTTAAATGTAAGGCTTCCATATGAATGAAATAACGAAGTATTCAGTTATCAGCTTCTATATCCTTTAACATGGTATCAGAGCAGTGTTGAGATCCTCAACTAGCTCATCACCTACCGAAAAATGTCTGAAGGTGATATTCCAAATACAGATTTGGCTATACAACTAGCAAATCTGATCAGAAACTCACAACCACAAAATCCCAAATTATCCGACAGCCTACAAATCAATCTCAAACTCAATAGCCAAAACTATGCTCTATGGACCCGAATGATTCGGGTTGCCATAGGCGGAAAATCAAAGGCCCTGTTATCCCACTTAACCTCAAATCCTCCAGATCAAGATGATGGAAAATTCGAGCAGTGGGAATAAGATGACCTGGTTGTTTTTTCATGGCTAATACAAAATATAGAACCACTACTTGCAAGCAACCTGACCGAGTATCCCACAGCAAAATCACTCTGGGATGCCTTGGTGGTCACTTACAGCAGCGGGAAAGATAAGTTACAAACTTTCAATCTCCATGTCAAAGCAAATGAAATTAAACAAAATAGTGCTTCACTTGAAGACTTCTGGATCAATTTACAAGGAATATGGGGAGAAATCGAAAGAATCGATCCAAATCCCATGAAATGTCCAGAAGATATTCAAACATACACCCGAATCAGGTCTGACCAAAAACTTTTTCAAATTTTAAATGCCATTGATCGGAAATATGATTCTGTAAAAAGAGATATACTCCGATGGGATCCGTTACCAACCGCTGAAGCGGCTTATGCTGCTGTCCGAAAAGAAGCGGCTCACCAAAATATTTTGGGAACCGTTTCAAATGAACCGCAAGGTTTGGCAATGGGATTATTTACCTCCGACTCATATGGAGTTGGATTTATCTCAAAAGGTAACCGACGACCGGAATATCTTTCGAAAGATAACAAATTTCCCAAAGAAGATAAAACACACTTAAAGTGTGAGCACTGCGGAATGATAAAACATACCAAAGAGCAATGTTTCAAACTCGTCGGGTACCCCGAGTGGTGGATCGACGGGCACAAAAAGGGCAAAACTCCCACGGGTCAAGATAGAGGGGGAAGAGGTAAAGCTTCCATCGCAGTGGCCAACAACAGCACCACCATTGACGGTGACGGTGACATCGGCTATGTTGGTTTTGCCGGTATAACAGCGGGAAACCGACCCACATCAAAAACCGGAAGCCTACCCACATCCCGAATCATCGGTTCCGATCCACTTCATCAACCTCGGGATATCTCCGACCCACTTCATCGACTCCGATCCTCATCTCCGCCATCACGATCGAACGATTCCAACCAAACAAATCGCTCCTCCACCGTGAACAACAGAAGTGCCGCTCCGAACGGCGACGATAGCTTCAGATCCGGCCTAGGTGGAAATCGATTCAAATCCGGCATAGATGGGAACAGATCCGGCGCAGGTGGTACGATTCCAACAAAACAAATGGCCAAGCCGGCCGGACAAACAGCCGAAACCAGCACCGGCGACAGGATCGGCGACAGGATCGTAAGATCCGATGGGGTTGGAAGCGTAAAAACGGAATCAGGAGAGGAGGCGGGATCAAGCCATGATTTTGTCACATCTGCAGGTAACGGGAATGAGAAGTTCCCGTATTTTAACCCTAATCCTTTAAAGTTTGACTTTGACACTAAAAAAAAGGAAATGGCAGAAATGATCCCTGAAGCTTATTCTTTAATTCCATATATAAAGAAAAGTTTAAAAAATTGCAGAAATGACCCACAAAATGGAGGGAATGCAAATATAATTTTTTCTTGTGATAATTTAAGAGATAAAACTTGGATACTCGACAGCGGAGCAACCGACACCATGACTTATGAAATATCAGATCTTATTTCGCTATCCAAACCTCGAAAAGCACAGATACAAACTGCAAATGGTGGAAAAATGGAAGTCAAACAAGGAGGAACAATTGAGTTTTCTCCTATGTTAAAACTCTCTAATTGTCTCTATGTCCCCTCTCTTTCTCAAAACCTGTTATCAATAAGTCATGTTACAAAAGAACTGAATTGCTCAGTTGTAATGCATCCAACTTTTTGTATCTTACAGGATATCAGGACGGGGACGATCATTGGGCGTGGCACTGAGAAACAAGGATTGTATTATGTGGACGAGATGACTCAAAATGGTACTGTGATGATGGCTCATGGAACCACAGAAAGAGAAGCCTGGTTATGGCACAGAAGATTGGGTCATCCCTCTACGGGTTATTTACATACTCTTTTTCCTAAGTTATTTCCTTCAAAAAAACTATCGTTGTGTGAAACATGTGTCTTAGCCAAAAGTCATAGACAAACATTCAAACCAAATAATACCAGGGTTGATGTTCCTTTCTCATTAATTCATTCAGATGTATGAGGACCATCACCAATCATTGGAGGACAAAACCTTCGGTTTTTTGTACTGTTTGTAGATGATTGCACTCGTATGACGTGGATTTATTTCTTAAAAAATAAATCTGAAGTTCTTGACAAATTCGTTATGTTTCATACCATGATTCAAACCCAATTTCAAAAGAATATCCAGATTTTTCGATCTGACAATGGAGGAGAATTTGTTAACACTTCTATGAAACAATTTTTTCAATCAAAAGGAATAATTCATCAAACTACTTGTCCACATACTCCAGAGCAAAACGGTGTTGCTGAGAGAAAAAATCGTTTTTTGTTAGAAATAACTAGAGCTCTTTTAATTGAATCAAAAGTTCCAAAATCCTTTTGGCCTGAAGCTCTCGCCACAGCTACATATCTTATAAACCGACTTCCAACCAACACTCTCAAATTTAAAACTCCACTACAAACCCTATCAGAATTTGTCAAAATTCCTTCACTTCTTATGCTAGAACCAAAGATCTTTGGGTGTACAGCCTTTGTTCATATACCAAAGTCTAATCGCAATAAGCTCGACCCATGTGCTGAAAAATGTGTATTCGTAGGATATGGGGTAAATCAAAAAGGATACAGATGTTATAATCCAAAGACTCATCACATGTTCACCACTATGAACTGTGATTTTCTTGAAACAGAGTACTACTATGTCTCCCAACATAGTGGTCAGGAGGAGATAGAGTGTTCAGACGCACTAAGTTGGTTAGAATATGTTCAGGCGACTACAACAGAAGAATCATCCACACCATATACAAATCCTAATTCTAGTGCCATTCCAGATCAGTCTCCCAACCTGACATCCGAGGTAAGTAACACTCAGTCTCCTCACACTCCTGAATCTTCTCAAAATGATGAACTTGTTACCCCTGATCATGAAACTACCACAGAACACGAAGAACTAATACAGGAACAACCAACAGAAAGATACACATTACCTCCAAGAACTAACAGAGGAATTCCTCCAAAAAGATATTCTCCAGAAAGAGAATCTCGAGGTTCTAGATATCCTATGGCAAATATGGCTAAAGGAAACTTGACTCAAGAAGCTAGAGCCTTCAATGTTGCACTATACTCTGACGAAATTCCAACCACAGTGGAGCAAGCCTTGAAGACGAAGAACTGGAAAAATGCAATGGAAACTGAAATAGAAGCCTTATTAAAAAATGACACATGGAAAAAATGCATTATTCCAAACGAGAAAAAATCAGTAGGATGTCGATGGGTCTTTACAATAAAACATAAACCTGATGGTACTATTGAAAGATACAAAGCAAGGTTGGTAGCCAAGGGCTATACCCAAACCTATGGAATTGACTATGCTGAGACTTTTTCCCCAGTTGCAAAGATTGATACTATTCGAGTTCTTTTTTCAATAGCCGCAAATGAAGGATGGCCGCTACATCAATTTGATGTTAAAAATGCATTCCTACATGGAGAGCTAAAAGAAGAAGTTTACATGGAAGCACCTCCTGGTTTCACGAAGAATTTTAAACCAGGTGAAGTTTGTCGCCTTAAGAAATCTCTTTATGGATTAAAGCAATCTCCTCGAGCTTGGTTCGGCAGATTTACCCTAGCAATGAAAAGATACGGTTTCAAGCAAAGCAATTCTGATCATACTTTGTTTCTTAAAAGGAGAAACGAACTTATAACATGTTTAATTATCTATGTCGATGATATGATAATTACAGGAAATGATAAAGAAGAAATGGCGAAACTAAGAAAAAACTTATTCCAAGAATTCGAGATGAAAGATCTAGGCCGGCTTAAGTACTTTCTTGGAATTGAAGTTTTAAGGTCAACACAAGGGATTTTTATCTGCCAGAAGAAATATGTCATAGATTTATTAGCAGAAACTGGAATGATTGATTGCAAACCCGCAGAAACTCCCATGGTAACAAACCAAAAGTTATATATCGACAACAATGCAAAATCAACAGATAAGGAAAGATATCAACAAATTGTGGGGAAATTGATATATCTCTCACATACCCGCCCAGATATTTCATATGCAGTAGGGGTTGTCAGTCAATTTATGCACCAACCCCAAATCTCTCATATGGAGGCAGTATGGAGAATTATCAGATATCTCAAAGGAACAGTAGGACATGGAGTACTGTTTAAAGCAAATGGACATCTAAAAACTCAGATATATACTGATGCAGATTGGGCAGGAGACAAAGGAAATCGAAGATCAACCTCGGGATACTTCACCTTAGTTGGTGGAAATCTAGTCACATGGAGAAGTAAGAAACAAAAGGTGGTATCCCTTTCAAGTGCGGAAGCAGAGTTCAGAGGAATAGCACGAGGAGTCGCAGAAGCCCATTGGATACGAAAACTTCTCACTGAAGTTGGTCTCTTCCATAAAGAAACAAGTAAAATTATGTGTGATAATAAAGCTGCTATTCAAATATCAGAAAATCCTGTCCAACATGACCGAACAAAACATGTGGAAGTTGACAGACACTTCATCAAAGAAAAACTCGAAGCTCAAATCATTGAACTACCGTTCGTTCGATCAGAAGACCAGATAGCTGACATTCTGACAAAAGCTGTAAATGGAAAGATTCTTAACAATTGTCTGGCCAAGTTGAATTTTGGGAATCCCACTATTCAACGTGAGGGGGAGTGTTAAAATAAATAGTTTAAAGTGTGTGGGGTCAGTTTCCATCATTCCCCTCCACTGAGATCCAACATATTATTCTCTGTGTTTCCCACTATGATTTCAACAGCTCTTTTTCAGTATTTACTTTATCTCTGTAAAGGGTCTTTATTTCTGTAAAGGGTCAAGCATCCTGTATTTAAATGTAAGGCTTCCATATGAATGAAATAACGAAGTATTCAGTTATCAGCTTCTATATCCTTTAACAATATCAAAATCAGCTTTTAGAAAAAACAAAAACTATTTATACCACCAAGGTAAAATTCAGAACAATAAACCGTAATATTACTAGGTCAAAATTAATCTTATGAGTCAAAACATTTTAATATCCATCAATGGAATTCATGTGGTTTCGGATTCATTAGCTAAGATTCTTTAGAGGCTTTAAGACTACACTTTTGAAACTACATTGGGTGATGTAATCGTGAGAAATGATACTTTTTTATGATATTGCTTTTAAAAACACATTTTTAAGACTCTCATGGGTAATTCGCTGCAATTTGTGTGGTTCAATGGGTGATTAGGGTGTTGTTTGTTTTTAAAAAGGTAAAACGTCTGCGGTCTGCGGACCACATTTGCAGAAGAAGAGGTGGACCAAATATTTGCTGTATGCAAGAAAAAGACTGTTTGTTTTTTAAGTCTGCAGACTGCTAAAATAAATTGAGAATAAATAAATCGATTTTTTCAACGTTGAAATTTAAATAAACTAATAATTCTTATTTTTAGAATAGTGAAATTTAATTCATACAATCATCGTAAAAAAATTCTATTAAAAACATTTGCTCCATATTTTGCCTAATTATCGATACAATCATCATAACAAATTCTATTTCAAAGGGTTAAATGCCGATACAAAAATGATCTCCATTTTATTCCGAGGTTAACAATCTGCTCGTAAATCCAACTGAAATTATACTATCGTAGTATACCCGTAATATTCAGTATGTTTTTTCCAATCCTCCACACAAATACTACTTTCACTTCCATACAACATTCCATCAAGATCTTCATTTTCCAAGCTTTTAAAAAACAATTTCCTTTTTTTTTCATCACCAACAATATCCACAAACAGCCCCTAGATGACCTAATTTATCCATTTCTAATTTTTATACGTTGAGATTTAAACATTAAATTAATTGAATGGTTTAATAAATTTGAGATGTACAACTCTCTGGCTGTACCTTTGTCCGTCATGCAAAGATGATCATTAGCATCACACGACACATTATTAGAAAGATATGGCATGCCAGAGGTACCTCTTTAATTTTACAAATATGTTTTTTTTTAGAAAAAGACTAAGATAGCCTAATCCTATAAGTTTTCTCAAAAAAATAGCACAAATTTAGCCTCATAACTCAAAATAGCCAACAAAAAATCGCAAGTGGTCAGTCCCACCTGCGATTTGGTGACCGGCTCGTCCTCTCACCTGCGATTTGGCCTCTATGTGCTGCGATTTCCTTCCCTGGCCTGCAATTTCATAGTAGGCTTGGCCCATCAGCCCAATGTGTATAGTGGGCTGCGATTTCCTTCCCTGGCCCGCATCTTGGAATTTTGTGAGTATCTCAAATCTTATATTGTTTTTATGTATTAGTTGTCCCTAGTTAAAAATTTCACGTACTAAGCCTTAGATCAGTGTACGTACAAGTTTTTATGCCTATTGTACAACCATTTAATGCACAAAATCGTAGGGTTTCATGAATTGAAGAGCAAATAGCAAGTGATAGGCCTCACCTACGATTTCCTCTAGAGGAAATCACAGGTGGTAGAGAGGAAATCGCAGCTGATGAGAGGAAATCACAGGTCGTATAGAGGAAATCGCAGGTGAGAGGAAAAATGAGGCTTTGATTATTTTTTTTATAACCCTCAAATCACCAAATCGAATGTGGGAGGAGGAAATCACAGGTAGGAGTAGTCAACCTGCAATTTGGTTGGCTAGTTTGGGAATCAGACTAATTTTATGCTATTTTGAAAAAATTCCTTATAAGATTAGACTATTTTAGTCTTTTTTTTTTAATAATATAATACTACATCTCTTTTAGTTTGTCATGGCTTTGTAATATGATTTCCTTTTTGTGAGTCCCTTGCAAGTATAGTTACACCATTTCCTTTCTATCCGGATGCAGACTTCTCTTGGCGGGAGCTCAAAAATGACATTTGTAGCAATTTTGGAAAGATGTAATGACAATGTTGAGGACCTTAACTTTGTATGATATGTTTTGGCTAAATGGAAGAAGCACCAATGCACTTTCATTTGTTTATGTATTATAACATTCTATTTTACGAAAAATGGTGCATATCCGTCTTAACAAAGTGACGAAGCTTATTCACAACCAAAATCTTAAAAGCACAAGTGTATATATTCACTTCTAGGAAACAATTGATTGGGAATGTACAAGTTTCTTTTTAAGCTAATGAATATATGCTTTTAGAAGATGTTAAATGTAGGAATCATTTACTTTTGTTGATTAATAGGAAAAGGATCATATCAAGATGTTCCAGGAAGTGACTTTGTTATAACCCATGAAGCTCTTCGAGATAACTTTTTTAAGTGTTATATTCTTGGACAATAATTGGTTTCTAGTTCTTCAGGTTTGGGAATTCAAGAAACTAAATTCTGTCTTTTTCGTGTATTTATCATAAATTTTGAAATGGAATTTGCTAAATTTTTCCAACGTGAGGCTGATCAGCAATTTTCACTCATGAAGCCAAAAGCTCAAGGTACCCATGATGAAGGGTTGACATAATTGAACTTGATGAATGCTTGGAAAAAATAAGGTGATCCATCGGCAACACGTTCGTGTGACAACGATTTTTTATAATCTTTCTATATGTTGTAAGGTTTCTTATGCCTAGGTGTTCTTTTTTGGTATATTTGGCTTTAAGATTTGAATGATAAGAGGTCTCTCAAATGGTTAATTTAGTCGATAAAGAAAAAGAGAATCCGGAGGTTATAACTTATAACTAGCATGTTGGGTTGTATACTTGTGCACCAACTTTCATATTAATAAGTAAGTAACATGAATTATACTTCCGGAGTGTAAAGAATAAAACAAAAAGTTACATACTGAAGGAGTTAAATTTATTAAAATGGAAAGAATAGCTACAAAGTTTGCTTCTAAGGAGAACATGTCTGTGTAAATATATGTCGAGCCCAATAGTATCTCTTTAAAAAAGCCCTTGTGTAGAGAGGGGAGACTCCAACATATATACAAACTTATAAGACCGTGTCGCATTAATATGAGATACACTAACACTTGGAACCCACATTTTATTGATTCCAAATTATAACATGATATCAGAGCTCTAGGTTAAAACATACTGCTGACCACAACTCCTCGCCGCCGACCACCACCTCCGACGACCTTCTAGTCGTCGAAGGTGCCTTCAACTTTTTTCCCTTTCCTATTTTTTCACATAAACAATAATACAGCCATCATCACCAAACTAGAGCTCCGTCATCAGTTTCTTCTACTACCTCGTCTGCTTCAGCCCGTCTCCTCGGATGGCCACTTTTTCTCCGGACATTCTTCGTCGAGCAACCTCTGATTTGCATCTGTGTGTGTGTGTGTGTGTGTGTGTGTGTGTGTGTCAACACTGCAGTCGTCAATCTCGCCAAAATTGGTTCCTTCCGTCGCAGCTCGAGCCCTCTCTCTTTGCTCGCTGCCTTTCTCCGGACTCCTCTGCTGTCGGCTCCATGATCACTATCGCGACTTTCTCTTCTTCTTCTTCTTCAACGGCACCACTTCTGGTCGCCGCTCCTACTCTCTTTTTCTCCGACGAGTAGTTATTGTTAGCCGCCATCGTCAGAGCTCTGCCACCGCCGCTGCCGCTGTTTTTCATTTATGTTTTTTTTATGTTTTGTTTATTTTCTCAGTTTCATCGTCTCCTCCCGATCAAACTGCGGAGGATGTTAGTGATTAAGGCTAGCTAATACCCATTAGGTTTAGGTAAGGTCAAAAACCCATTTTGTATCCATATTTATATGAGGTTAAACCCTCATTATTATTATCAAAACATCCATATTATAACAGTCTGAGCTTTAGCAAAATACAGCATATGAAAGGTGATTGTTGTTTTAACAACGGTTGTAAATGTCTCTTGATACAAATTATGAAATAATAAATGAAAGATGATTATTCTTTCTCGTAATGAGAACCAGGAAAATAAGGAAGCAGGAGATTGAGACGCAACTTAATAACTTAATGAAACAACAAGAGGTTAGATTGATTGTTTTGTCTAGTGTTAATTAATATCCGCTTTGTGTGTCATTATCTTTTTAGGATTTATCTCCAAAAACTTATTGAGATATGTGTTCTAAGCAATAAAATAAATGTCATGTTATATTCCACATAATACACAACAATTACTATACCATCCATCCATCTAGCCAACTCCTTCATGTGTAACCTCATGCTATCTTCCCACTTCATTTTCAGAGACTTAAATTGTATTTATATGTTTTACTTGATTTTTGTTTGCATTAATTTAAGGCTCTTGACACTAAGCTCAAGGGTTGCAAATATCAATATGAGGAATGCCTGAAAAAAGATGTTGAAAACCAAAAAAAAAAAAAAAAAAAAAAAGAAGAGCACACTTGAAAACGAAGATCAAGAAAAAGAAAGAAGGCGTTAAAAATGTAAGATTACGTCTTCTATACTTGAAATACTTGAAATAAAAGAATAAAATAATACATTAAACTCCCTTATGTTCATTAAGATTCAACAACGACTGAAGTTGCAAAGGCGATATGAAGAGTCAACTAATCCGATCCTCAAAGTAGAGGAAGATATTTGTAAACCGGAAAAGAGCTTGTTTGATGAAAAAGAAATATTCAAGGAAATTATGGAGAGCTTCAAAGGTATATTAATCAAAATAATATTAAAGTGTCAATTATTAAAAAAGAAATTCAACGTCAGCTTATTAAAACATTAGTTTTATTATTCATGTATATCAATTATGCATAATTATCGTTTCCTTATTATATATCATTATCAATTCATAATTATCAATTTATCATACAGCATACACAAAATTATACATGCCCATAATTTAAAAATAAGCCAACAACAGACCCACATCTTGGGCTCAACACATCGTCATGATCCACACCTCATTTCTCTAGCTCTCTCCGACTAAACATGTAACATCCTAATAATAACTATTATTGAGCTTAACAGATTCATAGCCTAAATAAATTATTTAATGATTTTATAGGATAAGAAATTGGGCTTAGTTGGGAAATAAAAAGTATTAGTGGACTTTGACTTAAAAAGACAAAATCTTTAAGTATTGGACTTCAAAAATATTTTAGCTCACAAATAGTTATAGCCCAAATCTTATATCAAGCCCATTTGTTTTTATACAGTACTTATCATCTAAACATAAATCCTGAATCAATTTGCTTAAATTAAGATATACTAGACGAAATCCCGCGCGTTGCGCATGTTATTTGTAAGAAAAAATTTGTCATTAACATTATCTATAAAATAATAGTTCTCCCACAAAGTTGATATATAAATTTGTAACTACTTTGAACAATAAACATCTATTGCAATCACAATACTCAATGATCGTTACCCGCGACTTGTGCTTGAATAGAGTTAAATATAATTTTCAAATTAGTGTTACTTTTTCTATTGTGATTATTAACTAATTTGAATATTACTTGTTGTATCATTTTTTTTTATTTCAATCATAATAATTATTTAAAATAACAACCATTTTTTTAAAGTTATGTAATACAAATTATAATTTATGTTACTATATATTATTATTATCGTCAATTAAGTTTAAAATTAGTTATTATTATTAAATTGATCTTGAAGACATTTAAAAACCACTTATTATTTATTTGTAATTATAGTACATTAATAAATGAACTCTGAATCATTACTAAAAGAACAATTAAAAAGTTGTGTGTGTCTCAAATCAATATAATGTACATCTTTAATAAATGATTAGTTACACACACAATGATGAAACTCAATCAAACAATCAATATTTCAAAATAATAGTATACATCTTTAATAAACTGTTAGTTAAATGCATTGAATATTTATTAATATTACAACCTTTCAAATTCCAAATAATAGTTATTTAGCATTAAAATATTATAATGAAGAGGTTTTTTCTACTTATGGTGTTTAATTGATACTTATGATACTTAATTAAAGAGCATTAAAATATTTAAATTGTATTTGGTAAAATAAATAAATAATATGATCATCTAATGTATATTATTATGTTATATTTGAACATTTACATTTGAATATTCGTAATGCCAATAAAACCAACAATATGTTAGTTCTACGTTTTTGAATTTTTTATTATAGATTATTATTGTATAATTGTTTCAAAGTAAAGTTTCAAACCATGTGTTCTAGAATATGATTATCGAATGAATATGTGAGAAGTTATTTGACAGTGAGGAATTTGTAGGTCTTTAAAGTATTTCATTGTAGGAAATGTGTTTATAGTATATTCATTAGTATATAATAAATCAACAATTAAAAAAATATCATATCAATTTTAAAAAACATTGGAACTATATGATTATACAAAAACCTACAAACTCATTATTATAAACTTAATTATAATATTTATAAGTGTACATATATTTGTTTATTGATTTATATTAACGTATTCATGAAGACTTTGTATTTTTATGAATTAAAATACTTGAGAAACACAAATGAGTTATTCTCTAGTTATTACCATTTCATGATTGTAGGTTATTATACATATACAGTCATTGTTTTATATTGTTGCACACTATTTTTAGGCTTACGCTTGTGTAACATATATACATATGAGATGTAATCATTATCAACAAATGATTTGAATGTAATAGAAAGAAACACAAACGTATAATTATGATTTAATAATTACAATATATTTTCATTTTTCTATGATTTTTTATATTATATTAAAATTGGATATCTTTTTCATGTTGTCGTATTACTACAATCATATATATATATATATATATATATATATATATATATATATATATATATATATATATATATATATATATATATATATATATATATATATATATATATATATATATATATATATATATATATATATATTCATCAATAAAATAATTATACTTTTCTAATTATATTAGTTACACACCCGATGACGAAATCCAATCAAACAATTATATAGGATATTACAAAATAAGAACATACATATTCAACATATTGTAATAAATAAATTGAAATATAATCATTTTCTCTTGGATCTAAATGTATAACATAAACATTTTATTGAAATATTCATCAAAAAAATAATTATACTTTTTTCGTTATAATAGTTACACACCCGACGACGAAATATATTCATCAAAAAAATAATTATAGTTTTTTCGTTATAATAGTTACACACCCGACGACGAAATATAATCAAACGATTATATATGTAACGCCCCAACTTTTTTTTCAAACCATTTATATTACATAAAAACAAATTTTACAAAATACGGTTCAACAAAAACCATTGTACTTGTTTAAATACAACAAAATGGGTGTTACAAATACATATCAAACAACCATAAGTTTAAGGGAAATGGATTCAATCAAATACCAATACATGGAAGTTGTATCCAGCTCCACTCCTTTGCACCCTAGAGCTTATTTTGCAACTCCAAACTATCTTACAACTTTGTACCTGAACCTGTAATACATGGCATAAAAATAAAATACGTAAGACAAATTGTCTCGTGAGTTACATGAGTTTTGGACTCAAACATTTAATCTTCTTTAATAAAAACTTTATAAAATAAACTTTCGCTGAAATTTTATAGTATTAATATACTATGACTTTTTATCTTTCAAAACCATTTTACATCTTTCAAAACTAGCTTATTCATACTTTCTTTGACTGGTTTTATAAATTTGCTGGATTTTTATACTTAGGGCTTTAATCACTATGTGTGATACCCCAAGTCTCTACAGCTAGAAAGAACGAATCAATCCTCACCGTAGAAGTGCTGAGGCAGTCTACTTCGCGAAGGGGTTATCCCCAGTAGACTCCTTACCTAACCCGGGTAGGTTGGAACATAGTTCCCTTACTAACGAATGCTAGCTACAATACCAGTCAAATATAAAAATATTTTCTGGAAACTGAAACAATACTTGTACTCAAAATGACTAATTGCCAAGCTTTTGACTCAAACATGTTTCTAACATAATCTAGGCTATTGCCAGGAATCATACTTTCAAATATAGCAACTAACTCTCCATTAAGCTAGAAAATATACCATTTTTGCAAATATTTTCACACATAGAAGTATATATGAAATCTGAAAATATTTACTTACTTGCCATGTATCCCCAAAATGGGTGAAAATGCTACATGTACTCACCTTATAACTCTTGAAAAGTCGTTTAGATGTCCCTCGGTTCTTTACCCTTTCGGTGTCCGATTACTTGGCTTAAACCTATATATAGTATATGATACATTAATTTACATTTTAATTGACTCTAGTACATGTTAGAGTCCTTATTATACCTTTACTGGTCAAAACAAGTGTATAACTCTTGAATGACCAACTTTAGTTAAATTGTATTTTATACGTATTTTACTACAGTACCCTCGGAGGGTCGTATTTTAATTCCGATAAATTTTTATGAAGTTTTGGATCATATTAGACCTATGTTTAAAATTTGAGATCAATTGGACAAGTTTTGGACAATTTCTTAAAAATGAAAATCACTTGGCAGGAGACCCTTAAACCAAACTGCATTTTCGTTTCTGGCGTAGGGCGCACCGCGCCTAGCGAGCAGAAGCCCAGAATTCCCCGATTTTATGCTACAAATTCCCATTTTCTAATATTAAGTGCTTAATACTCTACTTAATCGATAGGGGTTTATTCCAAGACCAAAACCCTTCAATTTCTTCAAGTTTTAAACCATTATAATCAAATTAATCACAATAACTCACAATCTAGGGTTCTTGATCAAAATCTAAATTCTTGCAAAATAGCAACCTACTTCCATTTTCTTGAATTAAGTTCTTTTAGTATGACTTATTGGAAGTGTTAAACCATAAAACTAAGTGGTTCTTGACTGGAATTTCAGTTACCAAATTCCGCTCTTGAAGATCACACAAAAACTTAGGTTAAAAGCATAATTACTAACCTTTGATCTTGAAAACTTCAATTCAAGGACAAAAATCAAGTTTCTAACTTTGATCTTCACGAAGACTTCCAAGTTTCTGCAGAAATCGTGTTTCCCAATCCTCTCCCGTACTCTAGAACTCTCTACTGAATTTGTGAGGATTTATGAGATATTTTTCTCATTTTATATTTTCATATTTTCAGTTTTTGGTCCCTCAAGTTCATTTCCTTGGACTTTGGCCACCAAAACCAATTATATTTTCATAGAATTTAATTTCTCCCATTTTTAGTCCTAAACTATAAATAACTTTTTATAATAATTTTCTGCATATGGTCAAATGACCAATTTACCATTTTTAGTCAAAATTCACTATTCACACGGTAAAAAGTCCAAATTTCGCATAAGCTTTATTGCTTATATTATTACCTCACTTACACATACTATTCTACATAATGGTCTTATAATTGTCGAAAGACCGTTTTACCCTTTCGGCCATAATTTCTCATAATATTACATATAAAACTTAGATTACACACATCTTATTTTACATATTTATTATAAATTTTTGGTCGTTTCAATATACAAAATAAGAACATACATCTTCGTCATATTGTAACAAATAAATTGAAATAAAATCATTTTTTTCTCTTGGATCTAAATGTATAACATAAATATTTTATTATAATCTAAAGAAAGTAGAAGCAAAAAAGAAGTGAATACAAATTGAACAAAAAAATAACTAAAATATGTTATAGCATTTTAAAATCTCGATTGGCATACCCATCGTTACTTCTTCCCTATACACAACTATTTCTTTTAGATATTAGATGACAATAGATCTCTTGCATCTTTTTTTCCATTTTCATACACTTTAGATAACAACAACAAAAATATGAGAAGAAAATACATGCAACAAAACATGAAAATAATGTTATTATATAAGGAAAAATATTTCATTAACTAAACTATTAAGTTGAAGAAGTTGAAAATGTGGAAGTTTCAAATGAATATGGTGCAAAAATGAGACCTATCTTGAACCATATCATTTGGATGACATCTATTATAAGAGTTACTAGACGAATGCCCGCACGTTGCACAGGTTAGACTATATAATTAAATCTTAACAAATATAAGAATGATTATATCATGACATTAGATATAAATACTATTTCTTACACTAAATTGATGTATAAAATTACAACTATTTTGAACAATATTATCCAATGACATCTACTTGTGACTTATGCGTAAAAAGATTATGTATAATTATCGATTAGTGTTCATTTTAATTATTGTTATAACTAATTAACTTGAATTTACTTATTTGATCTCATTTTAATTTTGACCATAATGATTCATTAACATATCAACCATTTTTTAAATGTAACGTCATATAATTTATATGTTACTAATTAATTACTTTTATTGTTAATTAATGTTAAAACTAATAGTTATTATTAAAATTTATAGAAGACTTTTCAAAATGACTTATTATTATTAAAATATTATAGATATTAAAGTGTAGTATGACTTTATCTTGAAATCGCACACATAACACATGATATTAAAATATCAAAACTTGTAGTATATAGAGATGTATACTATTAGAATTTATCAAATAAAAATACCTAAAATCTCAAATAAAAATTCTAAATCATCAACTAATTACATAAGTTGAGTTCGAGATACAAAATAAGTGTAAAACATAATAAAATAGAATAATCTCATTCTGAAATTTATTTCATACACTCATGTTTTTTTCATCGATAATTGTTGTATGATTTTTTTTAAATCTATAAAAAATGAGAAAACTAATAAGTTACTCTAATAATAAATAACAAACTTACAAATTTAAAATTTTAACATCGTAACATCACTTGGAATATAGCAAAACAAAAACTCAAACGAACACCAAAATCTTCAAACTTTTGTATACTTCATTCTAATTGTTTTATCTCACTTTTTATGTGATTTGTATTTGTGTTTTAATCAAATAATTGACCTCTTTTATAGTAAAAAAATAAACCATTCAACTACTTTTTATTTGATACTCATAAGTTATATAACCTTAGTTTTAATACTTAGTAATTATAAGATATAAGTTAAAAAACTTTTGAGTGGTTCTATTAATTAATTAAAAGATAAAAGGTTACGGAGGTTTCAAATGAATATGGTGCAAGAATGAGACATATCTTGAACTATATATATATATATATATATTGTTTAATATGTTGAAATAATAAAATATTATAAAATATAACATTTATCAAATGTAACTTTACTGTTATTAAAGTCCAATAAAAAAATAGTGAATACACTGTGGATTGAACAGTACAGACTTGCTTCTTTATCCCCTATCTCACTTCATCGGCGTGTCTCCTGTCTCACTCATGACTCAACAAACCAAAATGCAAAAGCTCTCAATTTTGGTTGAAAATAAACCCACAAAAACTCTAGCTATTGTTTCTCTCAGTCATCGATCGCCATCACCACCATCTATAGCCACCACCATTCCATTCCCGGGTTTCTTATATAGTCGATCGGGAGAGGTCAAAGAAAGTAGAACACTTCATTGAAGAGGTAAAGAATCAAGAAACAAGAACACTACGTAAACTAGAGTTCTAGGGGTTCTTATATTGTCGATCGGGTTAGGGTCTTTTATACCGTTGCCGCCCTTCATCGCCACCATTCCCCTTCCAGTGTTCTATGATGCAGTTGACGACAATTCTTACGAAGATTTGGGCTTTTTCCTTCATAATTCGGACGCTACCAATCAGCAAGTCTCCTGCTTTGAACCACCTACAGCCACTATCATTTATCTCTCTCGCTTTTATTTTGTGTAGATTGCTTTAAACGTTTTTCCCTCTTGATTTCTAATAATTATTTCATTGTTTTGGCAACTCTACAGATTTAGCCTTCCCCCCTTCTGGCACAAATACATCAGTATTGTCATTCAAGGTAATAGATCTTTATATTATCCTTCTTTTGATCATACTTCACCTCCAGGCTCCATCTCTCTCTCTCTCTCTCTCTCTCTCTCTCTCTAAATCCATTTTGCTTGAGATGCACCACCAAAAAGGAGCTAAAGTGATGGTACTCCAATTTCATTTACCAAACACTTTGATCATTTTGTATCTCAATAACAACTCATTTTCTGGTCAAATCCCAGTTAAATACAGTCAACTCAACCACCTTCAAGAACTTGATCATTCATTCAATTCACTATCTGGTGTCTCCCCACCTTCTCTCTTCTCATTACCATCCATTTCTTACTTAAATCTAACATCAAATAAGTTGTCCAGTAGTGCAGTTCCATTACAACGTGGAAGTAAACTCGCAAACGTCGATATTTCACAAAATCGGTTTACAGGCTCCTTGCCGTCATGTTTAACCAATGAATCGAAGAATAAAATTGTTAAATATGACGACAACCGCCTCATGATTGATGTGACACGTCGGCATCCCGCTAGCTATTGTGTAGAAGAAGCTCGAGGGGTAGAAGTGGAACCGAAAGATTTCAAAGATTCTGGGCTTAAAAGGAATTCGGTCGTATTTATAGGAGTGATTATGGGGAGTATGATGCTTCTGGTGCTTTTGGTATTAGGGTTTGTTGTTCTTTCTCGAAAACTTTGACCCAAGGTGTATCAGAACAGAAATTGCTGCATAAATTGGTCCAAGATTACTATGTTACGGGCTACCCGTCTCAGTGCAAGTAAGTGTTTTGAATTTTTTTTACTTAAATGGACTTAATGTGTACAAATATTTTACTTATGGTAATGTCATAGAATGAAGACAAAATGGTATTGGAACTCCCAAGGTTAGTTACAAAATTTTTTACTTCTTTAAAGTTTTAAAAAAACCAAAATTTTCTTACAAATATTTCATGGTTCTTCATTTATTTGGAGCAACAGATCGAAAGGCCTTTGCAAAAACATGGTGGTAGGCTCGAGCACAATAAGACATATTGTGGTTCATGTTTTGGTGCTGAATACTATGCATTTATATTTAATATTGGTTTATCTCATTGTGCCAAATTATAACATCATACTTTCAATTTTTTTAATATTTTTTTGTAGTCAGACAAGGAATGTTGCAATTCATGTGAAGATGTTCATGAAGCATATAGGAAAGAAGGTTGGGCAATGTCAGATCAAAGGTTGGGCAATGTCAAATTTTCTGTCTTCGTGTCTATTATAGCATCTTACTTTCATTTCTTTCTATTATTACAACATTGTACTATCAAACTTCTCTTATTAAGGCATTATACTAGGAAAATATTCCCAATTGCAGCATTATACTTTCAAATCTTAATCTTATTCATGAATTATTACTTTGAATAATCTATCCAATTATAACACTGAAGAACCTTTGTTTTTGGATGATATTACTGTAACTGGGTTAATTTCTTATTTTTAATCTTATTCATAAATTATACTTTGAATAATCTATCTATCAGTGTAAAAGGGAAGGCTTCTTGCAAATAATTAAAGACGAACAAGGTGAAGGGTGTAACATATGCGGATTCTTGGATGTTAATAAAGTTGCTGGAAATTTCCATTTTGCCCCTGCCAAAAGCTTTCAACAATCAGATATGCATGTCCATGATCTTAAAGCCTTTCAAAGAGACAGTTTTAATGTAAATATTAAGATATAATAATTATCTATTGTTTTCAAATTATTTCCCCCTCATAAACTTTCATGTAATAATAAATTACTTTTTTTAGCACCGATAAGTCACCAGATTATTAGGTTAGCATATGGAGATTACTTTCCAGGTGTCATGAATCCCCTTGATGGATATGTTCATCTTTTCTCATTTCATAGTTAATTTTCTAATATTTGTTTTCTTATTTATATAAATTATGTTAATTTTTAGTGTGAAATGGACACAAATAACCCTAACTGGATGTACCAGTATTTTCTGAAGGTTGTACCAACTGTTTACACAGATGATAGTGGACACGGTATACAATGAAACTAGGTTTTAAAGTCTCTTCAAATTCTATTAAGGCAATGTACTTTTATAAAAAAATAGTAACGAGTTTTCAAGTGTCGGTGCTTTAAAATTGGTGGTTGTATTAGTGTTAGTCAGACTTTCGGATTATTTGTTTCATTTTGGCTGCCATGTTTTGGTATTAATTTTGATATTATTAATTATTAATTTTTACGCCTTTTTTATTTTGTTGAAAATCGAACAGTTGGTTTTACGACGAATGGTCTGGGTTTCGATTTGATTGTTTTTGGACACCAACAAAAATATAAAAAACCAAAAAGTAGGCTGTTGATATCCCACTACGTTGCGACTTCAAGCATCACGTTTTGTGACATATATTTATCGGATTTTGAAGCAATACAAATTGCTAACTGACTAATGCAAGTTCTTAGTTATTATCCAATTATATATTGGTGCTCAATAAGAAGGATAAAAAAAAAATTTAAACCCTAAGAAATCAAAATTTTCGGTTTGATTGTTTTTGGACACCAACAAAAATATAAAAAACCAAAAAGTAGGCTGTTGATATCCCACTACTTTGCGACTTCAAGCATCACGTTTTGTGACATATATTTATCGGATTTTGAAGCAATACAAATTGCTAACTGACTAATGCAAGTTCTTAGTTATTATCCAATTATATATAGGTGCTCAATAAGAAGGATAAAAAAAAAAATTAAAACCCTAAGAAATCAAAATTTTCGGTTTGGTTTAAGTTTTAGTAAAAAATACACCGAACTTTACTTGATTGGTTTTTGAGATACATATTTCATATACATGTGCAGGATTAGTTGCTTATATATTCAACAATAGTATTTAATGATCATGACGAGTGTCTGAAACTTTTGAATATGGTATCGTTGGAGTTAAAGAAGGATGAGTTTCTACGGTTGGTATGGACTATCTGTTTTTTTTTTCTTTCAAAAATGGGTAAATAAAAGGATTGATATTTAATTAATCGTTTGTTTTTTTTTTTTCATTTTCAGGTGATTGAAGAATATGGCTACGAGGTTGTTCTTGATGACATTTTTAATGAATTGAGACAAGTTGTGAGAATGATATTTCTTGCATTTAGCCCCTAATTGGAAAAAATGCAAGAAATAACAATGTACTTTCACACACACACACATTTTTTTTTTAAACTTCCGCCGCAACGCGCGGCCACAAAACCTCGTTTGTATTATTTATAAGATTGTTTTAGTTAAAAATAAGATAAAAAAGGTTTAAATGGGGTGAATGTGTAATATAGGGATATGTCAAAAATCTAAATATTTATTTGTTCTTGAGGGTATGTCAGACCAAAAGAAAAGAGGAAGAACACACACCCTCCCATCATGTGTTTCTGTCTACCAATCAATTGAAACAAGAAAGAGACTGAGAAATCGAGATGCACAAGAAAGAGATAGAGAGAAAAATAATAGTTTTCTTATTTCCCATTTTGAAGACAAAGCTAAAATATTTATCATTTTCCAGAGATTTACTGATCCGTTTGCTTTGATTTTTGGACAGCATCTTCCTAGCATCTACATCAATATTTTGTCCAGTTGGTTTTCGTTTATGAGTCTCGAAGGCTCGGGAATCTTCGTTTCTGTTTGCCGGATAGTAGGATTTTTTTTTTTCTTTTTGTATTTTATGGCACCGAAACCACCGCTACCAGCGGCGTAACTTTGAGGTAACAACCAAACTCCAGAAAGATTGTGAAAGTGTTATTAGGCCATGGGGTATACCCGCGTGATAATGTCCGCCAAAGGCTATGGCGCCGCCATAGTCATGTGAACACCACCCCCATGTTTGTGCCATCCGCCATACGCCAGCCTGCGCCATTCTCACCACGCACATTAACGATCATTTTGCCCGTTGAAATTCGAACGTTGAGAGGTAACGGTCGTGTGACCGTTTGAAATAAAAAAAAAATTCATTAAATACTTTTTTATCTCCTATAAATACCAACATATTTCAACTCTTTTTTTTACACAATATCAACTAAAATGGATCCAAACTCTCTCAATCCAAACTCTTCTAATTCTCACCACAATCTACCATTTTTGGAATTACTTCAATTACCAACCCAAAACCAAGGTTTTTATTCCCCAACAATGCCTACAAACAATGCCTTCCAAAGTAACACATATCCTACCCAAAACCAATTCTCTCCACAAGCTCCTTTTGTTCAAACCCCACTCGCCAATTTGAATCCTCAACGATTGCAAGAGTTATATCAAATGCGCCAAAATTTGTTCCAACTTCAAACGGCTCAAAATAATCTACAAAACCAACCCTCACCCTCACCCTCACAACAACCCCAATCGACCCCCTCACCACAAGAACATCGTCTAGTAGACGAAGATGACGATGTTGTTGTAGAAACGCAACCGGAGGTGTTGCGAAGAGACAATCGAAGGGGGAAGAAAAAGGCGACAAACGAACCTCTTCGAAGAGTGAAGTGGACGTCCGACGAGGAGGTCATGTTGGCGGAGAGTTACATTTTACGTATTGTTGTTTTTGAATTTTTTTTAATTATTGTTGTTTTTGAAGTTTATTTTAGTTTTTAATTATTGTTGGTTTTTGAAATTTTTAGGATTTTGTAATTTGTTTTTTATTAAATGAAATGGTAGTTTTTGGTATTTTCGGTTACAAAAAAAAAAAGAAAAAAAAAAAAAGAAAAAGGCTATAACACCACCATACCCACACTTTTGGTGTTAAAGGTGACAGTGACGTGGCATCACTTTTTGGTGTTAACACCATTTGAATAACATGGGTACTCCCCATGGCCTAGTTCTTTGATGTGTTTGGAGATTTAATTTGGAATCAAGAAGATGTGGGTTCCAAGTTTAAAAGAATTATAACCTTCGGTTCTCTAGTTTGTCAAGAAATGGATTTGGGACGAATTATCGTCGAGATGGAATATGAAATTGTGAATACATGTTAATTAATTGGTTAGAAGATATGAGTTTGGTTTTAAGGCAAATTGTTAAATGAATTGCAAGACTAGTTACGCTTATACAAAATCGGGGACAAAAGAAACGGTGAATTAACGGAAATAAACTAGAAAGGGGAGAAATTTTTTTTATGTGTAACAGTCCATATTTGAGCCTATAGAACTCGAGCTTAAATATAGTAAAGCAGAATGTTTTTGGCTTTGAGATGTAGCCAAGATAACACAAAACGTATTACAAAAAGAATCAGCCTAATTGGAATCCATATGAGAGAGCTACAAGTATTCAAAGTTGAGGAAAATTTCTGCACAAAGCTGGAAATGCAGAATTTTCTAAGTCTGGAAAATTAAAGTTTCAAGTATTCATGTTTAGGGCTACGTAACTCGGACTATACTTATTCAAATCAATTGACTCTTGAGCCTTAACATGTAGTAAGTGAAAGGAAGAAAGTGCAACAAAAGGAATCAACTCATTTGAAGATTATATACGCGAGTTACGAAAGTTTAAAGTTGGCTAGACTCCAAACCGAAATGCTGTCAAAAGTTGACAGATTGACTTATCGTTGAATATCTTTTTGTCAAATTTAGTATTTTTGGATAAATCGTATAAAATCCACTTAAAAAGTTATTAAAGTATGTATAATGAGTTACAAAGGCTTAAAATTTATAAAATTGTAATTAATCGGTAGGGGTGAGCATGTTGCGGTTTGATTTACTTTTTAGGTAAACAGCATCGAAAACCGCATAGATTGGTTTATACATTGTTAAAATTACACCATTCGGTTTTCGTATTTGGTGCGGTTTGCGGTTTTAAGTGTAGTTCGGTTTTTATGTGTGACACCCCACGCTAGGGTTACAAATATAAAACATCATTTTAAAAGTTCAATCAACCATCATAATTTGAAATAGTCTTCATTTGCGGAATTTACGTCCCAAAACATCAACATAAAGTATTTAAAATCATTGTAGCAAGGTGGCTTGTTGTTTGTGGCACATGTGATCTATGCTGAGCCAAGACGACCGGGTACGGGGTATAGAGGATGTGGAAGTAGTATGAAACGTGATGTGGAACGATATGTGGAGAATTGTCTCACGTGCCTTCAAGTTAAGGCAAACAATCAGAAACCTTATGGGACGGTTCAGCCGTTACCGATACCGGTGAAGAAGTGGGCTCACCATGGATTTCATCACAAAGTTGCCTCGAACCCCACGAGGATATGATTCCATTTGGGTGATCGTGGATAGATTAACTAAGTCAGCCCAGTTTATTCCTATCAGCGAAGATTATCAGGTGTCAAGATTAGATGATATCTACATTAGAGAGGTAGTGAGACGACATTGAGTACCGGTGTCGATAGTTTCTGATCGAGATAGCCATTTACTTTGCATTTTTGGTAGAGTTTTCAGAAGCATTTCGATTCTAAGGCCTTGATGAGTACTGCATATCATCCGCAGACGGACGGGCAAACACAAAGAACAATTCTGATGTTGGAAGATATGCTACGAGCCTGCATGATTGATTTTAGTGGCAGTTGGGATGATCATCTACTATTGGAAGAGTTTGCTTATAATAATGCTTATCATTCTAGCATTAAGATGGCACCATTTGAGGCATTGTACGGTGAACCATGCAGAACACCGACATGTTTGACAAAAGCGGGAGAGAAACCGCTGGCGGGGCCAGAGATTGTAGCCGAAACAGAGGCAATAATCAAGGAGAACGTAAGCACATGCGAGTAACACAAGAACATCAGAAGCAGTATGCCGATAAACGCCGGAAGCTGTTAGAGTTTCAGGTCGGGTTTATGTTTATGTTGAAAGTATCCCCGTGGAAAGGAATCATTTGATTCAGAAAGAAAGGTAAGTTAAGTCTGCGATTTGTCGGACCCTTCCGAGTGTTACAGAGAGTTGGGGTCATTGCTTACCGCCTTGAGCTTCCTGATGAACATTAGGGTATACACAAAGTATTTCACGTGTCTTACCTTCGAAGAACTTTGTATGATGAGTCTACTAGAGTGTCGTTAGCCAAAATCAAACTTGATGAGAAGTTGCAATATCAAGAGTATCCGGAACGGGTAATGGATAGAAAAGTGAAGAAGTTACGTAGCAAAGAGATTGGTTTAGTGAAGGTCCAGCGGCAACACCACAAAGGCACGGATGTTATGTGGGAACCAGAGGAAGAAATGTGATCCTGATACCCACATTTATTTTGAGAGATTCAGGAGATGGAATCTTTTGAAGGAGGGGAGAGCTTGTAAGGCCCGTTTTCATACTAACGGTACTTGGTGCAAGTAAGTTATGCTTTATATAACTTGTAGTTAGTATTGTGTTAGAAGAAATTAATGAAACTAAAAGCATGTTAGTTTTACTTACTATATGAGACGTAGATGAATTACGGTAGTAAGAAGTGATAAATGCCCTTTTTATGAGTTGTGGTATGGCCTGGAACCTGCATGGGTGAAATTTGGTTACGTGTGGTGGTTAAACCGGAAATTGGTGGACAAATGAGTTAACATGCGAGTTAGCGCCGCTATCCTGAGTAGATAGCGTCGGTAACTAAAAGATATTGTTATTTTGGGTGTAATTTGGAAAGTAAAGTGTTAAAATGGGAATTAATTGAGTTAGCGACGCTATCATTAGATATCAGAAATACCCTGAATTGGTAAGTCAACGGTTAGAAATTCTATTACTCAAAACACACTTCCAGGTGCGAATTGGGGCGTTGGGGGGGGGGGTAATCTTTTGATTGGAACAGGAAATCGAACGAGGAAGCTTATAAAGAGTATAATTAACAACTATAAGTGTTGCTAATCTACAATCCAAAGGTGAGTTGGGGTATTTTGGGAAATTAGGGTTTTTGGAACCCCATATGCTCAAATCCGTGTAATTAGTTGTCTTGGTTGGATTTCATGTAGATGAAACTTATGTATGAGTTAAATTATGAGTTAGGAATATATTGTTTTAAAGTGTTAAGGGTTGAATCCATTCAGATGTGAAGATTTGCTTAATAGCATAGTTAGCGCCGCTAACTATGAGAGATAACGTCGCTATCTCGCGAGTAGTTGCGATGGACTTCAGCTAGACTGATGATAGCAACGCTATCATCATAAGATAGCGTTGCTAAGTCCCCTAGACAGAGACTTTGTACCTTTTAAATGGCTTAAATTTTTAAGCCAAACTTTTGGCGATTTATGAAGATGATTATGACTAACTCTATGATGTGATAATATAGTTGATACACATAGGAGAGACACGGGAACAAGAGACTCGGAGTTTTCACAGACCGAACAAATCCAAGGTGAGTAATCTAATTGAATGAATTGTGAAGGGGTTGATGTTGCAAGTGAGCAATAACTCCAATGAGAGGCAGATACGGCCGGAATGGGAATGTGTAGCTGAAACACACTAGTCGATGGTTGATTTACACCACAATCGGTTCAAACGCGAGAATTAAGTTTATATATACATATTAGAACACTTTTGATGAATATTGATAGTTGTTTCAGTTATTGTGTTATTACTCACTGAGCTCGTGTAGCTCATGAATGTTGTGTTTATTGTTATAGGTCCTAGTAGTAGTACCAGAGGGAAGAGGGTGGCCGAGATATAGCTGTGGACCAGGACCAGTCTTTGTTTTCTCTTTTGTGATGATGTTTTTGTAACCCGATTGGTTTGGGTATAACTTAGTTTGTACCATGTCTTTAGATAACAACCTGTTTGTGGTTGCTTACTACACTTTACACCTTTATATGTATGATCTTTTGTGAAAACTTTGGTGTAACTTGTGTGTGAGAAACCGAGTATTACAAATGTGGAGTTCAATATCAAGTTTAAGTTATTCATTGCATTGAGGACCATCCATCCACTCATCAAGGACTTAATTAATTGGTCATCCAAGATGGAATCATCCCATAACTTCTACTTACATTTCCATGAGAACTAAACAATGGAGTTCTCAATTCCATTCCATCAATTAAGTTCTAACAAGAGTTTTAATCATTTCCTAAATGGTTGTATTCACTAGGAAACACTCCAAAATGTATTCCTTCATCCAAAACACGTCAAAAGGTCCAATGACAACCCATCCTTATTACATTGCAAGAATATTACCCTCATGGACTTCCTAATTCCAATCATTGGTCCACACGGTGAGAAACTCGTGGAATGTCCAATTCCAATCATTGTTTCACTAAACTTCAATGAGTCAACACTTCCATTACTATAGGATCAATCCAACCAATTTGGAATCACTCTAACCCAAACTAATGCATCAAGAACATAAGGTACAACTAGTCTAAGCTAAGGTACAACACATTGGTTCTAAAATATCAAACATCCAATTGATGTCTCATAGTGTATAACATTTTCCCATCAATTGGAATCATTAGGGAGCAACTAGAAGTGAATCCACTCATCCACAACAATTGTAGTAACCCATCAATTACAAGTTTATCCTTGAATACAACAAATCCTCGAATTTTAGGGTTCACGCGGATTAAAACTCTATTTCAAGATATTACATGCTATCGTTGGATTGGATAGAGATCACAACAAGCTCAATAACATCAAACAATATTTGGAATCATAGGAATTTCCTCATCCAAAACAGAATTTTCCGATTTGAGACTAAACCCCACCCAAAAATGGGTTTACAAGCCGGATAATGATGAGATTATACCTTAGGTTGTTAGGGAACTTCAAGAACTTGCATAGATCTTCAAAACCATGCTCTAATATCCATTAGAGTTCAAGAAATTGACATTCTCTCCTCTCCTATCTCTCTCAAAAAAGCTATAGAGGCTGAAAATGGGAAGAACACTCCTTTTATACATCCCAACTTTCGGAAATGACAAAAATGGTCCCTAGGGTATGCAATTCCTACAAACGCCTCCCAAAAGCTTAATCCTTTAATTATAAGTCTCTAACTTTGAAATTTTGCCCCAAATAATCGAATCTCTATCATCGAAGTGATTGACTAGGTCAACTTTAACCCATAGTTTGGAAATATGGCGAAAATAGTCATTTTCACTAAAATCTCTACAATTTGGTCCTTATAATTGGTTAAGAAAATGTTTGACTTAATCTAAGTTTTGACATTAATCCCTTCATATTTTCGTAATATTCTACGTCTTCGACTAGGATAAGTTTAGCCAAATTGTCAATTTTAGTCCTTATGACTAAATTTCTCATTTTTGGTTAAAATGGATTTTAAATCTTCATGTCGTTCGTTAGAAAATTATTTTGGCTCATTGAACCATTTTCTAGACATATAACAAAAATTTTAGCTTTATTTATTTATTTTCAAAAATAAATTTTATTTTATCGATTTAAGCCCAAAACTTCAAGGCCCAAAACACGGATGTTACAATTATGCACTCCTTAAAAATGATTCCGTCCACAAAATCACCAAGAAAGAATAAGGTAATAGTTTTCATATTTTAAAAAATCCATTTTCAAACTTCCATTTACGGGGAAAACACCTTGCAAAATTCATTTCTCTAAAATTTTCTCCTCATAAAACACCTCTCTTAAAACGCGTATTTATTTTCATGAAAACTTTTTGTGTTAACTCGATTCTTCGTTTAATATAAAACATTCAACTTTATGCTTAAAGTCTTTAAGAAACCATCAATCCCGAGTATTAACTTCCGATTCATGATGGCCTATTGTCATTTGTTTTTTTATATCTACGCACTGATAATGACTTTTATATATATATATATATATATATATATATATATATATATATATATATATATATATATATATATATATATATATATATATATATATATATATATATATATATATATATATATATATATATATTAGAACCCAAAAGTTACAAAATTGGCATCCGAAAACTCAAGAAAAATGCAATTCAGTAAAATAGGATGTCTAAATAAATTAAAATGTCAAATGGTGCCGAGATGAAAATTTGTTAAAAAATCCTATAAAGATTTATACATGTCAAAACATTGTTGGTATATGTTTGAGACTTTATAAAATGGAATTATGCACTAAAATGCAAGAAAATGGTTAGTTGAAAAATAAATGACAAAAATATCCATAGATGAGTATTTTACCCTTATAAGCATGTATAGCTACTGAAATAGATACGCAATAGTATTGGGATGACTAGAATGTGACAGTCATCATAATATTGTTAAACTAGATAAAAACGAACACGAAAAAATATGGTTAAAGACCCAAATAACAATAGAAGTACCAAAAACAAGCATAAAGCCTTACGAGACATGTTTGACAATTGGAACAAGTTAGGAATAATATAAGAAAGACTAAATTAAAATAGTCGCTAAATAGTTATGAGTTTTGAAGCAGATTATTAGAATTAGTAAATTGCTATTTATAAAAAAGGAGACGTAAATGATATGCATAACCTTTTAATAATGCAAAATGTCAATGTTGTTATTTGATAGGTATGAAGCAAAAATAGGATCATCAAGATAGTGGACTAGAGACTAGATGTTACCAAGTCAAAGTTGATTTTCCCAGTTTAGGATACATGACTATTAAATGATTTCAAAGTAAAGGTTTTATGAAAAAAAAATTCTTATGCATGCTTGGTGTTTGCTTATAAACATGTTTTATAGTAAGTAGTTTATTTGAAAAATGTTATAATAAAATAAATAAAACATGATAGTCGTTCATTATATGTATGTCCAAAGTTGTTTGTGATGATAATACTTACAATATTATGAATGTCTTTCTTAGACACAGTTATTAAGTAAGCATGTGCATTTCATGGCACTTGTGTGTTGGAGTTATTGAGTAAGCATGTGCATTTCATGGCACTTGTATGTTGGACTAGTGTAAAAGAAAAGTGGTGATCATGCATGCATCAAATGTGGATTGCTTAATAATTGTAATGTAATAGCGTAGACATATGATATTACAAGAATGAGATCTAGAAGACCCTGCCGAGATGGTACCTCCTTTTACGAGGTAGAGGTTTTATGATTATGATGCCATGATAGGTTTATTTGTTCCTCTTATTTTGGTCAGGTTGAAAAGTTTCACGCAATGTGACATAGTCTTTTATATAAGGACCAATGATATATTATATAACCATCAGCTGAAAGATTAGATGAACTCTTGATGTCGAGATAGACCCGATCTAAGGGTATTATTACCCGCGCTTACATTGGAATGTGATCATGAATTGCATACATATAATTTTACACGAACTATGTTAAAGTAAAGAATTTCATTGGATGTTTTTTAAAGTGTTGTTGTGTCTAAAACACATGTAACTCATGAGAAATTATTATCTCATGGACTTTAATTTAAATGTCATGTATCTCAGAACATGTTGTTTAGCATTAAATAAAAGAGATGAAGAGTTAGAAGTCTCACAAGGCTTCATAGATAGAAGTGATGATCGGAAGATAGTTACCTCCCTATATGGTATTGTATTACCATGATATTTTAGGGAGAGCGTGTTTACGGGTTTATTGACACCCCGAGTATATTTGTTGTAATATATATTTTAGTTATTCCAAGTTTTGTTTGAGCTTATTTTTATACCTGCATTAGGTATAGATTTATCTAGAATTGCTCAGAGGTCATGCCAGAATTTCGGTAAAGTGTTAGAAACTTTTTGGACATCTAAAATATTAAAATTAATTGACTCTGATTTTATATAGCTTCGGATGCAATTGGGAAATACTATGCCTTATCTTATGGATGTCCCAAATAGGATGTAAGAATTGGGGTGTTACAAACATCACCTAAAGAACCCATCAATCCCACCTACCGCTTTTTTCCATTCTCCCCTTTCATGTGTCTATCACCTATGGCATCTCGAATCTACGACCTGCTCTCTCCAACCTTAGGCGTGCCACCCTCAACGACCACCTCATTCTCAAATATTAACCACATCCCCTTCATTACCTTACCGCACAGGGTTCACGTCGTGAAGGGGCACAATTTTTCATCACTAATCCATCGCTAATTCATCACTATGTTGTCACTATCCATATCTACTCCGTCGCTAGTTAACACAAATTTTCTGTTTTTAGTTCGTCGCTTATAATTTGTAATGATTTATTAAGTGTCAAATATTATCGTAATATTAATGAATTTTATTTATATATAAAAAACTATATTTAAAAGTCTATGTATTACTTTTCGCACAATGACTTTAAAATCAATGGACCAACCCTCTTTATACACTATTTTATATATACATGGTATATAAAAAAATAATACTGCTCTAATATGCAAATAGCCCTTTTATATACACGTTTTGTGTTTTAGTTTTCGTGGAAATTCAGAATAACTCGATACACCGACAACAGTTGGAATGTAGGATACTTCTTTTATGTTTTTAGAATAGTATATTAAATAATTTCTTATTCAACGTAATAAAACTATTTTCTAGTTATTTTTTGATATAGTCTGCAATGAACAAAAATGACAAATAGTTGTAGATAAATATCAAATGTTATTAATCCAAAGTAATACCTACTAATAAAAAACTAAAAAATAAAAGAATTTAAGAGAATATATCTTTAAGCTATTAACTGTGTATGTGTTATAAAATGTTAGATTAGATTTTTTTTTTTTTTTAAAAAAAAAATTGTTAGATTAGATACGTGGTATAGGTAGAAAGGTAGTTGTTTCAAATGCAACTGGATGATATTGATGTGCCACGTTTTTTTTATTGTTTGTCCACGGTTGACCATTACATTTTGTTGTTGTAAAAGAAAAGATAACTTGGAAGTAGTTACAAAGATGCAAAAGATCTCAAACCAATTAATAATTTTACTCAAAAAGTATTAATAGTTTTTATGAAATTTCATTAATATGTACATATAATTAAAATTAGTATTATTATAATAGTAATTAAATTCAAGATGACAAATTAATTTAAGCGGTCTATAAACTTGAATACATTTTGTGCTAATTTTATTTCATTAAACCGGTGTTCTTTTTAATTAGACTCAATTGATTTATCAGAGATAAAAGTTCAATTCAAACAAACTCGTATATTTATTAAAGTATTAGAATTACCACCTATAAGTAATGTTATTTTTTTCTAATTGACAATCGTCACTCGATAATCGTAGTTAAACCTCTTTCGCCAAGTGTCTATTGTTTTTCAATGGTTGAATTATATAAACTGGAAACTAGGAAGGTGTTTGAAAAACAAGTAGGCAGGTAAAGCCAATATGAGATTTTAAAGCCAATGAATGCATTGGCCTTGAATTTTCTATTTTTATGATCAAACCACTTAAAAGAAGAAGCAAAAATTCTATTAAACGAGTCCCTTCGACACTTCATGGAGCGGAAAACCATATCATTCTGAAAACACCAAATCGTTCAAATAGTAGTCCTAATACAAAGACATTTAGTTTATGCTCTATGGGGTGTGCCGGGACGCACACCCGCGTCCTACTGATATGGCGCCGGAACGCACCTGGAACGCCATGAACACAGGCCCCCCTACCGCGTCCCCGCGTTCTACGTTCTCACACGTTCATGGGGAGACAAACCAGGAACGCGCCGTTCTCCCTTCCTATTCGCCATTCTCCTTCTCTCTCTCCCACCTCATCACGTTCTACGCGTTCTTCCCCTCTGTTAGGAATGATGTCATCACACCACCGACCAATCATATTCCAAATCTAAACCGCGACTTCACATGTGAGAAAAAGGTGTTGAACGGTTTCCTAATATGACAAATAACAAGGGCAAATGATCGATTACAAATCCACTCCACGATTGACAAGGTTTATAGAGGTTGGAATTAGTTCTATTAAGTAATACCCGCAAAATCAGAATATTTATCTTTATAGGAGAAAATTTGTTCCATATAGTAGGAAACACTCTCGACACCAACATAAAGTAATCAATGAAGAATCTGGAGAAACTTA
Source organism: Cichorium intybus (assembly GCA_023525715.1). NCBI lineage: Eukaryota > Viridiplantae > Streptophyta > Magnoliopsida > Asterales > Asteraceae > Cichorium > Cichorium intybus. Next base: position 8,227,750 of record CM042016.1, read on the forward strand.
TAAAAAAAAAAAGTCTAACAACCGGTCTAAATCTCAAACCTATTTATCTGTGTTATTAGAAAGAACAAGCTCGTGTGTATATGGGATATATTTCTCATGTATATAATAAAGGTTCTAGGATGAGGTATGTTTCTCAAGCGTAGAATAAAGGTCTTAGGTAATGCTTCTACTTTTCTTTGGGGGAATGATTTGTACACAACAACAATTTATGTACAACAATTTATGTATTTGTGTATGGTTAAAAACTTATGTATATAAATCACGTCCCTTTTCTATACCACCTGGTTATGACAATTTTACACTGCCACTCCCTAGGCCCCCAATTAGTCCCCACGGTCGGGATTCTTGGTTAGGGTTTGATCGACAATTTCCACTGGTCGACATGGAGGGCTTGATCATTATCGGTAATAGAATAAAGATTATTGGAATTCGCTAGGGCCTGAAGGTTCCCGTAAGAGGAAATATTGTAATGAAAGAGGTGTGAGAGAAGGGGTGAAGTCAACAATAAAGTAAACATCTTTTGCATTATGGAAATACGATTTCAAATTCCAATAGATCTCAAATGGCGAGTCCATGTAGCCAGAGTTCATTTGGATGAAATAAAGGCAGCCAAGTATATGCGACATCAAGAGGAGTATCAGAATTTGATATTTTGTTTTAGGGTTTTTGTTTTTTTGGAACCGGCAATTTTAACACCTTGGTTTTTGTTTTTTTGGAACCGGCAATTTTAACACATTGAGGGTACTCAGCCTTGCAACCCAGGGCGGTTGGCAATTACCTATGGCGCAAAGCCTTTCCTCTCCACCTGTTTTTCGCCGACCAGGGAAAATCCCCCACATGGGGTTAGTTGGAGTCGAACTCCAGACCTTCCACCACGTGGGTATATAACCCGGGTGCATCCACCCAGCTAGGCTGGGCTTCACTTGCTTTAGGGTTTTTGTAGTTTGGAAACATCATCCATTGTTGTGATCAATTTTTGGCTTTAAAACTATTTTCAAGAAACTTTTCGGTTCTTTTATATTCTATGTTTTCATATAATTATATATATTCTTATAATTTCTACCTAAACCTGCAAACAAAAAAGAAGATAAAAAGATTAATTCAAGCCCAGCTATAGCTATAAGATGTGGTGATTTAATGTTTCATATTTTATAATAGTTTCATTTTTCTATCTTCTTTTATGTTATATTTTTTTCATATAATTAATACATTAGTATGGTTGATTTTGCAAAAAAAAAAAAAAAAAAAAAAAAAAAAAAAAAAAGGAGGGTGAATAAATGACTAAAGGCGCAGATAAATTAATAACACCTTCATATTTGGTTGAAACTTTTGTCTAATTTGGGTCTCTAGGAAATAGGGTAAAGATTGAAATTTCAAGTTTGATTTGAAAAGGGCATGGTAATTAACATCTTCTAGAACACTGATATAGACTTGCTTGCATAAAGATTGAAATTGTATCTCTTTTTTTGTTTAATTGTTTGATGATGATTTCCATGTTTTATTTTATTTTTACGCCTTAAAACACAGTTTTTGGTGATCAGGTAAGTCCAATTGGTAGAATGGACCATCATGAACTCAAGAAGTCATGGTTGATATTAATGCTAATAGTCGATTACTTTATCACTTGTCGTTTCCAAGGAGATGCAAAATAAAGTGAAAACAATATGTATTACTTGGAGTCTTGTGGTAACTCTATTTGCTTCTACTGTTTAAGCCATCACAAAGATCATCGTGTTGTTCAGGTAAATCATCAATTTATTTCATGCCCATTAATTCAATGAAATACTCATATAACCTGAAGTACTAATGATTTGACAACATGTTGTGACAGATTAGATATGACGATCTTCCTATATAACGTGGTTAGGGTGAATGAGATTCAAAGAATTCGAGACATTTCATGTGTGAAAACGTATGGCCACAGTGATAAAAGTGTCAATCTATGCAGTTATCGCGGTCCAAAATAAAATAGTGGTCACTGAGCGCTATTTGAAATAGCGGTTCTAGCGGTGGTATAGCGGCGCAATAGCGGTTTTTTATATTACATAGAATTAATATTTATACTCCTATATTCATAAGTAATGCTTAAATTTCTTGTTAATTACAATCATATCTGATACAAATAATCATATCCCATAATGAAAAATATACACAAAATAATGATCTCAACACATATTACAGTCAACAACTCAAATATTTTTCAAAAAACCTGGTCCAAATAGCGGTAATAGCGCCGCTATAGCGGTCCTAAATAACGCTAAATCTCAGACAATCTCGTAAAATTTCGGCGATAATAACGCCAGCGAGATTACTAACCGAGATTTTCATTTCTATCTCGGTCTGACTCCGCGAAACGGTATATCGACGCTATAGCAACGCTATAGCGCGGGATTGACTACCCATATGCCAATAACCATTACGAGAAATAGCAATGCACTTTTATGGGTTTTTTAATTTTAGAATCCTACTTTTGATGTTTAATAGGTTTTAGGTTTGGTTTATTTAAAAGGCTAATCTATTTAAATTTATCTATTTATACAAGTTAAATTGAACCATTGATATGATTCCAGCAAGAATAAAGCGGAAGGTACACATCATTTTATGTTTCGAATTTCTTTTTTACTTTTACTTTTATCTTATTAACATATTGTACTTTGAAATATTTATACATGCATTTAGTTCTTTTTTCGGGTAAAAAGCAAGAAATACCAACGGATTTTTATGTTTATTTATTTATTTATTTATATAATCCTACTTTTGATGTTTAATGAATTTTAGGTTTGATTTATTTGAAATGCTAATATATTTACTTTCCATAGGAGCGACATGGATTGGCGTGGGTCATTTATATGATACAATTTACCATAATAATAACAATATATATCTACCAATAGCAACGACTTACACTTATATATATATATATATATATATATATATATATATATATATATATATATATATATATATATATATATATATATATATATATATATATATATATATATATAAGTTCAAATGAGACCATGTAAATTTTGTGAGACGGGGAGATGCAATCCTAGCCATTCATTTTGGAGATCAAAAAATAAAAAAAATTAAAATAGGCTAAAATAATGAGAATTTTTTTAAAAAAATTTTCTACTAATTTTCGCTATTTATTCTATCTGAAAAAATTAAAAAAAAATACAAAAAAATCGAAAAAAAAAACCTGGAAAAAAATTCTATTAGAATGTTGCTGTATGTTGCATATTCTAATAGAATATTACACAAACTAGTGTAATATTCTACTAGAATATGAAAAAAATGCTAATTTTTTATTTTTTATTTTAATATCTTTTAATTTTTTAAATTTATTTTGAATAAAAAATGACGAAAATAATAAATAAATATACTTTTTTCAATTTTTTTCATTTATTTTGCATTTTTTAATTTTTTTTTGTTTTACACCCAAAATAAGTGGCTAAGAATGCGTCTCCCGGTCTCACGAAATATAATTGTCTCATATGAACGTAACCATATATATATATATATATATATATATATATATATATATATATATATATATATATATATATATATATATATATATATATATATATATATATATATAGTTAGGATCTTTTGAGAACCACAAGTCCCCCGAGAACCCGAGAACTCCCAAACCGATATTTTTTTCAAAAAACCGACCCCATAGGCCTCTAAAACGCACATATCTAAGACTTTTCGAAAAAAAAAATTCCAAAAAAAACGACTTTTTTTTTTGAAAAAAAATTGCACATGTACAAAAAAAAAACTTTGCACATGTGCAAAGTTTTTTATACGTACATTTTTTTTCAAGTTTTTTTTTATGGATGTCTTTCTAACATATATTTAAGGCATTCTGTAAAAAAAATTTCAAAAAAAGTGTACGTATAAAAAAGTTTGCACATGTGCAAAGTTTTTTTTTTTGCACATGTGCAAATTTTTTTCAAAAAAAAAAGTCATTTTTTCGGAAATTTTTTTTTCTCGAAAAGTCTTAGATATGTGCGTTTTAGAGGCCTATGTGGTCGGTTTTTCGAAAAAAATATCGGTTTGGGAGTTTTCGGGTTCTCGGGGTGAAGTTGGTTCTCAAAAGATCCTAAGTCTATATATATATATATATATATATATATATATATATATATATATATATATATATATATATATATATATATATATATCTACTATACCTAATAAATAAAAATAACTTTTGCCATGTGTCATCTTCTAAGTCCTTATGTACACTTGTCATTTTTATAAAATTTCTAATTTTCTTGTGTTTCACATTTATCTCATTCACGGAACTAGAATTGGAGAAGAGTTCCTAGATTCAAGGTGAAGTTTGAATCAGTAAACAAATTTCCTTAATGCCACACTAATCTTGCCCCTAATCTCTCCTCCATAAGTTCGTAACTGAAATTTAATTTAAAGAGAATCGCCACACGATCATGTATATTCTTGGATTTTGAATTTTAAACTCCAATTGCAAGATATAAGGAAACTGGTAAGTGTTCCCAATTTGAAACCTGGAAATCAGGTAACAATCATCCCCTCCGATTACTAATACTAACAATTTAGAACGCGTGAATGGCAGCTTTACCATTCCTATTCTGACAGATGCTGCTTCCTCCTTTATATAACCACCTGCTACTCATTCCTTTCACATTTTAAAGCAAAACAAAGGAGTTGAGAGAAATACCGACCGAGAGAGGGGAGAAAATAGAGAACATCGAGATGGTATTGAAGCCCACAAGAGCTGCAAAAGCGCCACTAGACCTGCAGGTAGCCAACGTCAACGTCGATGATGGCCATAGTGGATGGAGGGTTCCAATGTTCCATTGCGTAGTCTAATTCCACATTTCGAGTCCAAATTTCACAATTTCATGTAATTTTGAATCCTGTTGTAAAACGCTCCTGATGCTTGAAGTTGTAAGTATAACATATCTAATCATACTCCTTTCTTCTCTAACTAAAGATCGATGCACGATTTGGTAAACATTGTTCATCTTCGGGATTACAGATTCTGTCTTTGCAATTCCATTGATCTAATCATAAACGGGCTCGATTAAGATTGTAGATAGCTGATTCGTCTTTCAAGATTGCAGATTCAAAGTTTAATATTTTTGTAGTTTATGACTTTATTCTGATTACAAGTTCCGATTCTTATTTTTTTGATTTATTCTGATAAGAAAGGGATTCAGAGTTTTGATTCATTTGTTTCATATTTTATTTTCACATGTTGAAGGTTGTTAGTTAATAAGTCTATGAAGATGAGTTAGTATCGGGAAAATGCAAAACGTAAGTTTTTTAAGATCATTATAGTTTAAATGTAATTGGTAAGTACAATGTAATTGAGAAAACCAAATGACGAGTTAAAAGGGAAATCGATATAATGATAGTATAAAAAACAGAAAAGGAGGAAAATAGCATTATCCCGACAAATAGAATTAGTTCATTTTGCATTTTTGTGTTGCATTTTTGTGTTGATAAGAACCTGGTTGATAGGATCAGCTCTAATTCCATTTTAGCTTCCATTGGACACGACACAAAGAGTTTAATTCCAATGGAACTTCCAATTCTATTCTTTTGTATGATGGAATCGGTGGTTCCATAGGCTCATTGGATGGAACTGGAACGAGGCAGGTTTTCTTTAATGTCAAGTGTATCTTTCAATGATAAATTCATTTTGAAAAATTATATGTATATGTGCATGAATTTTGACCATTTTTATGCCTTGAATCTTGCATTGTTTTTATAAAATATTGGTACATGAATGCAGGAAAATCTACAACACTGGCTTACTAATGAAAAGGGTAGAGATCAGTTTGTTATATGTGCTGGATCAGACAAAGGTATTGTGGAATGATGCAAGACAAGTGAAGGGTGATCCTATTTACAAACGACCCGTAATTTAACATCTTTTTATCATTAAATTTTTGCTTTTTTATGGAATGCAAGTTTGAATTTACTTTTTTGCCCATTATTGTTGTATGCAGTTTTGGACAGAAAGCTTTGTGCAATGATCTCCTTTGGGGACATATTTGGCAACTGTCCACAGACAGGGTGCTGCTGTGTGGGGTGGTGCTTCTACCTTTAACTGCCTTATGCGCTATGCTCACCTTCAGGTTACTATTTTAATCTATTGTATTAAAATAAATCATATATTTCTTAATTGTTAAGGCTTTCTATATTTTGGAATTTGAAATTGTGTTGTGAATTGTATGTCAAATTGATTGACTTCTCTCCTGGTGAGAAGTATCTGGTTACTATTGGTTTTCTTATTGAACTCGATCAAGGTTATTTATTTCATTGTGTTTATTTGTTGGAAATTGTTTCTCTATATTCTGTTCTGCATAAAATCAACAACTAAATAGCAAGTTTCCTATTTCCGATCGATCACACAAAACCCTATCACACATATCTCATTTGAATTCAAGTTTTGAAATCACCTGTCTTTTGCTTTAATTTCTTTTTCGTTGAAAGGGGTGGAAACTTGAAGAAGACACTCAAGTTTTTCAGATAGGAAATGACATTGGAGCAGTTGTATGTCACCATAGGTCGACAACTTTATTTTTTGTCCTTTATTTTGTATGTTTGACTTTCATCTTCATTGTAGCAATGTACTTTCCTTGATGTGTGAATCATAACATCCTAACTTTCTGTCCCATTTTGACAAAAGAATGAGAAGCCTTCCATCGAGAATGCAGCCCTGTAAACCGACTCTCGCCCGTGATTCCAGAAACAGTAGCTCTAACAACTAACTTTATATTTATGGTCCGTGATTCCAAAAATGGGAATGCAGCCCCCGTAAACCGACTCTTGCCACAAACAGAAACCGAAAAATTGCTTTATAAAGAAGCGGATGAAAGAAACGTATCGAGGAAATTAAAAAAGGAAAAAAAATGGGAATTGAGAACGGAGAACAAAACCGGTGTGATTGTTTATTGGCTGAAGGTAAATTGATATACTTATATTTTTTTTACGCTTTCAAAAGTTTTTAATTGTTATGCTTAATTCAGTTGTTGACTAAATCTATGTTGATTGGATGACATTTTGCCTTTTATGAAGTCTGCATAATTTAGTTAGACTCTAAACGTTTGATCGGCATGAATATAACAAAATCCAATGGAAACTTTAATTTATTACATAATCAAGCAAAAAGAGTGCAGGTTTGTTTTCATGGGTTAATTTTACTTCTTTTGTCAAGAATAATTGGATTGCTTGATATTATGCATGTGATTTTTTTTGGATACACAGTCCGAATCTAAAGAGATATGAAATAAAGGACAACTGGATAGTCTTTAGTGCATGAAAGAGCAATGTACTACTTTTATTGATTTGTTTATTGTGGCATTCTACTTTCATTTATTTCTATTACAACATTGCATTTTTTTAAAATATACCAATTATGGTAATGTCATCAAATTCAAAGAAATTTTTTATTGTGAATTTTCTAAAATATTTTGTCTAAATAAGAAAAAAGATGAAACTATGAAAGTACCCATGCTTTAATTATTGGGCATTTTTTACGAAGTACATTGCAATGGATGTATAAAATTTTAATTAATAGATGTGCTGCATATATATATTTTGGAGTGAAATTAGAAAAAAAAAAAAACAAATGTGCTCCATTTATTTTGCTATTTCGTGCACTTAACCCTCATCACCTTTTTAAGGTTTTAAAAGTTGTTTTGGATTTGAGATTATTTATGTTGCATTTAACCTAAATAAAAGTATGGTGATAAACCAAACAAATTAATGTTTTTTCTTTCAAACCTTTGTCAAAGACTGTGAGGTTCAACGTTTTGAAGGTGATCCCAGATTCCCAGTAGGATTTCAGGTGGTGGGAAGAAAGCGTTTACCGAATTATAAGTATTTGGAGTTCTCAACTCTTTTTGCTTGATTATGCAATTAGTATTAAGTATTTGGTTTTTAAGCAAAATGTTTGTTAATTTATAAGTAAATAATGTATAAAATAGAGATGAAAAAAATTCTTTCTGGTTGATTGATGCAGTTGATTGATGCAGGTGAAACAACTAGAGTTGTTAATTGATTTTAATGATTTTGCAACTGAATTTGGATACAAGAGTTGAGCTTGCTATATGGAGTATATTTATTAGGTAAATGGTCTGTACCGTGAACTTACATTCTTGCTACCATGAACTTGGGTTAAGAAGAATACAAATAATTCAATAAAAATTTCATAGAATCTAAAAACTCGGTGTAAGGGAATACCCAGATCACTTCATTTTTAGTATTATTTTTTTTTTACTTTTGGTACTTATTCTTAATTTTAATCATATTTTATTTGAACATAACATTCGTAATTCCTAACTAAAACCAACAAAATTTATCATATCATATAAAATATCAAAATATAAACAAAATTCATAAATGACAATTTTATCATCTGCAATATTGATATTTTTATACTATTTTTTATATTTTTTAATCATCCCGTGTATTACACGGGTTTCTAACCTAGTATATATATATATATATATATAAGTGTAAGCCGTTGCTATTGATAGATATATATTGTTATTATGGTAAAAATGAGTAAGTAAAAAAATAGTAAATCGCACCATCTGAGAGGTCCACGTTAAGGGGTCAATAGCGGAACACTAGTGATATTTTGGGCGTGTCAATGGTTAACCTTTAGACATGTACGAAATTTTGCACCTTAACCAACTAGGCTCACATCGCAGGGCGTAAAAAAATAAGTATGTTGCTATTATTGGTAAATAAATGTAAGTATAATGCATTTCACAACCAATATAAGTAATGTGCTTTTAAAAAATATTTATCGTTTAAACTTCCGCCACAATGCGCATCTTTAACCTTGTTTACTACAAATTTTGGATGAGACGTTGGCATCAACCCACCATCCATATAAAGTACAAATCCGACGATGTTATGGGTAATCCGTACGCCTCTAACATATATTAATATCTCAAAATTGGGGCAATGATAGCTCTTGTAGAAGTAGAACAAAAGGAGACGTCCTAGACTAACGACATCGTCACAGTGTAAACACACGGGAGTCACAATAACGTGTGTATAGTAAAAGAGCCCCCCAAGCCCACACCACAACCCCACCTAGACAGCAAGTGGCTATGAGTACTCGAACTTTATAGATAAAAAAACATGTGTCGCAACACATGTGACATATTGGAACAACATAAAAAATATCAAAAATAAAACGGATAAATAGATTTAAAGAGCATCAGCCTTTTGTTTTCCACAAGTTAAAAGAATAAAATCTGAAATGCAAATGTTCGTACATGATTTTCCATTTCAGTCGTAGAATCGAAGCATTACCAAATGTAATCAAAACAAACCTAACAAATTATCCATGTTTGTAAGGATGGCGTGAAACGTGTTTTATGTTAGCAAAAGACTTTTTTAAAACAAGCTAATCAAAGTCGGAAATTTTTGTTAACCAAATATGAAAATAGTTAGGAAAACTGTTAGTAAAATGTAAACCGGAAAGTGTTAACGAAAAAAAAAAAAAAAAAAAGGAGATCGGTTGCTGAGGCGTGTGTGTGACACAGTTTCTTTAAAACAAATTCGTCAAATATGGGTATTTGTTTCTCAGGATACAACAGTGTAAAACGATCTATCTAGATCGCCCGAACCGTTTTTACCCTTCCTACCAAAATTTTTACCGTTTGAATCATCTAATAATTCATTTTGTTGGTTCGTCAATAAACATGCAAACGAAACACTTTTTACCATTTCTACCAAAATTTTTCTTGTTTTGGATCATTCTCACATATATCTATAAAGAATTGGGATTCGGTAAGAAGAAAATTTTTGGTAGGAATGTAACAAGTTTATATATATATATATATATATATATATATATATATATATATATATATATATATATATATATATATATATATATATATATATATATATATATATATATATATATATATATATATATATATATATATATACATGGTCCGGTTCCGGTGATGACTCTTTTTTCGGTGAGAACTCGCGAAGACACCTTAAAAAAATTGAAAAAAAATATAAAAAAAATACAAATCATAAAATCAAGAATAGTACTATATCATTATAAAAATTGGATAATTGAAAAAAGTAATGATCCAATTTTTCTGTTTTTATTTTGGATCATTATTTCATTATAAAAAAATAATGATCCAAAAGTTTTTTTTTTGAATCTTTTTTTCATCGATGTAGTACTATGATCCATTTTATTATTTTTTTTATTTTTTTTAAGGTGTCCTCACGAATAATTATTTATTATATATATATATATATATATATATATATATATATATATATATATACACAGAGAGAGAGAGAGAGAGAGAGAGAGAGAGAGAGGTTCAGTATAGAACCAAATTAAATCACCTACCATACAACCATTCTTATAACCATTGGATCATTATATCAATGGATTAGATTAAAAGGGACGCATTAAGAAATTATCCACCTAATGTAGGGAATCATACCCAGGCAAGGGCATATTGGGTTTTTTTATCCATCCCTAAAATATAGGAGCGTCAAATGTTACTTGATTTTTTTGAAACATATGTTCATCTATGAACATATGTTCATCTATGTTCATCTATGAACATATGTTCATTTATAGAGAATGAGTATGTTCATTGATGAACACATGTTCATTTATGAACATTTGTTCATTTACAGATAATGAATATACATATAAGGAGATGAATGCATGTTCATTGATGAACATTTATTCATTTATGAACATATGTCTATATACAAAGAAATAATATACAGAGAACGAGATGAACGTTTGTTTATTCCTTGATGAACATATGTTCATTTACTAGACGTATTTATTGGAGGTTTTATTTCTAGTATTTCCATTTTACCATTATACCCTTAATGAAGAAATATAATCAAACGGTTAAGATCATGGTTCTATGGTTAGGTGATATAATTTGGTTCTATATTGAACGGCCTATCCTTATATATATATATATATATATATATATATATATATATATATATATATATATATATATATATATATATATATATATATATATATATATATATATATATATATATATATATATATATATAGTTATAAACAAAAATAATAATAAAACAAGCTTTGAAATTTTAAAATTTTTGTTGACCACACTTATCTAGTATTAAATAAATTGAAAACGTTCATTCTAACATATTTGTTTATTTAGTTGTCCATTGATGTTATTAGTTATGCATAATTATCTCCTTTTCTTATATGTTCTAGTATTCTAGTTTCCTTTATATCCAAATAATTTTTGTGATCTTTTACCAAAAAATTCTCCACCCAACGCGCAAATCTACATCACCCAAAAAGCACTCTTGAATTGTGTAATGACATGCAACTAAGTAGTGGATGGTGAGAGTTAAAGCAATCTTAGATTAGACTCCAATAAACAAGTCTTGAGCATATAGATATCATTTTGAACACATGAGAATGAGTACACCAACGAGCCCCTCTTAGTGTATTGAAACTCTAAAAGGCATGTTTGATTCACCGATTTTGAAAGAACTTGAAAAGAACTATAATGTAAAATTCCAGTAGAAATATCTTCTATTGGCAAAATCTAAGAATTCAAATTTTTTAATTTTATTAAATTTTGTGTTTTAATGAATTTTCACTCTTTGGCTAAAGGCAAGGATTTTAGATTCAATTCCTTATGCGTTATTAAAAAGACAAAAATGCTCGCCTACCTCTTATTTATTTTATTCATGATTCATTGAATCAAAACAGATTATCATCCTCTCTCCTACACCTTCATCTTATTTACCCATCCATCGACCCACCGCACCCTGCCCATACCCCCATACGCACAAACACACCCTACCCCCATCCACACACCCACGCACCCCACAATCATCCCCATACCCACCCATCTCCAGTCCCAAACTAAGTGGCCTTAGACCTAACCTTAGAGAAATATATTTAGTAATTGTTTTTATCAAATGCAACTATATATTTTCCTTTTGCAAACCTATCTTTTTTTTTTTTTGCTTTTATATTATGTGTAAATTCAATAAAAAAACACAGGTCTGAGTGGATAAGAATTAAATAAATGAAATATTTTATTAAATAAAAGTTTTATTATCTTTATTAAAACTAATAAATAAGTTATAAAAATTGATAAAATGGTATTTTTATCCTTTTACATAATTTATTTTTCAATTTCTTCAACGAATATGCAAACCAAACAAAAAAAACATATTGCATTCCATGTCAACCACATACATAACATAACAAACTCCAATTCCTTCATATTACAATTCTGTTGACAAATTTCATTCCTTCCAAAAATATTTTGTGAACCAAAAACACTAAGTGTTATAACTTGCCCTAGTTTTTCCAAATTAAGTTATCGTTACTATCATTCTACTTGTATTTATATTATTTATCATATGTAAACATTTTATTCTTACATAAAATCTCCAATTCCAATATGTTTGAATTTTTTTTCATGTTAGCATGCTAGTTGGGTCATACGTGAATGATAACATGTATCTTAACACCTTAAAAGCAATTCTTACTATTGCCTAGTTATTTTTATTTCTCACTTCCCAAGTTTATTTATTTATTGTTCTTTACTTGAAGACAATGAAATCTTTAAGGTATTTTTCAGCTTTTATTTCGTGAATAATTCTATCATGTTTTCTATAATGTTTTGGTTCATCTTGTATAACTAATCATACCATAATCATGCATTTTACGACATCGTGGGATTACACTTAATTTGTGGTATAATTTGACATGTGAATTTATTTATTAGTTTTTTTTCCTTTTCATCATCTCAATCTTTTTGGAGTTGATCACTTCGATTAGGGTTTCAAATTTCAATAATGGGTTGCAATATTGGTTGTTTGACCATACAATCAATCATTTGATCAATTTGATTTGGAAGTAATGCATTGGTTTTACGATAGATGTTGATTGATTATATAAGCTCATGGTGTAATTATTGATTTCCTGAGTATATGAGAAAATCACTTATGTTGGTAAGTTGTTTGAGTCTTAATGCAATTCACATATAAAATATCGAGAACTCAATCGGTAACTATTGAGAATTCTTCTGGTAATTATGCAGAGAATAAGCTTGAACCGAAGAACTTATTTTAATTGGAAACTTAAGTAATTTGGTTGTAACAACCACAATTTGAGGCTAGAAGTCTTAATCCTAAATGAACCTTTTATGTAAAATACGATTGATATTTAAGTCAAATTAAATAACTAATTCTTTTAAATTGTAGTTAAGTTGAATTACTTTAACTAAAAATTTAAATGGTTATTAGGTGAAAGTTGAAGCTAACATCTTTAATATTAGAAATTAATAAATGACATTTGAGTAAATCTATTTTGATCATGATATGGACTTATTTGCAAGAAATTTATAAGACAATGTTGAATTAGAAGATGAGATATTTGAAATGTTATTTAGAAAGCTACATTAGAGTCAAATCCAAAAATGGAACGTTGACCCCATATCATGTGGTTTGGATATTTACCATGCGATTTGCGGTTTATAGTTATAAAAATGTGGTTTGAACTGCACCGAACCGAATATATATATATATATATATATATATATATATATATATATATATATATATATATATATATATATATATATATATATATATATATATATATATATATATATATATATATATATAATTTTATCAGTTTGACTATTGTATTAATTTTGTCATACAAACGACTAATTGTACATATTTTACAAGTGACATTTATTCCATAAATATGATATGCTCCTGCTTATTTTTTGGAATTATATTTTAAATTATTTTTGGTTATTGTTAGTTGATATATCATAAAAACAATTCATCGCAAAGCCAAAGTTAAACATAATTAAATGTATTATATGATATGTGTTGGATGCATTTTATGCATCTTTTTTGGACCACTTTTCCTTCCCTTTATTTAGCATTTTAGGTAACTTCATGCATTTTTATCTATTTATTGTGGATAAGCTTTCTTTCATGGGTTGTGGTGTTTTTGCAGGTGGAGCGGAGTTGAGGATGCGAGGAGCAGAGCAAGGGACGCATGGGATGAAGATGGCGAGGAAATCAAGCTTTTGGAGCAATTAGGAAGCTGTGTGCAACGTTCGAGAACCAATGGAGCAAAAGAGCGTGAAGAAACTGAAGTCTGCATTCTACATGGGTCGTGTGACATCCACATGGGTCATGCCAGACGATTTCTACCTTCAACACTTTACACGGGCTGTGTGACGCACAAAAACTATTTTTTCAGCTGTTTATTTTCACGGTTTAAATGGCCAAAAGGGAGTTATTTTGTGGGGAGAACGAATTTCAAAAGGTTGGAGTCGGTTCCTACCGGGAGATACTTGCTGGAAACATTTTGGAAACTTTATTTTGATCGATTTGCATCGTTTGTAAGTGAATTTGACAACAACTATTTATTTTTTTTATCTTGGGTTCTAGTATAGTCATGTGTGGCTAAACCCCAATCGTGTCCGGTTTTGTGAAACCTCTGAATTTGGTGTTTTAATCATATGACTTGATGTGTGTTTATGTTTTTATCTAGTGATTCATATTTCATGTTTAATTTAGTATGTGATTCTTGCTTTGGTTTCATGTTGGCTACTTGAATTAGGGGTTGTTTCATGATTGTTAATCAATTCTTAGAATCATAATTGTTTTATGAATTGAATTCAAGTAACACCACCGGAAAATCTCACATTGGGTTAACTTTCGTATAGATTTGAATCACATGTTTTCACGCTTCCGAGCTTGTGAGAAGTATTAAGCATTGTTGGGATTATCCACATAAATCATAATGCATCTTTCAATTCTAATGTCACACCCCGATCCTTGGCAAAATCGATCAAGGCGTGATATATTGTTCAAAGTCTCATGACAACTATGTTATAATATGATTAGATTCAATTAAGTACTAAGTATGCAAACAAGACCCACAACATACAAATACAAATCCAAATACAACAACATTTATTACATCAAATTTAAATAGTCTTGTGGGTTTCTAAGGTACACCCTACTTTTCATCAACTTCATTCTTCAAATCTGCATCATGGGTAAAAACAGGTCAACTACGAGAGTTGGTGAGTAATCTAGTTTTATTAAAGAAAATTGTGAGTTTGAATAATTTGAAATTTGTTTTCTTTTGAAGTTGGCAAGCAACTGTTATTGAGATAACAGTTTATAAATCAAAAATTGATTAACAAATGATAACAACAAGAATAAGTCCTCACCCTATATATACATATATGTGTATATATATATATATATATATATATATAGGATGGAGCATCTAATCATCATACACACTCAACCACGTGCAATCAATCACCTTAACGTCCCAAGGCAGGGTGGTCAACCCAATAGCGCTATTATTGTCCATAACGTACCTCAAGAATACATGCATAGTCATGGAGATTAGACTAAAATTGGTAATGCACTACAAGTACATGTAGCGTAAACAAACAATAATTATACAAATACTGATTCACGTATAAATGTCCCAACAATGTCTCAATGGTGAAAAAATAATAAAATGAAGTTTGAACATATTAAAACCACATGATACACCCCAAAAGTATTGAAAATTATAAAATATGGGGTAGATTACTCACATTAGTCCAATAAGGAATGCGCGTGTTTGTACGATAGACGGCTCGAGTCAAAATGTCGTAGAACCTAATATAATTAATAGTTTTGGCTTAGGAATCGATAAATGGGAATATAGTATTAATAAAAATAATTAGACACATATTCTTATATTAGATGAATTAACAATTATCCAAATTTTGTTTTGAATATTAATGTATTTATATGTTAAATGAATTTTAAATTGAATTAATTACTTTGCTTAATTAATTTATATTTTCACTTTAGGCAAGATTTTAATAATTTCTTATTAAAATAATAACTAGTCAAATTATAAGTATTTACAGATTTTATATATTATAAACAATTATTTA
The DNA here is from genome assembly GCA_023525715.1 of Cichorium intybus. Lineage (NCBI taxonomy): Eukaryota > Viridiplantae > Streptophyta > Magnoliopsida > Asterales > Asteraceae > Cichorium > Cichorium intybus. The sequence continues at coordinate 8,243,772 of CM042016.1, forward strand.
TATGAAATAATCATTAAAATGCATTTTTACATGCTTAGATATTTAGGAAATTGGTTTTAAATACTAAACAGTAATGAAACATTTTGAAATTATCAGACAATAATTATGTCATAAAATAGTAATTACTGTAAATTTTTCATATTTTTCTTAACTGCTTTAGTATTTATTTAGTATTTTAATAATTAAACCACAACAAAATTCGGGAAAAATAATAAATGATTCCCAAAAATTCTAGAAAATTAACCATAGTTTTCTAACATTATATTGAGCCTACTGTAAATATTATGGATATTTTGGACTATGGGAAGTATTTCTTATGTTTTTCATTATTAACTAATCAATAAAATCATAAATAATAGGAAATTATTAAGAAAAATTCATTACACTTTTTATTTATGATTAACATGTTATATATGATATTCTGATAAGGTTTTATAATTTTTGGACATGTGTATCTATTTATTATCAATTTAAACCATTAAATAATCATTAAATCTGGAAAAATAAGCAAACATTCTTACAAAAATCTGTAAATTTTGTCATGGAGTCTTTAAAATGTTAATAAGGTTCTAAAAATATAAAATCTAGTTTTTAACATACATAACTATATTTTTCAATTTATTTATCTATAACAAAATAAAATACAAAATAATCATCAACCAGTAATATAAATGCATGAAACTTTATAAATCCACTTTACTCAATATATGGGTTGTTCCAAAATTTTCCCAGAATTTATTGACTGCAAAAATTATTTTATGTGAATTATTGCCCTATTTTATTGCAATAATTATAGTAATTCAATAAAAATAAGTTATTTTCTGAAAATTTTCAGAACTTCTTATTTTATTGATGGGATTCTGAGAAAAATCAGGTTTATATATAAAATGACTTTTAGATATTTTGGTGGATTTAATTTGTTTCATTAATAAATTTGAAACTTTTAACAACATACATTGATGAATGCTTCAAGAGGGATGGAGATTTGAGTATGAGGGATTGGTCTTGGCTGGAAAATTGATATTTCTTGGAAGAATTTCGAGATTGAGAGTGAGAGAAAGAATAGATAGGGTTTGAGTGGTGATGAGAATAATGCGTTGGGAGAAAAATGAAAGGAAAGATGATGGGAGGTGTGAGTGGGAGACCATGGGAATAACTTTTGGCTTTTGGTGGTCTTCATAATTTCCCACTAGCACAAGCATCTCTATGTAATACACTAATTAATATAGAATTTTATAAAATTTAACGTAGTGTTTATAAAAATAGAGTTTTATAAAAAAATAGGTTATTATTTGATTATAACAATCTACTTTGATTTGAAGTTTAATTATAGCATTCAAGTTTGATTCTTTTAATTTAATTAGAGCATCATACTTTGATTTAATTTTAATATGGTATCATAATTTAATTTGATTATAGTTATAACGTTATACTATGTTATATTGCTATTAACGTCAATTTATATCGTAGTGTATGAGTTTTGATCCTATTAGCGTCAAGTAATCTTGAGTAGGGTTTATTAAATTTCCAATTGGGTTGGGTTGACCCGAATCCATTTTAGGAGGATGTCACAGTCTCCCCTACTTTAGGAAATTTCGTCCCGAATTTTAAGAGAAGAGTACCTTAAGAGAAAAGTTGCGGGTATTTGGTACGCATTTGATCCTCACGCTCCCATGTATACTCGGGTCCACGTGCTGACTGCCACCTGACCTTGACCAGGGGAATGCGACTTCTTTTGAGTTGCTTTTCCTTTCGGTCGGCAATTTCCAAGGGTTTCTCGATAAATTGCATTGTCTCGTCGATTTGGATATCCTCGAGAGGAACATGAAGGTTCTCGTCTGCTAAACACTTCTTGAGGTTGGCTATATGAAATACTGGGTGAACTTTATTAAGCTCTATTGGTAGATCCAACTCGTAGGCTACTGGTCCGATCCTTTTCAGGATCTTAAACGGCCCTACGTAGCGGGATGCCAATTTACCCTTGCGTCCAAATCGAACCACACCTTTCCATGGGGACACTTTTAACATGACCATATCACCCACGGTAAATTCAAGCGGTTTGCGTCGCTTGTCGGCGTAACTCTTTTGTCGGCTACGAGCTGTGAGAAGGTTATTGCGAATCTGAGTGATTTTGTCGGTTGTTTCCTGGATAAGCTCAGGACCAACGATTGGAGAATCCACTGTTGCGCGAATTACGTGGGACTTGCCAATTTCATGCCAGCAAATAGGAGATCGGCATTTACGGCCATACAATGCCTCAAATGGTGGCATCCCGATGCTAGAATGATAACTGTTATTATAGGAGAATTCCACCAACGGTAAATGAGAGTCCCAGTTTCCTCCGAAATCTAAGACACACGCCCTCAACATATCTTCGAGTGTTTGAATTGTCCTCTCAGATTGACCATCGGTCTGAGGATGATAGGCGGTACTAAGATCGAGGCGGGTTCCCATGGCTTCTTGAAGTGATTGCCAGAACCGAGAGAGAAATCTCCCATCACGATCTGAAATGATGCTGAGAGGGATGCCAGGCCGACTAACTATCTCGTCGATGTAAATCCGAGCAAGTTGTTCCAGCTTGAAATGTTCACGGATGGGAAGGAAGTGAGCAGATTTAGTCAAACGGTCAACGATTACCCAAATGCTGTCATGTCCCTTTATGGTACGGGGAAGTTTGGTTACGAAATCCATAGTGATCGCTTCCCATTTCCACTCGGGGATTACCGGTTGGACCAATAGTCCAGAGGGTCGTTGATGTTCTGCTTTGACCCTAGAACATGTAAGACATTTGGCTACGAATAAAGCAATATCCTTTTTCATTCCCGACCACCAATAATTGGATCTCAAGCCATGATACATCTTGTCAGCGCCCGGATGAATGGAATATCGAGTTTTATGGATTTCTTCCATCAGGAATGTACGAAGATTGTCGCGATCTGGGATCCAGATGCGATCTTGATAATAGAAAATACCATCAGATTTTGATTCCAACTCCCCATCAATTCCCGTGGGCATGTCATTTTCGGTAATTGCCGAGTGTTGGGCTCCTCGAATTCGGTCGCTGAGATTGGACAAGATAGGAGAACATATTAAATGAAATGCTCTGGCATGTTCTTTTCGGCTTAACGCGTCGGCTACGACGTTCGCCTTGCCCGGATGATAGCGTATTTCACACTCGTAATCATTTAGGAGTTCGACCCATCGTGTTTGCCTCATATTGAGTTCCTTTTGATTAAGAATATGTTGCAAGTTCTTATGGTCGGTGAAAATTACGCATTTAGTGCCATAAAGGTAATGCCTCCAAATTTTAAGAGCGAAAACCACGGCACCGAGCTCCAAATCATCAGTCGTATAATTCCTTTCGTGGATTTTGAGTTGTCGCGATGCGTAAGCTATAACCTTTCCCCTTTGCATCAAAACACAACCTAGACCGAGATTGGAGGCATCGCAATATACCACGAAATCTTCGGATCCTTCAGGGAGTGTAAGAATCGGAGCGTCACACAACCTTTGTTTAAGGGTTTGGAAAGCATCTTCCTGCTTGGGTCCCCAATCAAATGGCGTACCCTTGCAAGTGAGAGAAGTAAGCGGTAAAGCGATCTTTGAGAAATTTGAAATGAAACGCTGGTAATAGCCGGCTAAACCGAGGAAGGACCGAATTTCCTTGGGGGTACGTGGGGCTTTCCAATTCTTGACTGCTTCAACTTTTGTGGGGTCGACTAAAATACCCTTGTCACCTACAATATGACCGAGGAATTGTACCTCATTTAACCAAAACTCGCATTTCGAAAATTTGGCATAGAGCTGATTTCCTTGCAATGTTTGGAGAGTTAGACGAATGTGTCTTTCATGGTCTGCCTTTGTCTTGGAGTAAATGAGGATGTCATCAATAAAGACGATAACAAAACGGTCGAGATAAGGTTTAAATACTCGATTCATCAAGTCCATGAATGCGGCAGGGGCATTCTTTAGGCCAAAAGGCATAACGGTGAACTCGTAATGACCATAGCGGGTTCGGAAAGCGGTTTTGGGTATGTCTTCTTCCCGTACTCGAAGTTGGTGATAACCCGAGCGGAGGTCGATTTTTGAGAAGCATGAAGCTCCTTGAAGCTGATCAAAAAGGTCGTCGATCCGAGGTAACGGATATCGATTCTTGATGGTCAATTTATTTAACTCCCGATAATCGATACACATACGAAACGAACCATCTTTCTTTTTGATGAAGAGAACCGGGGCTCCCCAGGGTGAAGTACTAGGGCGGATAAATCCCTTATTGGTTAATTCTTGGAGCTGACTTGCCAATTCTTGCATCTCGGTTGGAGCCAACCGATATGGGGACTTGGCTATGGGAGCAGCTTCAGGAACGAGATCGATGCGGAACTCTAGCTCACGTACTGGAGGGAGTCCAGATACGTCATCGGGAAAGATGTCGGGAAAGTCTCGTACAATCGGAATATCTTCGATCTTCTTTTCTATGACCTTTGTTTCCACCACATGGGCTAAGAAAGCCATGTATTCTTTACGTAGATATGATCGAGCTTGAGTACATGACATAAGACTAAGCTTTTTCGAATGAGTCTCGCCATAAATACGAAGACTTTGACCGTCAGCAAGAGGAATACGAATGAACTTCTCGTAACATACTATTTCAGCATGGTTTTGGGATAGCCAATCCATTCCCACGATGATGTCGAAACTACCAAGTTCCATAGGAACTAAATTGACGGAAATTTTATGACCGCTAAAATCGAAAGTGCAATCTTGGATGACTGCATTGAGTGAAACAT